>JARLTB010000227.1:670000-1270000 GCA_030141615.1 Unio pictorum
CCTTGTAGTTGATACAACAGGATATTTTTCCTGTTTCCCATGAAATCACCAGATAAACTACCAAGCCCTTTAAAACAAGCAATTAGCTTTTATACACAACATTCAATTTAAGAGATTGTTCATGTATACAAAACCTATCAAATTTAGTTCATATTTTGGCATCATATTTCCATGGTAACAATGTAATGCTATAATTATGTTTGTAGCAGCATCTTTAATTGAAATATTGATCCTTTAAGCTTTAAAATAAAAAAGTTTTAATGGAATTTTCCTTAGTTTTGGACTTGACTTTATTGAGTTTTGAAACATTGATTGCAGTTTAAGTTTTATAATGAAAGTCACAATGACTTGATTTGTGAAGTTTGAAAATGTTAATTAATTGGACTAATTTTAGGCAACTGTTGCATTATGGGCAAGAGTGACAGGACCATAATGTTATGATGAAGTTGTTAATGGAATATATATGTAGACCCTGATCTGCTAGCCCATTACTTTATAGTAGATCCAAGTCAATGACATTATCAAGTTGATACTTATTGTTTTCAAGTAAAATCATGCATTATTATAAACTATCTTGTCTATGTCGTTTCCAATCATATTGTGTCTTCTTCCAATGTGCCAGTACTCATCAGGGAAAAAGTAACAAATCAAAGCCTTTATTCCTCTTCTCAGCGGCATACCATATATACTGCATACAAGTTGGATCCAGCTACAAACAATATATACCCTTAATTAAGTGTCATTGCATAAAATGCTACCAGATCAGTGTCTACATTGTTTGCTCTACTGATTACTTCCAACAAAGTACATAGACCCAGATCTGCTGGCACATTATGTGATAAATCTGGGTCAGTGTTATTGGCAGTTGGATCTGATGAGTATGTAAAGTGTATATTGGCAATATGCTGTGTATACAGTAATGTACAGTGCTACCTGCATAGCTATATTTGTTTCTGTGTACAGGATGCTTGCTTTCAGATACATTTGGATATACATAAGTGCTTATTATATTTTAGGTGAAGAGAGGTAAAATGTATTATTTTAGTAAAATCTGAATTTTTTTGAAAGTTTCAAAAGTTTTATGAGAAAATAAATGTTAATGCACCAAAATAAAGAGAACACAAAATTTTAGTTGTTAAAGATTAATGGTGCATAAAAAAGTAAAACATTTTTTTCATGATACAGTAAGTTGTAAGGCATATTGGTGATATCAGTACTTAATTAATTTGGGGCCCTTAGAAGGCAGCCAAGTGGTCTAAAGGGCTTGCCTTTACCAATCACTGCAATCTCACCTCATTCCATGTGGATTTGACTCTAGCTTGGCCAGTGGGGAATGTGGTTATATGAGAAAGCTTGCCAGTAGCTTTGCATTGATGTGGTTCTTACCAGGTACCCCCCCCCCCTTCCTGGTTCTTCCTGCACCAGTAATATGGCCACCATCTAGATTCTAGAGTCTAGCTAGCACTGAGAAATGATGTTAAACAACAGTATCAAGTTAATTAATTCTAGCAAATGTACCAGTATACCATGTTTATATCACACATTGATTGAGGTAAATCTAAAGAGCCCCCAAGGCAAATTTCATATTCCCACCAAATACACAGAAGATTATTGTAGATGGTTCTCCACCTGCTACAAAATTGCTTGGAGATTTCCAGTCTTGCTCCATTTTTGAATCTCATATAATGAATGATAAATGCTTTCAATTAGTTTCCATAAAGAACTGCTCAAGCTCAGATTCATTCAGCATGCCGGAAATTTGCTGAATCTGCTAATTACATTCTGTTTTAAGAAAGGACCGTTTAAATATAATCTTCTTGTATGTGCTGATTACAAACATAAGATCTGCACTGAACATATAATTTTGGGTGAAGTGACCCTGTTTTACCATCTTATTAAGGCGAATTAGTTTGAAAATAGTGAGTGTAATAGAGTGTAGTCAATGAATGGGAGTGTAGACAGAATGTAATATGTTTACTAGATTAAGACTATCCATTTTCTGAACCTTCAAGTAAACTAAAACAAATATATCCTGGTTAAACAGTATAAAGAAAATGTAGCTCAGCTTGATTTTTTAAATTGTTGTATAACTTTGTGTTTTCAAAAGATGGTAAATTAAAACCTGTCTTCAAAGCGACCTTGAGAAACAGAATCTCAATGCCAATATTTTTTTGATCATCTAGTGTTATGACTTGTCATGAGAGATCAGCTCTCTGAAGAGGACATGACTTTTTGGTAGGTGATATTGTAGGTAGCTTTTTTAATAAGTTACTATGAAAATTTGATCACATATCTTAAGTTAAAAGTCCAATATTTACAGGATTAAATGTAAAATAAACTTGTATGATTTTACTCGCTTTCACACTTTATAACATTCATTCTTAACCCATATGTCATGGCCCAAAACTGCAATCGTCATGCCATTTTATTTGGGTCAATGTGATCTACTTTAATAATTTGAGATTTCCCACCCAAGTGGATTTTTTGTATCGGATGATTTGTTAACACCACAAACTGGGTGACAAGGCTAATACCACAAACTGGGTGACAAAGTAACACCAGAAACAGGGTGACAAGGATAATACCACAAACTAGGTCAGAAGGCTAATACCACAAACAGGGTGACAAGGCTAATACAACAAACAGAGTGACAAGGCTAACAAGACAAACACAGCAAATTAGGTGACAAGGCTAACACTACAAACAGGGTGACAAGGCTAATACCACAAACAGGGTGACAAGGCTAATACCACAAACAGGGTGACAAGGCTAATACCACAAACAGGGTGACAAGGCTAACACCTCAAACAGGGTGTCAAGGCAAACACAACAAATTAGGTGACAAGGCTAACACCACAAACAGGGTGAAGAGGCTAATACAACAAACAGGGTGACAAGGCTAACAAGGCAAACACAACAATTTAGGTGACACGGCTAACACCTCAAACAAGGTGTCAAGGCAAACACAACAAACAGGGTGACAAGGCTAATACCACAAACAGTCATGCTTAGCTTTAAACGGAGTCATGCAATTTACTTTAAACAGAGTAATGCAATTTACTTTAAACAGTCATGCTAAGCTTTAAACAGAGTCATGCTTAGCTTTAAACAGAGTCATGCAATTTACTTTTAACAGAGTCATGTTTAGCTTTAAACAGAGTCATGCCAATTACGTTAAACAGAGTCATGCTTAGCTTTAAATGGATTCATGCTTAGCACATGATTTGGCAGAATCATCCACCATAGTTGTTGTGTGTGAATGTTCAACCAGAATATGGAAGAGAGAAAAATAATTGGAGAGAGATGAAATAACTGAATTAGGACAAATGTTGATCAAAAAGCACAAAATATAATAAAACTCTTACATTGCTAAGAAACAGACCAAGACATGAATTCATTTTGTATTCAACCTTTCATCATGAAATGGTAGTGGGGATATGTTTCTAAAACATTGACTCTAGAAGAATAAAAGGTCAGCACCACTTTTTTATATTGATGCAAAACGACCAGCACTAGGGCAACTACTTTGCTCAGTTGACCATTGGTGTGGTCTTTAAGCACTATTTGCATTTGCTACACTTTCTTGAATATTTTTTTCTGATAGTAACATATGCCAGATAATGCACTTTTTGATTAAACTATATTCAGATTAAATTACATATTGATGCAGTGCAGATTTAAATGTTATAATGAGGTGTGTTACTACAAATAGGTACTTGAAGAATGTAAACTTCTGATTTTTGTCTCTTTCCCTGCTCTGATTTTTTTATTTAATGATTTTGCACAAAAAGCATGTCTGTTTAATAGCTCCAGATCATTTTTGGATCAAGGGAATAGTCTATTCCAGACTTCAAAATTTGTTTGTGTTTTTCAATCAGTCACTTAAATTTAGGCATTATGGGATTGCTGTCTGCATCCAAGATCTATTTGCCTATGAAACTGAGGAGCTTGACAACATAAAAGAGTTATTCTTCTATGAAACTAAACAGTTTGATGCTGGAAATGTTCAAATGAACATGGGCTATTGCACATTTTACAAAAACACATCAACACATTATTATAAAGAATCTTACTTACTGGTGAATCCGCAGCAATGATACAGAGTGTCTAGCATTCCACTTTTTATATTCAAGGAATACCACCACCATTTTGAAGGTTGAAACAAATTTATTGACTTGAATCTATTGTTTTATATTATACATGTATTTCATCATTTCATGCATTTCTAGTTGAAAAAGAGAAATAGGAGATGAGATTTTTCCACTGTTCTTTTTCATCTTAAAACTAATGAATACATCGAAGATTATCACACATGTATAATCAATCTGACAATAGAGTCCATTGCTTGTTATCAAACAGGACAACTTTGCCTCGAAAAGAGTTATGTAATCGGTTGGTATTCATTGCATTCAGCCATTATTGTTTTACAAATGATTGATCTTGCGAGCAAATTACTATCTAAGCAATTTGGGGAAACTATTGTTTGATTGGTTAGTGTTGCAGCACAGGGGAAAAATGGTTTTTGATTGGTTAGTGTTACAGCAATGGGAAAAATGGTGTTTGATTGGTTAGTGTTGCAGCACAGGGGAAAACTGGTGTTTGATTGGTTAGTGTTGCAGCACAGGGGAAAAATGGTGTTTGATTGGTTAGTGTTACAGCAATGGGAAAAAGCACATTGCAGGTTAGCAAGAAGGATACTGTAATTACAAGCAGACAAGGTGTCAGGCATTATTTCGATAGTATATTTGATATCCTTTGAAATTTAATTTTTGCTTTGGGTGTTATTGAAGCATATACATAGTACAATAATCATTCATTATTGGCACATCTATGTACTTTTTTGTAGTGTATATTTTTCCATCATAATTATCCTTGGTGTTTGTTGTTAGCTATTTCCAGCATGACTGTGGTAAGTACCTGAAAATTGTATGATTTACTTCAATTAAATGTTTTCAATAATTTGGGTTTAGATTAAGGTTCAAAGGGCAGGTGGAGAAAAGTAGTACAAATGGAAGAAGGGGTGGGAGATTAGGAATTACTACAAAAGAAGATGCCTGGTGTGTAGTGTTACTCTACTTAATTTTGGGTATTGCTGTTGTTGTCTTAAGTCATTTAATATTCTTGATAAAAAGAATATAAACCTTCAGTTTTGTAAACAAGTAGGACATGGGCACCATTATAAGGTGATATATGGTACTGGATGGTTCTGATACCTGTGTAACAACCTGATTGTCTGACCAGAGACATTAAATACTCGGATTTGGCAGTTTGTTCTCTATTAAAATTTAAAAGAGTTTCTTCCTTCCAATTTCCATCTCTAAACTTGAAATAAAAGTCCCATAATTTCCCCCTGGTTGCAACTTTGGTATAAACGTTTCTGCAAGCTCATTAGCAAAGGCAGATAATGAAAGAATTTGGATGGCTTTTAAATTAAAGGTCAGAATGCTGGGGCAGCACAAGATTTAGGTCTGGCAAGATGCTTACTTCAATGTAAACTGGTCCATTTAAAGCTGCTTTTATTGAGGATGCAATGACAGAAGCATCAGGGAATTAAAGTTTTCCATATGTGCAAAACTAGGGTTGCCCTTTCAATGCTATTTTAGCATATTTATTGGATAGGAGGGATTTTTAAAAATTGATTCATTTTGTCAGGACCTTATCAACATGCAGAAATGTCAGTCACAGAGTTTTAGCAGAGTTTCAACTTCAGGTTTTGTTATTTTTGTAAAACATGGAATAGTCTTAAAAGCTCATTTATAAGCATGAATAATGGTATTGACAATATTTCTTTTGAAGATAATGTATTGAACTATATTAAAGAAAAATATTGTATTTTCATCATGCATTCAACAGCTGAATGACACATTGACATGGCATTCAAACTCTTGGTATCAAGCAGTTTGATATACCTTTACTATTGGTATATCAAATTGTGATGTGCCCATGGCACAATAATATGCATATATAAACATTCTTGCTAACTCTTATGATATTGCTGTAAGTCTTATGAAAATTGCCCTTACAATTTAGACTTAGGGCATAAAAGCAAAAACTATGAGAAAATGATCATTGCCGAAAAATCTGGAATTTGTTTTCATCTGTGTTAGATTTGGATCTGGGTTTCATATTAGAAGTAGGGAAATTAGTCAGGGAACCAGACTAACTTTGCAGCAAATACATCAGATGCTTTACACTGTACCTATTGTTTTGTTCATGCGAAGCATCTGTGTGATCAAACTGTTTATCATGGATTTTTTTTAAAATGGTGCCCGGCATTAATTTTTAGGTGCCGGTATGTGAATGGCAGCATTCATTTGAATGGTATAGCTAACCATGTTTTTGTAGTGCTCTACTTTCATCATTAAAACCATCTTTCATGTTTAAATCATAAGTATGTTTTATACTGATTTATTCAGTGTGAGGCAAAATAGAAACTAAATTAAGAAAACAGTCAGCTTATCAATATGCTAAGGTGATTTGTGACTAGCCACATAAGGCATAGAACTACATTTTGTGGTGGACACGCTCATATAAATTTTTCATCAAAACGAAACTCGGCATGCCTGATTGTCTTTTAATGAAAAATGTATGCATCTTGTGGCATATTATTAATATGACATATATACTAGATATATTTATAAATTTGCCAGTGGTACTGAGTTACAGAATCTTATTTTGAATTAAATTAATACACTTGAGTGTAATTTGGGGTCTTGGGGTTGGTATTGATAAAATCGTGTGCCAACCAAAATCAAAATCGATTACAGCTGTATCATGTGTTTTTTTTTCTTCTGATAATAGTTCACTTAAATATATTGTTTAATAAGACAGTGCATTGACATAAATGGTAATAAGTAAAAGAGAAAAGAACCAAAGGATCAAATTAATTTTGTTCTTTTTTTCTGATAAATTTAGCTTTTAAACTATGTCTTTAAAAATTTAAAATTGACTTTTAAAGAGAGACAGATGGGCAAAGTTAAAAGCTGTTGTCCGACCTTAAAGACGTGTCTACCTTAAAATAAATTTGGTCAACAACAAGTAATGCATGATGTACATTCAAGCTCATTTGTGTGCATTGAATATCATTAATGACAGACATCTGCAAGGGGCCCCGAGTGACCGAGTGGTTTAAGGCGCTCTCTGTTACGGATCACCGCCATCTCACCTCTGTCTGCGTGAGTTTGAAACTCGGGTTCGGCCATTGTGGGTATGTGAGAAAGCTTGCCAGTAGCTTCTCATGAGTCATTTGGTTTCTTCCCGGGTTCTTTCATCCACCAATAATACTGGCCGCCATGTATAGCCTATCTTGTGATAAAATATGGTGTTAAACCCTACAAAAGCAACAGACAAAAGTGATGTAAATCTTAAGCAATGACAGCTTGTGGCATTTAAACAATGTAGTGGCTGATCCCTGGCTCTGTTGTTTACTTCAATGCTGATGAAGGTCTGTGTTGTTTACTTAAAGGTCAATCAATGTCTGTGCTGCTTCTTAAAGACTGATGAAGGTCTGTGTTGCTTACTTAAAGACTGATGAAGGTCTGTGTTGCTTACTTAAAGACTGATGAAGGTCTGTGTTGCTTACTTAAAGACTGATGAAGGTCTGTGTTGCTTACTTAAAGACTGATGAAGGTCTGTGTTGCTTACTTAAAGACTGATGAAGGTCTGTGTTGCTTACTTAAAGACTGATGAAGGTCTGTGTTGCTTACTTAAAGACTGATGAAGGTCTGTGTTGTTTACTTAAAGGCCAATTAATGTCTGTGTTGTTTACTTAAAGGTCAATCAATGTCTATGTTGTTTCTTAAAGACTGATGAAGGTCTTTGTTGCTTACTTAAAGACTGATGAAGGTCTGTGTTGTTTACTTAAAATCTGATAAAGGTCTGTGTTGTTTACTACAAAGCTAATCAATGTATGTGTTGTTTACTTAAAGACTGATCAATGTCTATGTTGTTTACTTAAATACCAATCATAGTCTGTGTTGTTTATTTAACAGCTGATCAAGATCTGTGTATATTTAAAGTGGACAACAAAATCAACAGCAGCACCAGCCCTGCTTTGCTAGCATAATATGTGATGGCCAATCCACTCTATGTGGTTCCCAGTTGTTCCATAAACTGACTCCCAACCTTGTGTCCATTTAAAAGAGATGACCAGTTTATGGAGGTTTTATTGCAGTGATTTTTTTTATATTGAGTCTTAAATTTGTGGCTGTTCAGTTGGCTAATTGGCTGAGGAAGCTAGTATAGGTGGTGGTGCTGGTGGGGGGGAGGGGGCAGATTAAGGGAAGTTTGCTGGGATAAATGATAGAGGCAGCCACATGGATGTTAGAAGGTCCATGATGCTGTGAATCTGCAGGCTAGACAAGGGAGGAAAGCATTCAGCTTGGGTCCTTAAACCTTGTTGGCAATAATTCCCACATGCTAATTACTGCTTCAATAAACATAGGAAACAAGGGTAAAATTAAAGAGAAGTTGTTGTATGTGTGGTGTGGAAAAATGGTTTGATCTCTATCTAAATGTAAATAAAGCTGTAAAGTTGGTACTGTTGCTTTTCATATTTGTCTGGGTTTCCTTGAAGAATTTGTACTTAATAACATTTTACACTTTAGGTTCTCTTGTATTCTGCAATTCCTATTTATTCATTCTTTATGGTCAGTTTCCATGACAATGCATTATACAAAAAAATGATCCGTAATAATACAGACACTAAAGTTGATTGTAAGAATTAACAAGTCTTAGATGTATGCATTTCTGGTTTGAAAATTGTCATTTTGAGATTAATTTAGAAACAGTATAAGTAGCAAATACATGTAGGAACAGTTTTAGAACCTAAAATTACTGGTATATACCTTTCTGATCATACAAATATATTGTTTAGTGTTTGAAACTTTTGTACCCAAGATATCGAATAGCTGATTAATACGGGTTTCCTGTTTTCCATCATTACAGTAAAACATATCCGTCACCCAATTAACCATCAGTCTCAGTTAACTGTTTGGGCACTGTGTGTCAAAATATTAAAAACAGGTATATCTACATATGTAGATATTATAAATATTTTATGACCTGGTCTATTGTATTATATTTTTAATGTACATTTTCTATTATCCGTCTATTATCATATCGGTCATGGTTTTGGTCCCACACCCTGATGGATAATCTAAGCTCTACTGTATAACATTCCTTCAGGAAGCATAAAGAATACTGCCTTGTGGTGAAGTACACAATATTCCCTCATTAAAGTGGTCTTTGGGAATCATACAGTATAATGCATTATAATGAAGTAAATGATACAGTATTCCCTCATTATAACATTCATTGAGAGCCATAAAGTAGACTGAGTTATAGTGAAGTAAATGATACAGTATTCCCTCATTATAACATTCATTGAGAGCCATAAAGTAGACTGAGTTATAGTGAAGTAAATGATACAGTATTCCCTCATTATAACATTCATTGAGAGTCATAAAGTAGACTGAGTTATAGTGAAGTAAATGATACATTATTCCCTCATTATAACATTCATTGAGAGCCATAAAGTAGACTGAGTCATAGTGAAGTAAATAATGCATTATTCCCTCATTATAACATTCATTGAGAGCCATAAAGTAGACTGAGTTATAGTGAAGTAAAATGATACATTATTCCCTCATTATAACATTCATTGAGGGCCATAAAGTAGACTGAGTTATAGTGATGTAAATGATACATAATTCCCTCATTATAACATTCATTGAGAGCCATAAAGTAGACTGAGTTATTGTGTAGTAAATGATACATAATTCCCTCATTATAACATTCATTGAGAGCCATAAAGTAGACTGAGTTATAGTGAAGTAAATGATACATGATTCCCTCATTATAACATTCATTGAGAGCCATAAAGTAGACTGAGTTATTGTGTAGTAAATGATACAGTATTCCCTCATTATAACATTCATTGAGAGCCATAAAGTAGACTGAGTTATAGTGAAGTAAATGATACATAATTCCCTCATTATAACATTCATTGAGAGCCATAAAGTAGACTGAGTTATTGTGTAGTAAATGATACAGTATTCCCTCATTATAACATTCATTGAGAGCCATAAAGTAGACTGAGTTATTGTGTAGTAAATGATACAGTAGTCAATTGTCCATGGTAGTAACAAGCATGCCAGTATTGTGAATAAGCAAGAATTTCTTCCTGATGTAATGGTGCTTTTTTGATCAGTATATGGCATAATTTTTTGAATATCTTAGAGTATATGGCATTTTGGGGGGAGTGACCCCAGAATATATGGCATCATTTTTGGAATGACCACATCAGCTCTTAAGAATCTATACATTTTTTTAAGAACATACCTAGTAATCTCATTCGATATCATTCACACGGCTTTCAATATATAATTGCAGAATTTAAATTAGTTTTTTGGTAAGTCTGCACTTTTAAATTAGTCGGTAACAATAGTGCATTATTATTAATTGTCAGCATTAAAAGAGAGTGAAATGTTTTCTCCACTTGACGTACATGTAGCCAGCCATCATCAGACACCAGGATTGTTGCTAATTACATGTTTAGTCTGCACCTGAAATATATATGCATAATGCATGTGAATTTCATTATGAGCTGGGGGGGGGGCACCTGGTAAGTACCTCATTTACAAGATTGAATATCGTTTTCACCTTATCTCCCCCTCCCTGATGTAGATTTACTTCATTTACCAGCCACAGTCCCTCGTGTAAATCTGCATGGCAGCTGCAGTAGACTTTGATGTATGTACATGTATGTATATACATTGTGTATTAGACAATTTGCACAATGGCCTGGCCTGCATATAATAATGTGATGGATACTTTTAAATAAACAAATAAATCAAAGTTAGACTCCAAATTTGTTGAAAATTCCCACTTGAAAATCAGTGGGCAGTTGGGGGCTCTTACAGTTTAGATGGTATCAGTGATATTCTTTTAAGGTTTTTGATGGGACAGTGGAATTTACAGAGTTTCAGAATGGATAGATTATGGCACAGCGTTGAGTTACTAGTTTAACAAAATCTTGTACATAAATTTTAACACTTCAGAAAACTATAAAAAAAAAAATTGGACTTTGCTTTAAAACATTAAAACATTTAAAACATTACTAGATATGTTTGTTTTGTCTTATAAAGTATATTGTGTGGGATTTTTTATATGGGTTGATTTTCACATTAGTCATAATCCATGTTGATTACTGGACTGGCACAAATTCTTGTGTTTGTACAAGAGAAAAAATGTTGGATTGGAATCTTTTGACAGCATCACTGTGACTTATGGCTAATTAACTTTCCTCAGCTGAAGTGTAGAATGGAATTTACAAAGTTGATTTTTAGCAGAATTCAGCTGACTATATATATATATATATATATATATATATATATATATATATATATATATATATATATATATATGCTCAGTGTTTCTCCTGTTCTGAGACTGGAATAGTCCCTATGGCAAAGTTTCTGTTTTATTGATCCATCCATGCAGAGACCACAATGGCACTTCTCTCTGATAGCAATGGTGTTAGTGCAACAGTTCAATGGGACTTGGGTAAATGATTTTAAGCTAACATCATGGACTTCATTGTCTTGAACAGAAGTTGTGTGTTTGTGTTTGCCTCTCCTGATGGCAGGGAGCAGGACTGACCATTATAAAACTTACTGATTTGGCAGCCAAATGGGTAGACATTATTTTGTTGAAAATGCTGTGAGTGTATATACTAGCTGCAGAAACTGGTCCCTACACTCCTTAGGATTAGGCAGTATTCATACTGTGTAGTAGTACTTTCATCATTGACCTGTGGAGAAACTTAGTTGTAGCTATCTGCCAATGTGAGTACTTAAACAACAGGCAGTGGGAAGTGAACTAAAAGATAAGTTCTGACCAAGATATGGAATATAGTACATGCAGTCTGTGGAGAAGATAAAGGTGTATTTACAGTTCTTACCATGAGTTTAACCAGGTGAGTTCATTATCCAGATTATACTTTCACAGCTGTTTTTAGGGAGAAAAGAAAGAAAGGAAATAACTTGGGACCTTTAAAATGAATCACATATCTTTGAAGTTGACATGTAGACAGGAATATAGGTAGGTCGGTAGGTCTGTAGGTATACCAAGTATCCTGTCATGGAAATCACTTGTTATTATTTGACTTTTTCTGTCCATTTTCAAGAGCATTTTGCATAAAGTCATGTCTGGATAAATAAATAATCAATTAAATTAAATATTTTCGAATTCTTTAAATTTAGAAAACTTTGATACTTGATTGTTTTTTATTTTAACATTGATGGAAATGAATGAGCATCAGGATGCACAATTAACCAAACTCACCAATACTAAAATAGGATTTACCTATTTCCTAAAATCAAACTGACCAGCATTTTTAAAAAAATGGACCACTCCGGTGGCCTAGTGGTTAGAGCGTCGGTAGCGGGAGGTCGTGGACTCAATCCCTGGCCGAGTCATACCAAAGATTTACAAAAATGGTACTAACAGCTGCCTTGCTTGTCACTCAACATTAATTCACCAATTCGACTTATTTTCCATCCTTTGTCCATACATAAGTCGATTCGGAGTAAAAGACGAATTTTTTTAAAAATGGTATCGTATGATATTCCATATTACCGGCAATCATCAAACTGCATTACCGATGCTAACATGCTTGTGATTTTACTTCTGAACAAATCACTGCTATATTCTGTTATCAATTGATACAGCAGAATAAACAGTCCATGCTTGTTTTATTATAATTGAAAGCACATCCATGTTGTAGTTCATTTTATTACCTGTAGTTATGAATGTAATTTATATATACTCAATGACAAAAGCCATATATAAGTCAATTCAGAGTATAAGATGAGGTCCCGACATTCAAGTAAAAAAATATCGACTTGTACACCGGAAAATATGGTATTTCCTAAAATCAAACTGACCAACACTAGAATAGGATTTACCTACTTCCTAAAATCAAACTGACCAACACTAGAATAGGATTTACCTACTTCCTAAAATCAAACTGACCAACACTAGAATAGGATTTACCTACTTCCTAAAATCAAACTGACCAACACTAGAATAGGATTTACCTACTTCCTAAAATCAAAGTGACCAACACTAGAATAGGATTTACCTACTTCCTAAAATCAAACTGACCAACACTAGAATAGGATTTACCTACTTCCTAAAATCAAACTGACCAACACTAGAATAGGATTTACCTACTTCCTAAAATCAAACTGACCAACACTAGAATAGGATTTACCTACTTCCTAAAATCAAACTGACCAACACTAGAATAGGATTTACCTACTTCCTAAAATCAAAGTGACCAACACTAGAATAGGATTTACCTACTTCCTAAAATCAAACTGACCAACACTAGAATAGGATTTACCTACTTCCTAAAATCAAACTGACCAACACTAGAATAGGATTTACCTACTTCCTAAAATCAAACTGACCAACACTAGAATAGGATTTACCTACTTCCTAAAATCAAAGTGACCAACACTAGAATAGGATTTACCTACTTCCTAAAATCAAACTGACCAACACTAGAATAGGATTTACCTACTTCCTAAAATCAAACTGACCAACACTAGAATAGGATTTACCTACTTCCTAAAATCAAACTGACCAACACTAGAATAGGATTTACCTACTTCCTAAAATCAAACTGACCAACACTAGAATAGGATTTACCTACTTCCTAAAATCAAAGTGACCAACACTAGAATAGGATTTACCTACTTCCTAAAATCAAACTGACCAACACTAGAATAGGATTTACCTACTTCCTAAAATCAAACTGACCAACACTAGAATAGGATTTACTAATTTCCTAAAATCAAACTGACCAACACTAGAATAGGATTTACCTACTTCCTAAAATCAAACTGACCAACACTAGAATAGGATTTACCTACTTCCTAAAATCAAACTGACCAACACTAGAATAGGATTTACCTACTTCCTAAAATCAAAGTGACCAACACTAGAATAGGATTTACCTACTTCCTAAAATCAAACTGACCAACACTAGAATAGGATTTACCTACTTCCTAAAATCAAACTGACCAACACTAGAATAGGATTTACCTACTTCCTAAAATCAAACTGACCAACACTAGAATAGGATTTACCTACTTCCTAAAATCAAACTGACCAACACTAGAATAGGATTTACCTACTTCCTAAAATCAAACTGACCAACACTAGAATAGGATTTACCTACTTCCTAAAATCAAACTAACCGACACTAAAATAGCATTTACCAATTTCCTAAAACTAAACTGACCACTAAAATAGCATTTACCAATTTCCTTAAATCAAACTGACCACTAAAATAGCATTTACCAATTTCCTAAAAACTGATCACTAAAATAGCATTTACCAATTTCCTAAAATCAAACTGACCAACACTAAAATAACATGACCAATTTTTTAAAACCAAAATGAAGGACATTAAAATAGCATTTGATAAAACAAAACTGACCAACACTAAAATAGCATTTACCAGTTTGTGAAAATCCAACTGACCAACACTAAAATAACATTACCAATTGGTGAAAACCAAACTGACCAACATTAAAATAGCATTTACCAATTTCTAAAAAACACAGAAACTTTACATATTAATGTGTATGTGATGAACCAGAGTGACTGCAGGCAGTTTAAAGCATGACCTATTTATTGTTTGTGTATATTTGTATGCATGTCTAGTCAATAGTGATAAATTATGTATGTGTTTAGAGCTAGATCTATATCATTTGATGCTGGGAGTGTAGGATTGTGTCAGACAGTCACATATAAAGACTGGACCAGGTGAAGAGAAGTCCAAGACAATTAGATCCAGTTGAACTCTAGGTCAGCATTCATAACCCAGGGTGCAGTATTATTTTTTTTGCATCCACTGTGGTAACAGAAGAGGATATATTGCTTTGCTTTTGCCTTTCTGTTCATATGTTAGACTCAATACTCTTGATATTCTTGAAATCATATCATTTTTTATTCTAGGTTTCAGAATAAATTTCAAAACTTTATGAATGCTTTGCATATATTTTTGTTCACAACTAAGCCAGAATTAGGAGTGTTGTTTGGTATGGAACCTCGTGTCTGCAACAAATTTTCCACAAGTTGTTGAGTGGTTGGATTTACTTTTAAGCAGGGACATCTCATTGGACAATGATTGTCCTGGTTTCAGCTGTAGCCAGATGAGAGACCAACACAGGCCATGAGAGTGATATCAAGCCCACTTTAGCCTCAACTTGCTTTTCTGTAAAATTTACTCCACAAATCAATTCAGCTCCTCTGTAATGAATCCTGATATCATCATTTTTAAAACATTTATTTTATTTATTTACTGATTTGACCCCCACCCATAATAAAGATTGTTGCAGGTACCCCATAAAGGTTGATGGATCCTGAAGGATTAAAATGATGCTGGAGAGTAACAGTGTGAAAATAAAGAGCATGTTTCTGTTGACCTCACTGTAAGGTGTTGACCTGTTAGTTATGTGTATGGTTTTCCTAGCACCCTAGATTAAATCCCCCCTCCCCCCATACACCACTAACTCCCATGGGTACAAAATAAGGACCTAGACATCCCATGATGGGGATCTATTTTTGGTGGGACATCATAGTTGTATGCCAGACTCTCCTCAAAATAAACAAAGATGATATACATACACACCATATTCAGTGTAATATCATCACATCTAAAACCATTACATGGAGAAAATGTGTCAGATTAAAGAACCTAATTATAAGCTGACAAAACTGCATGTACACTGGAAGACTTAGATTACTTTGCTGTCTCTTTCTCTTAGCCTCTCGCAACATGGTAATGTTAAATACATATACAAGTCATTTTTTAAATCTATTTAACTCTCAGAGTTGAAGTCCATGCAATTACCAGACATGCCTACAAATTCCAGGGAAATTGTGATGTTTAAGCCCAGCTTAAGGAGTCCCTTTATATTATGATCCTACATTGCATATCCTTATTAAGTATTGGGACACAGCTGATAAAAATGAAATATGTTATTATGACAGTGTTGATCAAACATACTGTTTTCATATATTTGATCTGGCACATGGACATGCTATTTTCATATATATATATATATATATATATATATATATAATCTGGCACATCAACATTCTTTTTTCATATATATGATCTGACACATGGGCATACTGTTTTCATATATATGATCTGGCATATGAACCATACTGTTTTCGTATATATGGTCTGGCAGATGGACCATACATACACATATATTCACTTTTAAGCCATATTTGTTTATATTTGCATTTTATTTACAATTGAAAAGTTTTATATTTCATTGAAACCCATGAGCACATAGCCTTTATTATTGTCTGTTATTTCCTGTAATGTAATTTTATGGCTGCTGTTCTGAAAATTTCTTTGAAATTAACCAATCATCAGGCAGTTATCATTGGTTGTAACCTGATTTCAGTACAGTTTGTATTGGCATCACCAGCGAGTCAAAAACAAAACGAATCACATTGTAAAAAACATTGACCCAGATAGTATTGACAGATAACCATGCCAGCATATTACAGAGAGCACATTTATGTAAGGTGAACTTGGAAGCATGCATACTTGCCTAACTTGAAAATCAATGTCTGTCTTTTGGAATATCACTTTCATAATGATCATATTAATTTATTTAATGAAACAATTGGAATGATTTTCATTAGCTCTTGTCTCTGAAACTGTATTGCTGGTTTTGTCAAATACATAATATAAATGTAAACCTTCCCCTCTATATTTGCTCTACCATGACAGTGTTACATTTTTGTCTTCACTCTGCCATTTTTTTTTTTTGCCTGCATTTAGGTCATGTCCGGCACTGTGGCATGGTATTTATAGATATGACAGTGAAGCCTCATTATACCAGACCCCATTTATCTGAAGCCTTATTATACCAGACCCCATTTGTCTATATCTTTGGATCTGAATGACAGTTATTGCCAACAGATTTCCTCCATTCGACTTTGAAGTGATTCATTAAAATGTGTTCTTCTCTGTTTAAACAAAAGTTTTGGAACAGACGCATGCATATATAAAGCGTTGTGTTATACATAGAAGGTTGACCAAAAAACATAGCAGACTCTCTCATCAGACAGTTAAATCTGACTGGAACAAATATAACCATACTGAGTTATTCTTGTATTTTATTTTTATTGATTTGACAATTTACTTGGCCATCTTTAAGATTCTGAATTTTATTCTTGGATATGCCATGCAAAAGCTTTAGTGTTTTTCCAATATTTTCGATTGCCATACACAAACCTTTTTGTTTGTCCAATATTTTCGATTGCCATACACAAACCTTTTTGTTTGTCTAATATTTTAGATCACTTTTCATTACTACTATTTCTGTAGTTACACCTTTGATTGCTTTGGTCTGTTGCTTTATGGCACAGCAACACATGTAGGTTAGTTAGTGCTGAGACAATTAGAGTAATGTCCCAAGCACCAGACTATTCTTATCATACAACATAGACTCTGATCTGCCATCGCAAAATGTGCCTATAGATTAGGGTCTGTGTTCTTTTTTCTACTGATTAATCATAACAAACTGCATATACTCAGATATGCTGGCATGTTATGCAATGGCAGATCTGGGTCTTTGCACTTAAATCCAAGCTATATACAGTAAATGTTGATGGCACTTTGTAATAAGCGAGGTGATACCATATACCCTAGAAAAATGGTTAATGCCCTATTTACTTGAGTCTGCTGGCATGGGATGTGGACACAATTGGCATGACAAGGCTACAGTTCATTCTTTATGAAATATTAATCTTGGCATTTTTGCAGATCTGTAAATGTTTTCTTGTAAATTTATGCAAAGGAAGTATCACCTTGTAAAGAAACAGGAACACCCACAATATTTGTGGTTAATCCTCGATTTATTTTTTTCAGGCAAGTTTCCAAAGTTTATTATATTAATTGAAATAAATGCTCATGATTGTTAACAGAAAATGAATGTATTTACATTCAAACTAGATTTAATAGAGCATAAAGCAAAATGGACATTTCATTTTTTGCCAGGTTTTAATATATAAAACCAAAAAATAGATTTTAAGAAATCTGAATTTGAAGAAGGGTTAAAAGACATTATGCCAAGATCAGAATTTATTAAGCAAAATGTCAGACATCTTACATTTGAATTTGAATTTATAAAGCAAAATGTCAGACATCTTACATTTGAATTTGAATTTATAAAGCAAAATGTCAGACATCTAACATTGCATTTGAATTTGTAAACATAACAAATGCAAATATCTTCCGATAAAAAACCAGTATTTATTGGAATTAGAAATTTTCACTCATCCAACATGGAATTTATCAGATGCAGTGTAATCATAAAAAAACTATGTTCAGAGAACTTACATTGGGGATGTTGTCAAATTTTTGCTAGAGAAGTATTCATTTAAAAATATTAATCCAAAACATCTGAAAATTTGTCCAGAAACCAACACACATGGCCACATTTATAAGCCAGTAATGGACTGTACATTTTGGTCAGATTTTTTATTCTTTATTCTTGGTTTATTGATCTAGCCAATCATACTTGTAGCCTGCGCACTTTCACACATAGCTTCCATCACAAAGCCATCTACCAGCTATTGTTACAAGTATTTTAGAGGAACTGTCTGCTGGGTCTGGATAAAAATGAAAGACAGAAATTTTCAGCAATTCATTTTTGCTGATTTACTAGTGATGTTTCAATATAACGATCTTGATTTATGGAAAAGGTAGTGGAAGCCAACCAATAATGTATGTAATTTAGTAGAATACACAGCAATTGCTTGATGAAATGACATAAATCAGAACTTCTATTGATGGAGAACAAGACTTGGAACCCATGTAGTTTTCCAATGCACTATTGGCTCTTTCGGTTGAAAGAGAATTCAAAAGGTAACAAAAAACCACACAGTGTGTGACAGATATTTATTTTAGACTGAAAGTAAACAATAAAAGCCTTATTTACAGTGAAACCTGTCATAGTGGACGCCTTCATGCAAAGAAATACATGCTCTTTAATTAAGAGCAATGTGAAGACTTTTCTTAATTTCATTTCAACGAGTTCTTTTTCTTAGTTTCATTTCAATGAGTCCCTTTTCTTAATTTCATTTCAGCGAGTCCCTTTCTTAATATCATTTCAATAATTCATCTTTCTTAATTTCATTTCAACGAGTTCTTTTTCTTAATTTCTTTTCAATGAGTCCCTTTTCTTAATTTCATTTCAGTGAGTCCCTTTTCTTAATATCATTTCAATGATTCATTTTTCTTAATTTCTTTTCAACGAGTTCTTTTTCTTAATTTCATTTCAATGAGTCCCTTTTCTATTTCATTTCAGTGAGTCCCTTTTCTTAATATCATTTCAATGATTCATTTTTCTTAATTTCATTTCAACAAGTTCTTTTTCTTAATTTCATTTCAATGAGTCCCTTTTCTTAATTTGTTGTCAATGAGTCCCATTTCTTAATATGTTTTAAATGAGTCCCTTTTCTCAGTTTGTTGTTGATGAGTTGTCCCTTTTCTCAATTTGCTGTTAATGAGTCCCTTTTCTTAAATTGTTGTAAATGAGTCTCTTTTCTCAATTTGTTGTTGATGAGTCCCTTTTACTTAAATTTTCTTTCAATGAGGCCTTTCTCTTAATTTGTTGTTAACGAGTCCATTTTCTCAGTTTCATGTCAAAGAGTCTCCTAATTTCCTTTTAGTGAGTCCCTTTTCTTAATTTCTTGTCCATAAATCCCTTTTCTTAATTTCATGGCAATGAGTCCTTTTTCTTTCTTTTCTTGAAATGAATACATTTGCTTAATTTAATGTTAATATATACACTGTCAGTTCTGGTCATAATACATGCCATGCATCCAGTGTAAATTTGGGCAGTATTACTGTCATCACTTCAAAAGTTAAAATCCAATGTTTCTGAATTAGTAATGTTGAGGATGAAATGATGCTGTAGTAGCCATACTATATTGCAATCCCTGCTCATTTTTGGAAAAAAGAAACTCATAAATAGGATTATGTTATACTGCCCATTTGTACTTATATACATGCATCCACTAGTAATGTATATCTCTATACCATTGAAAATACAAACTTGAAATTTTGGGCTATAGATGTGCACAAATGTTTTATAACTTTGATATGAAGCCTGCCAGTGGGGCAGTGGGGATGGAGTATTATTATGAAGCTTGTGGGTGGGGTCAGTGGGGATGTTGTTGATGAAGACTGTGGGTGGGGCCAGTGATGATTTGGTATATGAAGACTGTGAGTGGGGCCAGTGGGGATGGTATAGTGTATATGAAGCATGCAGATGGGGACAGTGGAATGGGGATGCAACATGAGTTAATCCAACTTCTATTGTGATATGATCCTTCAGTCATTCCAAGAACTACTGTGATAAGATCCTTCAGTCATTCCAAGAACTACTGTGATATGATCCTTCAGTCATTCCAAGATCTACTGTGATATGATCCTTCAGTCATTCCAAGAACTACTGTGATATGATCCTTCAGTCATTCCAAGAACTACTGTGATATGATCCTTCAGTCATTCCAAGAACTACTGTGATAAGATCCTTCAGTCATTCCAAGAACTATTGTGATATGATCCTTCAATCATTCCAAGAACTATTGTGTTATGATCCTTCAGTCATTCAAAGAACTATTGTGATATGATTCTTCAGTTAGCTCAGCTACTGTCCTGAGATGACCCTTTCAGTCTATTTAACTACTGTTGTGATATGATTCTTCAGTCAGTACAGCTACTGTTGTGAGATAATTCTTCAGTCAGTCCAACTACTGTTGTGTTCTTCAGTCAGTCCAACTTCAGTCAGTGCAAAACACTGAAACAAACATTTATCAGCATTTCTTAACTTCTGTCAGAGAGATTGGAACAAAAATCCCTTTTTTTTATATCAGTGCCAGAGACTTTTAGTTGTGGCTCTATAAGTTTAAAAGGACTCCTGAGACACTAGTATGGAGCTTCAAAGACACCATCAAGGGACTCCAGAAGACATCATCACATGGCTTTATGTATTTTCACTTGACACTTACCCAGCATGACCAATTACTTGGAGTTTATAATCCTACATTAAACATGACACCAAATCCTCAAAAAATGTCAACTCAGGCAAATATCTTCAAAATGTGACTTGCCCATTCAGTATCCACACAGATGACTGGTATTTTTTCACTCAGCATCAGGCGGGGTTTGTCTTAAAACTACTCAATGACAGGAAAAGTTATCATCGATAGTATTTTACATTTTAGAACATATGACTACTTTCATCATTACTAAAATGTGTGAAACTAATTTAAATTTAAACCAATTAGTCATGTAAATAGAACACAACATTCATGTAAATAGAACACAACACTCATGTGTTCACACAAATTACAATACTGTAAATGAAACAGTTTTATGAATAGAACACAAAATTACGATCCCGTAAATGAAAAAGTTTTATGAATAGAACACACAATTACGATCCCGTAAATGAAAAAGTTTTATGAATGGAACACACAATTACAATACCGTTAATGAAACACAGTCATATTAATGGAACACACAATTACAATACTGTAAATGAAACAGTCATATTAATGGAACACACAATTACAATACTGTAAATGAAACAGTCATATTAATGGAACACACAATTACAATACTATAAGTGAAACACAGTCATATTAATGGAACACACAATTACAATACTGTAAGTGAAACAGTCATATTAGTGGAACACACAATTACAATACTGTAAATGAAACAGTCATATTAGTGGAACACACAATTACAATACTGTAAGTGAAACACAGTCTTTAATGGAACATGCAATTACAATACTGTAAATGAAACAGTCATATCAATGGAACACACAATTACAATACTGTAAATGAAACAGTCATATTAATGGAACACACAATTACAATACTGTAAGTGAAACAAAGTCATTAATGGAACACACAATTACAATACTGTAAATGAAACAGTCATATTAATGGAACACACAATTACAATACTGTAAATGAAACAGTCATATTAATGGAACACACAATTACAATACTGTAAGTGAAACAGTCATATTAATGGAACACACAATTACAATACTGTAAGTGAAACACAGTCATTAATGGAACACACAATTACAATACTGTAAATGAAACAGTCATATTAATGGAACACACAATTACAATACTGTAAATGAAACAGTCATATTAGTGGAACACACAATTACAATACTGTAAATGAAACAGTCATATTAGTGGAACACACAATTACAGTACTGTAAGTGAAACAGTCATATTAATGGAACACACAATTACAATACTGTAAATGAAACAGTCATATTAATGGAACACACAATTACAATACTGTAAATGAAACAGTCATATTAGTGGAACACACAATTACAATACTGTAAGTGAAACACAGTCATTAATGGAACATGCAATTACAATACTGTAAATGAAACAGTCATATTAATGGAACACACAATTACAATACTGTAAGTGAAACACAGTCATATTAATGGAACACACAATTACAATACTGTAAGTGAAACAGTCATATTAGTGGAACACACAATTACAATACTGTAAATGAAACAGTCATATTAATGGAACACACAATTACAATACTGTAAGTGAAACACAGTCATTAATGGAACATGCAATTACAAAATTGTAAATGAAACAGTCATATTAGTGGAACACACAATTACAATACTGTAAGTGAAACACAGTCATTAATGGAACATGCAATTACAATACTGTAAATGAAACAGTCATATTAGTGGAACACACAATTACAATACTGTAAGTGAAACACAGTCATTAATGGAACACACAATTACAATACTGTAAATGAAACAGTCATATTAATGGAACACACAATTACAATACTGTAAATGAAACAGTCATATTAATGGAACACACAATTACAATACTGTAAGTGAAACACAGTCATATTAATGGAACACACAATTACAATACTGTAAATGAAACAGTCATATTAATGGAACACACAATTACAATACTGTAAATGAAACAGTCATATTAATGGAACACACAATTACAATACTGTAAATGAAACAGTCATATTAATGGAACACACAATTACAATACTGTAAGTGAAACACAGTCATATTAATGGAACACACAATTACAATACTGTAAGTGAAACACAGTCATTAATGGAACACACAATTACAATACTGTAAATGAAACAGTCATATTAATGGAATACACAATTACAATACTGTAAGTGAAACACAGTCATTAATGGAACACACAATTACAATACTGTAAATGAAACAGTCTTATTAATGGAACACACAATTACAATACTGTAAATGAAACAATCATATTAATGGAACACACAATTACAATACTGTAAATAGAACACAAAGTTAACAATAATGTAAATGGGGCACAACAATTACATTACATTTTATACATAAAGTCCAAATATGTTACCAGTATACATCAAGTCCAAAATATGTTATCAATATAAATTCCAGTAACACTGTCAGCAAGACTATCTTCTAAAAAAAAAATTGAGTTTAAAATTACATAATTATGTTCCAAGTGGTCTTAAGCTCTCTCCATTATGGATCACTGCCATCTCACCTCTGTCTACATGCGTTGGAGTATCAGATTCGGCCAGCGTGGGTATGTGAGAGAGTTTGCCAGTAGCTTTTCGTGGGTCAGCAGTTCTTTCCAGGGGTTTTCCCAGTTTCTTCCTCCACCATTAATACTGGCCACCTTGTATTGCTTATTGTGTGCTGAAAAATGGCATTAAACCCTACAACAACAACAACAACATAAACAATACTTAAAATGTATTGAAAATTGCAGAAATGCCTAGGGTTTCTTTACTTGTGTTGACCCTGGTGTATGCTAAAATTCATAATAAAACATGCACTTGAACTTTGTATTTCCACTGATATGGCTGTTTTGGGATGGAGTTAAAGTTTCAGACTTAAAAGAATTCAAAATTAAATAATTCAAAACTAATAGGCCATGATTGATCCTACACCTTTCAATCAAAAGTACCCATTGAAGCTTGCATATAAATAGAGTCCAGTACCCATTGAAGCTTGCATATAAATAGAGTCCAGTACCCATTGAAGCTTGCATATAAATAGAGTCCAGTACCCATTGAAGCTTGCATATAAATAGAGTCCAGTACCCATTGAAGCTTGCATATAAATAGAGTCCAGTTGCAAACTGCACAGACCATAATTTGCCATCGCGTAAATTGCAGGCTGATCGGGGGCCTGCGGTTTTGTTAGGACTAATCAGTAGAACAAATACCGTAAACCATGATCTGCTGGCACATTATTTGATCTTGGTCTGTCTTGTTTGCAGTTAGACTTTTCTTATAAGTGAATATAGACGGTAGTACTGGTACATTTTTTTTTTTTACCTTCTGAACTGAGGCTAGATGATAACTTTCCTGTTGATTTAAATGTTTCTGATCTAGCTTCTTTGTTACAAAAGATTATATCATAATTATGGAGTGGTGATCTTTGGTTCTAGTAGCATTATTTGTTATCACAGATGGACAGTGTTGTGTATTTTGTAGAGTTGTGTATACCATATCTCCATGTCTGTGCTATCACATGGAAGCTGATGAGTCTTTATGTTGAAGTGTTGGAAGCATTTTCAGGCCCATAATACTGCTACTGGATTTACAAACTGCTTTTTAACAGCTGGCAGGGCAATAAAAGTGAGGAGCTAAATATAATGGTCCCAATGAAAGATTTCTGCCTACATAGGCCTCTCAATGGGGCAAGGGAAATCCTTTAGCAATTTCTCTTCCCCAGGCTTGATATAGTGTACAAATCTTTTAGACTGTTGATGATAGAGGCTGTATATAATCTTAGTACATCTTTAGCAGGTACCTGATTTATACCCCCACAGTAAAGAGCATTCAAGGGGGATAGAAGTAGAAGTGGAAGGGACAGGAATTTGAGGGAATGAGGACAATTTAGGTTGATATTGTCAATATTAAATAGACACCATAGGACAATGTCAGAAAAGGTTAAACATAATTTTTTATTTATCTGTATTGTAAAAAAAAATGTTGATATTTTTTTGTAAAGCTACAATATTAGAATTTTTCTGACTTATTTTATACTGACGTAGATCATATTTTTAGCTGTACTGGTCATAAACCAGAAGAGCTTATAGGATGGTCAGTTGTCCTTCATCCATAACCTTTCCTTAGCACAAGTTTATTATCAATATTCCACCTGAACTTGTTGTTCCTAAATGAAAACAGTGATGCTCAGACATCCAATATGGCCACAATTGCAGTCCTCTTTACAATGTTAATATTATAGAACATGGAGTTTTCAGTTAAAGACTTCTGATGATGTCCAGTTGATGCTGATCTCTTGTCTGGTATGGTCATAATACCAGACATCTTGAAATTTGTTTTATCACTAATCATTCAGAATGGATAGTCACATCAATACTATGTCTAGTTGGTTCTATATGAAAAGGGTGCTGATACGATGTCCAATATGTCCACCTTCATGAAAATATTGTTACCGCAAATCTACTTAAACAGAAAGTCATATTGATTTGAGGTTTTCACTGGAAGACATATTTTTTTCCAGTTGGTATATAATTAAAATGGTGCCAATATAAAATTCAGTATGGCTACCATGGCAGCCATCTTGAAAAAACTTCTTACTGCTAAACCTCCTGAATGGAAAGTCAAAAATATTTCTCATCCTCACCAAATGGATTGCTGTATCAACATCAGGTGTTCACCAATAGACTTCTTAATACTAGTTGGTCCAAATAGAAAATGATGCTAGTTATACATCCAATATGGCGGCCATAATGTGTTTTAAAAATCTTGTCACTCCACCCTAAGAAAGGATGATAATGGTGATGGAGTTTTCACCAAGTCATAAATGAAACTGGTGCCAGGTGTACATAAGAAATTATTGCCATTACAACTGTCATATAATTTTTGTTGTCACTAATTCCCTGAATGGATGATCATTTATGAAATAGGCTTTTCACCAGGAGACTTCATTTAATGATGTCTACTTCGTCTTAATTAAAAACGGTGCAATTTTTTTTATATATCTAGTATGTATACCATAGCAGTTAATTTTCAAAATATTGTTATCACTGCAGAATATCAGAAATGGTTTCAACACTCAGGTTACAAATAAGAAATATCCTTGAAATTCTTTTCAGCCAGTTGAGTACATGTATCTGTTCCTTTGAGGGTGTTTGATTTGAACTGAAATTGATACTGGGTTTGGGAAGCGGTTTTGAAAATTAGTTTTACATTTGCATTAAGAGTTCCTATAATATATATGTTGTTGAATGAATATATATATATATATATATATATATATATATATATATATATATATATATATATATATATATATATATGTTGATTTTATAATTAGAACTAAACAGACAGAAAAAAATAATAAAGAAATACACTTTTTCATTGAAATGTAACAGAAGCCGGTGCTCTCATTGTGCAAACATAAGAAAAAGTACTTCTTTCAGTAGTGCTAATACAAAAGAGGTATTTTCTCTACATGTTAACACAAACTGCATATCAGCTGATGTGATTTATTTAATAACCTGTAAAAAATGTAACGTGCAATATGTTGTTGGACAAACACTTTAACAAGTTTCTAACAACGAGTTTCTAAGAAAATGAAAAATCATTGCTTTGATATAAGAAATTATAGAGATCCTATGTTTTCCTCTAATATTTCAACACAGTTTAACACAAATAATCACACTCTACTGGATTTTTCTTTCATGCCAATAGATATTGTGCATGGTGACATGAATAGACTCATAAAAGAAACTTATTGGATTTATAAGTTAGATACTTTGTATCCTAATGGACTTCATGCCAGTGCAATATATATAAAACTGTATAATTTAAATTGATATATTGTATATCCTTAATAGCAATATAATTATATGTATGACTGTTTGTCTCTAATTTATTTTACTATTGTAAGATACACACAAACTCACTTATATTTATTACATGTCCAATTTTCAGCCATAACTGAACAATATTTTTTCAATATGACTTCATTTGTAGGAATATGTCCTAAAAGCTGCATATTATATAACATTATGATGTCACCAGACTTTTTACATTTAGCCATAATCTAACTTGCCCAATATATTTGCAGATAATAAATAAAATTACAAAATCAAGTTGAGTAAATTAGAACAAAATATAATATTTGTAAACTTGTCCTGAAAGTAATGCAATGAGATCAGTAACTAATGCTAATTGTAATTCACATGCTGATACTTGTCCACTCAAAATTGCAAAGTTTAATCTATGTGCCAATACAACTTGTACATTCAAGATTGCTGTACACCGTATAATAGCAGCAACGGACTTGTTTTTGTAATGGTAAATGGTAACCTCATCATGCCAATGCAACATATCTCCCATCCCCGATAACAGACAGTAGTCTAGGAATTTAAATATGTAATGTGATAATGCTATGGGACCCCATGACCAAAATGAAACTGTTGTAATTTTTTAATTGATCCGTTAAAGTGTGACGATTTGCGTTAAAAAAGATACCATGAAGCTTAGTTTTTATCTTTTTACTTTTTAAAATATTATTATATTATGAAAATAAATCAATTGTAAGGATACTACAAATGTCATGATGTTAAACAATATAATTTGCATAAACACTAATTATTATTATTCATATTTAGCTGGTTTTTTTCTTGATTGCCACCCCCCCTTCTCCTTCCTCAAGATGCATCCACACATATATCAAATTTTCAGTGATTGATGCTTTTCTTTGGTTTTCATTATACTGTAGTTGATTTCCAATGTATAATTTCAAAACATTATCACAGACAGATCTTAGAGGATTCATCAATGTAACAAGAATTCTTTATAATTCCCCCGAGCTGTTTTGGATAGAAACTTTTTACAATATATGGTAGTATCTTACCGTTAGAAAGGACTATATGAAACTATTGCTCCATGTGCTTTTCAACAGAGCATTCTTTCTGCTTTACTCCAATATGTAACAGGTCTAAGGTAACGTCAAATAATAAATGCATCAATCTTGTTTTGAAAGATGGCTCCCTGTACCCTCCCTTCCACCCCACCCCAAACCGAAATATGGTATGTCAAGTCGATCTTCTGGAAGAGGTTACGATGCTGTATGACAAAATTGATCTGTGAGTAAGAATCTCAAAATAGCAGGTTGTTTTAGTAAGTTTGGTTTCACTCCACCAAAACACTGACTTAGGGTGGTTTTACTCCACCAAAACACTGAAAGTTTGTAGTTTCACTCCACCAGAACACCAACCATTGGTGGTTTCACTCCACCAAAACACCAACCATTGGTGGTTTCACTCCACCAAAACACCAACCATTGGTGGTTTCACTCAACAAAAACACTGACTATTGGTGTTTCACTCCACAATAGCAGACTGTTGCTGAATTTTTTGGCTGTTTTAATTAACTGAACACTGAAAGATAAAAATAGCATGAAACTTGGTGCTTGGGGTTAATTGTTAAAGAAGAACTGCATGAAATAAACTACAATAAAACTTTCTTACCATCTTTGAAAACGAGGTTAAGATTTTATATGTACCATAAAATATACATTAATAGTATTAGATTTATAAAATTAGGGCCTAACCAGAAATCGCCTCAGACATTCGCTTCGGCCGAATATCAGGTTTTTCGGTACTATTCGGAAGTATTCGCCTCGGCAAATAATACATGCACAAATGGTTGCAAATAAAATAATTCAATAAATATCAAACTTTATAAAAAAAAAAGTTTGTTTTTTAATACATAATAATTTCAGTTAATAATAAAAACTTTCATCTTATAGGAGATATATATGGTATACGGTACCCAAAAAGTTTAAGCTTCGCATACGATAATGAAACAAACGGTACTCTCCGGAGTCGCACCTACTACTCTGTTCGTGCCCAGATCCGGCAAATAGTACATCCAAATACTCAGATTCGGTACTCGGCAAAAATTATCTACTCGGTTCGGCCTTATATAAAATTATTTTATATTAAGGATTTCCATTGCAGTGATATAATTTCATGCTGAAGTTTATGGAACGGGCTATAAAGATTTTGGTAATTACTGGAAGAACTTTTAAAAGTTTGCTACACTTTGCAATTTCTGTGAGGAATTTAAGATCTGGTTACACTTTGTAATTTCTGAAAGAACTTTTTAAGGTTCTGTTACACTTTACAATTTCTGGGAGAACTGTAAGATTTTGTTACCACACTTTGCAGTTTATGGAAGAACTTTAAGATCTTGTTACACTTGGTAATTTCTGGGAGAACTTTAAGATTTTGTTACACTTGGTAATTTCTGGAAGAACTAAGATTTTGTTACCACAGTTTGCAATTTATGGAAGAAATGTAAGATCTTGTTACACTTGCTCATTTCTGGAAGTTCTTTAAGATCTTGTTACACTTGCTCATTTCTGGAAGTTCTTTAAGATCTTGTTACACTTGGTAATTTCTGAGAGAACTTTAAGATTTTGTTACACTTATGCAATTTTTTAAAGAACTACCAGTACAAGAATTAGATATGCAGATGATGTAATAGGTGTATAAAAATGTTTAGCAGTATCAAACTTTACATGCACCTTAATCGTTAATCGAATGACAAATTATTACTTTGAGGAACTTTCTTTTGATGTAGGGAAGTTTTCTCCATTTTATCAACCTCTAGTCTAGCTGGGCAAATAAAAAGACTACTCAGTCCCTTGTCTTGTTACTCAACAGTATCCAGTATACCATGCAGCTGAAACAGATTAGCTTTGCAATGAAACCTGACATTCTCTGATGAAGCTTGGGACTGAATGACAAGTACAGAATCTTGTACAGCATCATGTTATACCTACTATGGTGTGGATGTAATATTAGTTGTCAAACTTTGTTATTTTAGTCCCTACTTGATACATTGGCTTGGGATTCTGGAGGCAGAACCTCACATTTTGTACCTTTCACTTGAAATATTAAGACTTGTCAAACCTGATTAATCAAGTCTTTAACATCTGTCAAACATGCCTTGATAAAACAACAAATTAGTGGTTAGAAATGTTAAAAATATTTGTTCAGTCATCAAGAGTACTTTTTTTAAAATGAAAAGTGGCTCTCTGTAACCTGTTTTATAGATTAAATTTATTTTATAGGCTAAATGAACTAAAATTATCAAGTGATTGTAATAATTACATTCGGATATCCCCCACTTTTGACTTCACCATCTTGACATTTTTAGTGTATTAAAACTGACATTGGCATGTTTAAGATGGTCTGTGTTGATTACTTTTCTTGCTTTAGTGCAAACAAATTGTTTTGTCTCTTAGCTTACCAACAACAGCCAATGTCTTCTTGACTTGAGTGTATGGAACAACAGATTTTTGTCATCTTTCTAAGTATTGAGCATGCTGATATTGTTGTCTATTTTATAGAACATGTACCCAAAGAGTTGTTTTACAGAACATGTACCCAAAGAGTTTGTTGTCTGTTTTACAGAACATGTACCCAAAGAGTTTGTTGTCTGTTTTACAAATCATGTACCCAAAGAGTTTGTTGTCAGACTTACAGAACATGTACCCAAAGAGTTTGTTGTCTGACTTACAGATCATGTACCCAAAGAGTTTGTTGTCTGACTTACAGATCATGTACCCAAAGAGTTTGTTGTCTGACTTACAGATCATGTACCCAAAGAGTTGTTTTACAGATCATGTACCCAAAGAGTTGTTTTACAGATCATGTACCCAAAGAGTTGTTTTACAGATCATGTACCCAAAGAGTTGTTTTACAGATCATGTACCCAAAGAGTTTGTTTAGTTGTTGATATCCATTGATAATATTTTGGATTTGATCTATATGTGTAACATATTTGTATTTGATGTAAACATATTTGAACTGATGATGGATGCTGGTAACATATTTGGACTGATGATGGATGCTGGTAACATATTTGGACTGTTGATGGATGCTGGTAACATATTTGGACTGTTGATGCATATTAGTAACATATTTGGACTGTTGATGCATATTAGTAACATATTTGGACTGTTGATGCATATTAGTAACATATTTGGACTGTTGATGCATATTAGTAACATATTTGGACTGTTGATGCATATTAGTAACATATTTGGACTGTTGATGCATATTAGTAACATATTTGGACTGTTGATGCATATTAGTAACATATTTGGACTGTTGATGCATACTAGTAACATAGTTGGACTGTTGATGCATACTAATAACATATTTGGACTGTTGATGCATATTAGTAACATAGTTGGACTGTTGATGCATACTAGTAACATATTTGGACTGTTGATGCATATTAGTAACATATTTGGACTGTTGATGCATACTAATAACATATTTGGACTGTTGATGCATATTAGTAACATATTTGGACTGTTGATGCATATTAGTAACATATTTGGACTGTTGATGCATACTAGTAACATATTTGAACTGTTGATGCATACTAGTAACATATTTGGACTGTTGATGCATATTAGTAACATTTGGACTGTTGATGCATACTAGTAACATAGTTGGACTGTTTGTTGATGCATACTAATAACATATTTGGACTGTTGATGCATACTAGTAACATATTTGAACTGTTGATGCACACTAGTACATGTAACATATTTGAATTGTTGATGCATACTACAGTAGTAACATATTTGGACTGTTGATGCATACTAGTAACATATTTGGACTGTTGATGCATACTAGTAACATATTTGGACTGTTATCTGACTTTTTTCAAACATAAATCTCATCAATACTTAATTTTTTTGTTTGTTTGCAGAGCTGCTCAAAAAATGGCGAGGAAGAAAAAGCGCCAGCATCAGTCTGAACCTGAACCCCCACCCTTTCCCACTCGATATGCAGAGGTTCTACTTCTCTCCCAACCACCATGTCCTCCCTGCTTGATCCGAACAATCTCCAGAAACCAGCTTCCAGCGACAGGAAAGGTAAGTCCTTTATCAACTGCATGTTGCCAAGTGCCATAATTATTGATGCAAAATGTGTACACACTGCATAAACATATTTATCGGTGCAAAATGTGTACACACTACATAAACATATTTATCTATGCAAAATGTGTACACACTGCATAAACATATTTATCGGTGCAAAATGTGTACACACTACATAAACATATTTATCTATGCAAAATGTGTACACACTGCATAAATGCAGATCTTACAAATTGATGCTTTCTCAATGCATGTTACCTTAATGTTGAACAGTTTGTGAATAATTATTAGTCATTTGTCTTTTTATGCCTTAGAATAAGAATTCATCTGCGACAGCTGTAGCAGGTACATGCACTTATTTATGTCAGTAGAAAGATGAAAAGTATTGCAAACACCCATTTTTCTTATACAAATTAACACATGGTGATAACTCATGTAATTTAAAATCTGCCCCACCCCACTTCACTGATTCCATGCTAATTATTTTATCATGATAGCCTGTCCAGCCACTGATAACATAGAGAAGTGTAAGAAGACATTTCAGTGTACTGTATTGATAATTTAATAAGTACATTTTTCTGTGGTTTCTCATTCAAATTCAAGACTTGTCCGTGGTTTGTAATTTTGAATTGAGCGAACCCAATGCACTGATCTTTTAGTGATCATGACATCTTTTTGTATTGGACTTTTTGATTAAGCAGTTTCAAAACCTTTTGTAATTGCAAACCATTTTTACAAGTTGGTTTTGAATTCTTTAGAGATATAAATGGAGAAATGGTTTCAGAAATTAGATGAAGTATGCAGAAGCATGTCAAAATTCTTGGAAGTTTTACACAGGTCTCAGTGGGATATTAACATTGTATCCATGGTTACTTCTCAAGGGCATTGGATGCCAAGATACATGTATGTAGACACTATTTCATAATTTGAAGGACCAGAAACTGGAGATCCTTGAAACAGAACCCAAACCCTGTGTTTAGTTGGACACTGATAAAGAGAAACCTTTGAATAACATTTACCTGCTTTTTGATGTGGTCTATGGATTCTATGAGATATTACAATGGAATGCCATCACTACACCTTTTTTATATCGCAGTTTGCAAAACTCATCAGTTTCATTCCAGGAACAGAAGGCTATCCTTTAACATCCTTTTATCCGGATTAGATATATCACTCAGTCTGAAAACAAGAATTTTCATTGTCAGTAATGAACATTGCTCCTAGAATATATTAGAAAGATTTGTTGATATTACGTCAGTTAGGTTGAAACTGGCTGTATGGGGTAGGTATGCAAATAGGTCAGATATACAAAAGCATGTGAACTATTCTGCACTTTATAACAGTTTACCAGTATAAATCTGTTAGAAGTCTTCTGTTAATATGTGATATATGCATTCTTATACAGGCAGTTGTATTGGCAGTTGAGCAAATACTTGCCACATATTGTAATATGTACTTCAGTAGTACAGGCCCTCTTTCCTGTAATGCCAAGGTCCTTGGATAATAGTTGTCAGTCAAAAGAAATGAAATCAGTCAAAAGGAATCAGTCAAAAGGAATGAAATCAGTCAAAAGGAATGAAATCAGTCAAAAGGAATCAGTCAAAAGGAATGAAATCAGTCAAAAGGAATGAAATGATTCTTACTCTTGCACACTATGAAATTCACCTTTTTCCCCAAATGCTTGCTAAAATAACAGAAAGAGATCCTTCACTTATTGTATATACATGTAGTCATGAGCTGTTGTGAGTTTGAAACTCCATACAGGCCAAGTATTATAAAAAGGTGAACTATGTATATTATGATGTGCATATCTGGTATTCACATTTTATCACTGGCAATAATTCAAGCATAAATTTTTAAAAAAAAATGCACAAAATTGACAATATTTAGGTACTAAACAGCTGCATTGACCCCATGGCTGAAAGGTACATATGTCTATCAACTGTGCATAAATAAGATTCAGACAGGTAATCAATTCAGATTTCAGCTAGGTTTGAATCATCACATGGCCAGGTGGCCAGACAAGAGGTTACCTAATTGTGTGGGACATCAGTTTGCCTAATCCTGTAGGACACTTGGATTTGGTTTACTTTATAACATATGCCCTTTCAACTTCTAACTTCACTATTTTTCTATCCATTTTCATAAAATGTTTTACACATTCATTCACATGGAAATTTTTCAAAGACTTAAGAAAAAGTTTGTTTTGAAGGAAAACATAATCAAATGAGTAGACAGAGTTATCTTCATTATTCCAAGGAGTCAATTAACACATTGCCCTGTCAGTTTAGCTTGGACCACCAACCAATACTAACACTAGCAAAACTGGAGCAGTCACATGACCTACAGGTAAACTGGCAGCTTGTCATACCTTTCGATCTAATGTCTGTTCCATAGGCAACTGTATATCATTTATTACTGAAAATTTTGACAACTTCAACATTTTCAGGCATGCTTGATGACATTTTTAGTACACATAAAAGTAAAACTACTTGTAACATTGTTGTGTACACTCAGCTTTTCATGTAGTGGGATCTAAGCTTCGCTTGAAAATTAATATTTGCAAGTAGTAATAGACCTGCAGTATTGCACCTTGGGTGCAGATCGTGGGTTTCCTGTATTTTTGTATCTAATATCTTCCAAACTCTTGTTTCCCTCTGGCTGTGCTTCTTCATCAGAGAAAAGTCTAAAATTCCACCTACTATCTGTTATTACTATACATCTGTCCATGTCTGTATTGCTTCTAGCAGTGCCCAAAATAAAGGTAATACAAACTTGAAGATGGCAGGGTCAGGGATCCATGTCTGCTTAATATGTTCACCAGCCCATGGACAAGTGTAGGCTCTCAACTTACTAGTCCCCAGGAGATTTTAGTTGTCTCACAAAAACTAGTACCTTGAAAATTTTAGTAAATTCCACTCAGATATTTCACCAGATCAAACATGTCACTAAAATTGGCCTTACATTAAAAGTAACTTGAAACATGGCAAGGGGTTGTGGCATTTTAAGGCTTGTAATTAAAAATTACCTTGAAAAATTCTAGGAGTTGGTATATTTTAAGGCTTGTAATTAAAAAATTACCTTGAAAAATCCTAGGGGTTGGCATATTTTAAGGCCTGTTTTTTTATTATTTGTTTTTATGGTTTAACACCATTTTTCAGCACAATATATAGGCTATACATGGCAGCCAGTATTAGTGGTGGATGAAGAACCCGAAAAGAACCACCGACCCACGAGAAGCGACTGGCAAGCTTTCTCACTTAACTACATTAGCCGAATCTTAGACTCGAACCCACGCAGCCAGAGGTTAGATGGCAGTGGTCTGTAACAGACAGCGCTTTAGACCACTCGGCCACTCGGGGCCCCCATGGTCCATTTTTAAAAATTACCTTGAAAAGTCCTAGGGATTGGCATATTTTAAGGTCTGTATTTAAAAATTACCTTGAAAAAGTGCCAAGGAGTTGGGTCATTTTCAGTATAACCTTTAAGCCTAGGCCCCTTTTGATGACAGAAAGGCAGGTTCCTGTGAGGGTAGCCCTTTGTAATACTCAATATCTAATCCAGTTCATGATACTTCACCATGCATTATGCATGTAAAAAAAAGTCTTTGATGGCTATATTCTGCAATGTGAGCTTGAAAGTCATTATTAATTCATTTTACTTTACAATTTCTTGCAGCAGCTATACAGACTCAATTTAATCTATTTCTTTCTTATGTTTTTTGTTTGTTTTTATATTTCTGGATTTGCTAGTTTGTATTCATTAGCCTAAAGAAAAGCATCATTCTAAATAGTAATCCATTGCATTTGTACTAACCGTGGGCAACCCTACTTGCATAAATGTTGAACTCGCTGCAGCTTGTTTCCATTTTAAAACAACACTTTTGGCAACTAAAATATGCAAGGGTTGCAGTAGTCTGCCAAGTAATGCAGTGCAAGATGACTGACAGGTTGCAATGCAAATTGATAGACAAGGTTACAATGAAAAGTTACTAACAAAAGTGACAATGACAAATAGGACTAAATTTTGAGACGAAAAATTTCCAGAAATATATTGTTTGGTATTTAATTAGTAAAATCGAAATAGATTTGCAAAAACTTTAACAAAATGGCAAAAAGGTTAATGGACTTGTTTCACTTTTACTCTTCAAGATTTGTGGTTGAAGGATACACTGTACTGTGTCACAGTTCGTTTCAGTGTCTGCAGAATACACTTTACTGTGTCACATAGTTCATTTCAGTGTCTGCAGGATACACTGTACTGTGTCACATAGTTCATTTCAGTGTTTGCAGAATACACTGTACTGTGTCACAGTTCATTTCAGTGTCTGCAAGATACATTATACTGTGTCACATAGTTCATTTCAGTGTCTGCTGGATACATTCATTTCATTATCTACAGGATACTTTGTACCGTATCATTACTAAATATATATTGAAATATTTACAAAAACTAATTATTATCATACCTCCATACATATCAAATTATGTCTGAACATCTGACAGTTGTACATTTTTTGTAGAAACAATGTTATCAAAGTCTGTACAAAAGCTATGATTCAGTTATCACCCACTCCCATGCTGGCACAAGCATGTAAAAATAGGCCTGATACTACAGTTATCATATCACCCACCCATGCTGGCACAAGTATCTAAAAATAGGCCTGATACTACAGTTATCACCCATCCGTGCTGGTACAAGCATGTAAAAATAGGCCTGATACTACAGTTATCACCCATCCCATGCTGGCACAAGCATGTAAAAATAGACCTGATACTACAGTTATCACCCACCTCGTGCTGGCACAAGCATGTAAAAATAGTCCAGATACTACAGTTATCACCTACCCATGCTGGCACAAGTATGTAAAAATAGGCCTGATACTACAGTTATTACCTACCCCATGCTGGCACAAGCATGTAAAAAAAGGCCTGATACTACAGTTATCACCCACCCCGTGCTGGCACAAGCATGTAAAAATAGGCCTGATACTTCAGTTATCACCCACCCCATGCTGGCTCATGGATGTAGAATAGGTCTAGTTCACCCTCCCACATGTCATTAGAGGTGTAGAAAAGGTCAGAGGTGGTTGTTTAAGGCAGGAGCTAGAATGGCTTGATGGGAAATGTGTTGGATTGCGACTGAAAGGGCCTGGGTTCAACATTGACTATTGGTCAGATATTTTGGTAATACTTGAATAAGGAAATTGACTTTTAATGCCTTATCACTATACAACTGACACTTCAAATAAAAAGGATTTGAAAGGTTATTCTAAGTTAGGTTTTTCTGATGCAGGACTCATTTTTTTTTTCAATCAACAAATCTACACACATAATAATTGAGGCTGTGCAACAAAATTCTCCATTTCCAGATCTGTGCTACATTTTTCACAAGAATAATTACAAATAAGAAAACTATGGCATACAGATTCTTGGAAATAATGACACATGTGCACAAGTTCCAATGTGGTTAGAGTAATGCTGGTTTTGGAGGATGATGTTGGGGGATGGGGTGGGGGGATCACATAATAACTCCAATCCTCAGAATGCTGTTCAGTTGACTTAATGTACTAACCACCTATCATATTTTAATGAGCCCTCCATCCACATTCATCTTTCTCAATTGCTAAGAACATATTTTATTTAACATATCATAGAGACAGACTTGCCAGAAACGTGTTTTCATATTAGCACATCTCAGTTTGTATTAAGGAGTCTGGCTTCAGGGTCTTTCTCTCATCATTCAGCCATTGACACATCAAGAAGGCAGGCATAACAAAAACTGACAGCAACAATAATAGGAAATGATGAATGAGCAAAGATTGAATTCAAGATCCCTCTGTTTTGTGTCCCTGAAATTTTGATTTGGTTTCAGATAATCAGCTTGGAGCATGTTATGTAACCACAAAAGGTTTATCTTCTTTCTGATACCAACTGTAGAACAACACTAATTAATTACCATAGAAGCAGATTGTTGATACAATCCTTGATTGTTCATCCAATTAAGGGCTGTATGCCTATCAAGGTGGTTGTTCACTTGTTTAGTGGAAATTTGCTCATCAGTGCAGGATATTAGGAATGAGTAGGAAACGTTTTGACATTGATTAATAAAGGCTATACCTTCTATATTGACATTGATTAATACAGGCTATATTTTCTGTATCTTATTTAATGGCTAGCTGTATGTTCTTCATCTTGCTCTCTCAAGATTGCATTAGGTGAAATGGTCACTGCAGCTCTTGGCGATGGAGGGAACTCAATCAGGGAAAAACACATTCTTCTCTGATGCGTTAAGACAAAAGTAATCTAACCTTTGCAATTGCCTGTCAACGAAGCAGTCGTGCAAATACAAAGAATGCTATTTGTTCTGTCACATCTTGCACACTTCACAAAGCTCAACATGTAACAGACAAGAAAAAAAAGTGAAGAAAACATTACCATCATTACATTTCAACGCTTCTTTTTGGCTTTCAGATTGGATTATGGCATCTTCTGTTTCAGATTTTCTGTTATTGCCCATTACAAAAGAATATTTCTGTTGTTTATACTGGAATTTTCTAAGGCCATTAGTGGTGCCAAACATGGACATATTGTCTGTTTTTCAAAATGATGTATTACTTAAATTTAGTCATAACATTTTCAGTTTTATTATATTTTCTGTTAATTATGACAGTCTCAATTTTCCAGGACCATCAGTTTGCAAGATAGTTATTTTGTTTTGTCCCTTATTTTTTTCGTAATACAGAAAACATTCAGCTTATTTAAGGTTTTATATTAAAATTAATATTTTATCTTTAATATTTTCATAAACTTACATACAGTTCATATAACAGACTCATGGAAAACTTTCTAATCAGATTGATTTTTTTAACCCTAATTCCTAAATCACATTGATTTTTTTAAAACTCTAATCCCCAAATCACATTGATCTTTTAACCCTAATCTTCAAATCACATTGATCTTTTAACCCTAATTTTCAAATCACATTGATCTAATCCCCAAATCACATTGATCCTTTAACCCTATATAATACCCCAAATCACATTGATCTTTTAACCCTAACCCCCCAAATCACATTAATATTTACCCAAACCCCCAAATCACATTGATATTTAATGTTTTCAGTATCTTATTCAAAAACAGTTGTGAAAAGCCTCAACAACATAAAAATTCTCCCACATTGGCAAATATAAATGAAAATTACATTACTTTTTAAGTCCAATACCTTATGGTGTGGTCCTTCGTAATTAGTATCATTCATCATTCATTATCTATTGTCTCTTTACAGTTGTTTTTTTTACAACATCTTCTCAATTTCACATGACTTACTTGTACATTAATCTACTTGCATTCAGACTTCATTGTCTTTAAATAAAAAATCTCATGGGTAGTGATTTAATATTGCATTTATAAAACAAGTTAAATATTATCCATTATTGTAAACATTATTCAATGAGCTTCATAAATTTAGTTTTAAATCATTACCCATTTGAGATTCTTTTTATCTCAGATTTTATTTAAATGGAAATATTTTAGATAGAAAAAAGAGAATAATTTTTATCATTCTGACAGACGGTGCACCTTTCATTTGTTGTGCATAAAATATAGTCCCAAACGAAGTTTAACTTGTAAAAGTAAATTGTACTTTTTTACAAACTGTAAATAAAAAAACAAACATCCATCTCGATATACAATATTTTATAACGACAAAATCATTTTTCAAAACAGAATGATCAATGCATGTGATATCACATTCGCTACACATTTGGCCTAGAGTAGATGTTTACTCAAAAATGTCACATTCACAACTAAACGTTACATTTTGCGATTTTCATGTGGAAATAGGATTACTGGATGCAGAAATTCCCATATTTACTGTAAAGTATTTGCGACCAAACATTTTAAATGTTTCATTTGGGGCAGCAGACTACCGGTATACAGAAGACATAAACAAATTTCTTTTTTTAAGTCAGAGCTGCATCACACATATACTACGTAAATTTGCTGTGTTTGGATTAAGTTGGGAGATCGATTTATGTCCATATTCTTATGTGAATTGAGGTGAGTTTATTTACTTCCGTAAGTTAGCATTTAAACCACGCTTGTATCTAAGGGTGGATTCTATGTTACAGATAAACCGCCACCTCCCCCACACCCCACAACCAGCTGTGAAATGAGCAATACCCTTTACTTGTTGTTGTTGTTCATGTCGTGGAGTTTTACATCATTTTTCTTATGATGATATTGTTATACATGACATAACAAACACCTGTGGGGTAAATGTTCCATATTCAGACAGCCAAGATAATTTTTCCTCAGGTTTCTTTTGCAAGTTGATTTGAAAAAATGGCCATCAAAATGTTCATTAAAAACAAAACATTACAGACGTAAGGGTTAAAAACATTTTCCCACAATCACAGCCAGTATGTAAAGAGAATATTGCACAATAAATTCACGGGCTTATTTGGACCAATCAGAATCACATAATGTGATATGTACACATGTCATAATATGAAACTGCACATACTATAAGCAAAATGTACTGTTATAAAAATTATGTAAGTGATGCTGACCCATGATCCAATGTAAAAACATTACTAAAAATGTCATGTTTTAAACGAAATTCTCAAAATTGCTAGCAGATCTTGGCCATATTTCAAAGAAAACGTCCTGGCATGAAGGCCTGTCAGATCTGTTGTCAATCAGTTGTCCAATATGGCCACCATTATTAAAATTAGAAAAAAATGATTTCTGAAAAGCTTTTTTGCATGACCAACTTTCAGATTGTAGAAAAGCATGGCAATCCACACAAAAATATGGCCACTATGAATTAAGATTTAAAAAAGTTTTTAATTTCTTTTTTTGTGGAACTATTTCATCAAATTTGGTAGAATTGTCAGAACACATTCTGGCATGAAAGTTTTGTATGATGAAGAGCCATCATACAATAAGGCTGCCATTACTAAATCAGGAAAACAAAATTTTTAAAAAGTGTTTAACAGATTATGATCAAATAGAACAAAAGCTATTTAGCAAGGCAGTTAAATACATATACAGACAGCATTAATAGCAAAATCTTTAAATAGGAGTCAACCTTTTTTTAAAAGTGCTCAATAAAATAGACCAAAGATGCTTCTCATAAAAAGTGCTCAATAAAATGGACCAAAGATACTTCTCATAATATGTGCAAATGGACTAAGAAACTTTTTGATAAAAAGTACTCAACACAATGGACTAAAGATGCTTTTGATAAAAAGTGCTCAACAGAATGGACCAAAGATGCTTTTGATAAAAAGTGTTCAACAGAATGGACCAAAGATGCTTCTCATAATATGTGCTAATGGACTAAGATGCTTTTTCATAAAAAGTGCTCAACAGAATGGACCTAGGATGCTTTTCATAAAAGTACTCAACACAATGGACTAAAGATGCTTTTGATAAAAAGTGCTCAACAGAATGGATCAAAGATGCTTTTGATAAAAAGTGTTCAACAGAATGGACCAAAGATGCTTCTCATAATATGTGCTAATGGACTAAGATGCTTTTTCATAAAAAGTGCTCAACAGAATGGACCTGGGATGCTTTTCATAAAAGTGCTCAACAGAATGGACCAAAGATGCTTCTCATAATATGTGCAAATGGACTAAGAAACTTTTTGATAAAAAGTACTCAACACAATGGACTAAAGATGCTTTTGATAAAAAGTGCTCAACAGAATGGACCAAAGATGCTTTTGATAAAAAGTGTTCAACAGAATGGACCAAAGATGCTTCTCATAATATGTGCTAATGGACTAAGATGCTTTTTCATAAAAGTGCTCAACAGAATGGACCTAAGATGCTTTTCATAAAAAGTGCTCAACAGAATGGACCTAGGATGCATTTTCATATAAAGTGCTCAACAGAATGAACCAAATACTTTTGATAAAAAGCTTGACATGGATGATATTGAAGTACAAGGGAAGATGATCAACATTCAAATTAAGATGCTGTTATAAAAAATGAGTTTTTAAGGAAGATAAAAAGACAGAAAACCTTGAACAATTCTTTTCATAATATATGCAATCAGCACCATTGGAAGAAATGGGTTTTTTTTACATTTGGATGTTAGGCAGATGTCAGACACATGATTGTTCCCAGGCACAATTGGGTCTCTTGTTTGGCTCACCTGGTCATATTGCCAAATGAGGTAATGGTATGGCCCTACATACATTTGTGCATCATGCATCTTTCATCAATTTTTTTTTTAAAGTTCTTTATCTTAAAAAGTATGGACTAATTGTCTCCAAATTCAGCAGAGTATTTAGGCATGAAGGACAAATGTTGCCTATTGCCATGGCATTCAGATAATGCCTATTGCCATGTCATTCAAATAGCACCTATTGCTATGGCATTTACCATGTTTCTAAGAACAGAGAGCATTTAAGCAACTTTAAAAACCTCATAACAGGATTAGACCAAAATAGGCAGAAAGAATACTTGATTGAAGGTGATTCTAAGTTGTAAATATGATCCATATGGTCACCATCACAGAATGGAAAAAAGTAATTCATGTGACTTCACTAAAACTACTCAGCAGAATTGGTCAAAAATCATTAAATTAGTTGGTCAAAACATCCTGCCATAAAGTGCTTGCAGACTTTTACAGATGTCACTGATCAACAGAATTCAAACTAGTTGGTCAAATCATCCTGTCTTAAAGTGCTTTTAAAAGTAATTCATATGACTTCACTAAAACTATTCAGCAAAATTGGTCAGAAATCGTCCTGTCTTAAAGTGCTTTCAGACTTTTACAAATGATGCTTATCAGCATGATTCAGACTACTGGTAGTTGGTCAGAAAGCATACTAACATAAAGGTCTTTGAAATTTGTTCAAAATGATGTCCATATGCCTTGAATCTGACCACATGCTCAAAAAACATCTCTTTCAAAAACTGCTCGACAGAACATAGCCAACAGAAAGCCTCCTGCAGACCAAGACTTAAAAGCATTGGGTGAGCCATCTCAGGCCTCTAAAAAGCATTTGGTGAGCCATCTCAGGCCTCTAAAAAGCATTTGGTGAGCAGTCTCAGGCCTCTAAAAAGCATTTGGTGAGCCATCTCAGGCCTCTATGGGACTCTTGTTTCCAAAAAGTCAGGGGGCAATAATTGAGCAATTTGACCCATCAGACTTGTATCATCAGCCCTTTTAGTGCCCTAATGTTGTTGCAACTAGTAATAATGTCATACTCTTATATTAATATGATTAGGGTTAAATTGGCTAAATGATCTACTAACACTCTGTTTTGTGAATATTTCAAATTAATATTTAATCTTAATTTATCTCTGCCATTTTTTAAAATATCAAATATTTCTGATATTGGGACACTGGAAGAGCTGCATTATTACGCAGCAGGATGTCTACCCTCAGTCTTGCAAACATTTAAACAAAATCCATCTTAATTCTAGGGGCCTCCTGTGAGACTGTTAGAAATGAGAAAGTTGCCAACAAAATTGAAGAGAGCTTATGTACATAAAATGTGGTATTGACATAGCGGCCATTTTGAAATGTTACGGGTAATAACTTTTATCAATGGTTGATGATGGTGTATACAGTTTTAGTATTCTGTGGTCTAACTCCAGTAACTTGTTATTACACACTTGATATTTGATAAACTGACACTTTTATGACCCTGGCTAGAAATAGCACATTTTACAGAATCTATGAGAATGTCATAACTAAGGAATTACCATATGTACCATTGTACAGATTCTTTGAGAATGTCACTTGAATTACCATATATACCAGTATTTAGATACTTTGAGAATGTCACAGGAATTACCATATATATCAGTATTTAGATACTTTGAGAATTTCACAGGAATTACCATATCTACCAGTGTACAGATTCAAGGTTTGTTGATGCTGATTTTTGGGAAACTTATTTTCTCATCCCTTATTGCTTTAGCTTATTGGGGTTTGTGCTGTTCTATTATGATACCAAGCAAAATGCCTTGACCCATATATGGCAGTGCAATATGGATAGTAGGTTTGGGTCTATGATATTCACAGTTGGTTGCATGTGATACATTGTAAATATGGGAGTTGGTGACATCCAAAAAACTGGAATATGATGGACTAAATCTACATCCACATTGTGCAGAATTCTGGATTGATTGAGGTTGGGTTTGTTTTGTGTTACTACAGCAACACTCTAAAGGTTATATCATATCAAAGTGTCTTGCCACAGGTTCATGCCACAGAAGCCAGTCTAGGCGATCTGTTGATTTTAAAAACCTGCATCCTTCAGGGTGTCAATCCAACATTTTAACCACAGCTCTCCGTTGTTCTGGTATAGTCCGTGTAAAAAGTTCTGGTTCCTATTTTAGCTTAGAACCTAATTATTGATAGATATAGAACATTTAAATGAATTTCACTCAGAACATGTTGCAACTACAATTATTCCTCAAGCCAGAAAGGAGTAAAGATTTCATTAATGTTAGTGAATCAATCTTGCTAACTTTATCTAAGTTAATCGTATTTTGTTTACCTGATGTACCAAACATATGGAATGTATTAAAGCATCACTCAACCTCTACCCAAAAAAATGTGTCGACATAATTTGCTAAATCAGCTGCTCATTAAGAACTCTCTATGTGTTCAGGTTCATCCGTATAATTTTCAGGTGAATTAGCTTCACCTAGTCAGTCAGTCTCACTTCTGGGTTATAAACAAGCAGCATGTACAGGAAATTGGGTTGAGTCTTGAGTTTGATAAATTTCAATAATATAGCATCCATGGATTAAACATGTATGCCTAATGCAAGTCTATAATCGGTTTAATGTTCATAATAGACTTGCACACTTATGATAATGTACATATTTGATGAAATCAAGAACACTTCTGGCTCCCAGCTGAAAATGTTATGTCTTCCTGGCTCACTTAAACACTTGGATTATCACATGTATACTCTCAGTGTAAACTATGCAGAAGTTTTTCTGAAAACAAACCTGATAATTTCATACAAGCCTTTTATAAACATCACAGAGATTTTTCATGTTAACAGATTATCTCCCCTACTTTAAAAGTAGACCAGAAATTGTTCATGGTTACCCGAGATTGGCACTTAGTTTATGGAAAGCAGCTCATGTAGGTAGACAAAGAATAAAAACCACCTGTTTGTCTTCCTTGTATTGAGTGATATATCTTGAACAACACAACCACCCCTCCATTGTGCTAATGTACTTAAATGGCTGTGCTGATGAAATTTGACAGCGACCTCTCAGTACAACTTCAATGTTGTGGATATGTTGAGACAAAAATTGTATTAAAAAAAAGGAAATAGAAATTTAACAATGTCTTGGATGTTCTTTAACTTTTGAACACTGTGATTAAATTCACAGATATATATATATATATATATATATATATATATATATATATATATATATATATATATATATATATATATATATATATATATATATATATATATAATACATAATGTTTTAGTTTGTCTTTTTAAATACCTTGGTTTTTTATATTTAAACACTGAGTCCAGCCTAGGATTTGATGGTAGATAGGATATGATTCAGTGGCAAGGAATCCCCCCTAGCCCAAAATATGAATTAAGACATTGTGTAGTTATACTTATCCAGATGGTCAATAAAGGAATGCCAAGGAAACTACAAATATTCAAGACCTGTTTTGATATTTCTCTTTACAGCAAGTTTTAAACAGACTAATCCTCTCTGGCATTTGTGCAGGTATATAAAACTCTTAGAATAACTTAAGGCATTGATGCCATACTGAAAGTGCTACACCTCAAAACTATATGGATGATTGACCAGAAATTGTATGCACGCATTGATTTTCAGTCTAGTTGTCCCAAAATGAAAATGGTGCTGTTCAGACATCCAATATGGCCACCATATTGGCCATTTGAAAATTGGATGGTCAAATCAACTTTTCAATTAAAGACTTCATATAATGCCCGTTTGTTCTTCATGGAAAGTTGTGTCTCTCTAATATCCATTATGACTGCCATGACAGCCATTTTGAAAAAATCGTGTTATTGCTACTCTTCGTGAATGGATGGTCATATCAGCATGGGGTGTTACTAAGATACTTATGATGTCAAGCAGGTCTTAAATGGAAATCTGACATCCAATATGGCCACCATGGCAGCCATCTTTAAAAATGTTGTTACAGTTTGACTTGAACAGAAAGTCATATTGATGTGGGGATTTCAACCAGATTTCTTTTGATGTTAGTTGGTTTCAAATTAAAATGTTGATGTGACATCAAGTGTAATTGCAATGGCAACCATTATGAAAATATTGTAATTGTTATTCATGAATGAAAAGTTGTATCATAAAAAATATTGTTATCTCTACTCCTGTCCAAATTTATGGGTATCAATGTTGGGTTTCTTGTGATACCTAGTTCATCCTAAATGAAAATGGTGCCTTTCATAAATCCAGTAGAACTGTCATGATGGCTTGTCATACAACCTCCTTATGACCTAGGGTTTAATCAAATTACTTAAAATGATCTCCACTGTGTCCTAACTGAAAATTTCCACTGTGTCCTAACTGAAAATTTCCACTGTGTCCTAACTGAAAATTTCCACTATGTCCTAACTGAAAATTTCCACTATGTCCTAACTGAAAATTTCCACTGTGTCCTAACTGAAAATTTCCACTATGTCCTAACTGAAAATTTCCACTATGTCCTAACTGAAAATTTCCACTGTGTCCTAACTGAAAATTTCCACTGTGTCCTAACTGAAAATTTCCACTATGTCCTAACTGAAAATTTCCACTATGTCCTAACTGAAACTTGTGCCAAGCTGACATCCAGTATATGTATCATTGCAAAAGGAAGAAATGGTCTTGTCTTGAAATCCTGCAAATTCTTTTTGCCCAGTATATCACCAATCTGTTTGTTGTTAGGTAAACTGTACACCGAAAACAATGTACAAGATCATGGGTGGAACTTACCTCACAGGACTAATCCCAGACACCAAACAGTTGAATCAATTAGCCCAACACACAGGATGTGGCATTTGGCATTTGTACATGCACACAAACTCATTATGAGGGTTTCTCAGCATTGCTTTTTAGCCTCATTTAAAAAAGCCTGCATTGAAATATGAATATAAATTTATGAAAGAATATATATATATATATATATATATATATATATATATATATATATATATATATATATATATATATATATATATGTGTGTGTGACCAAATCAGCAGCTACCTTTTTGCATTTAGCTTGTAGTTTTCTCATTGTAATTAAACTGTACTGATTTAGCATGCATGTCAGTGTTGTTACGATAACCAAATTTGATTACTGTTACATGTTATCAATGAGTCATTATGCTTTAAGACCATTGCATAGTGATCATGCTGTAACATTTTCTTATCAATAAAGATTATTAAAATGTGATAAAATTGGCGCATCTTGTTATCAATAAAGATTATTATTGTGTCATAATATTGTCATCACATCTTGTTATCAATTGGACATCATACTTTAAGACCATTGCAGAGTGATCTTATTGTCAGATCTTGTCAAGTGATAATCATGTTTAAAGACATTGCAGTGTGATCACGCTGGTATGCTTAAATACCTTTACAGAGTAATCACACTTCGGTATGCTTAAATACCTTTACAGAGTAATCACACTTCGGTATGCTTAAATACCTTTACAGAGTAATCACACTTCGGTATGCTTAAATACCTTTACAGAGTAATCACACTTCGGTATGCTTAAATACCTTTACAGAGTAATCACACTTCGGTATGCTTAAATACCTTTACAGAGTAATCACACTTCGGTATGCTTAAATATCTTTACAGAGTAATCACACTTCGGTATGCTTAAATATCTTTACAGAGTAATCACACTTCGGTATGCTTAAATACCTTTACAGAGTAATCACACTTCGGTATGCTTAAATACCTTTACAGAGTAATCACACTTCGGTATGCTTAAATACCTTTACAGAGTAATCACACTTCGGTATGCTTAAATACCTTTACAGAGTAATCACACTTCGGTATGCTTAAATATCTTTACAGAGTAATCACACTTCGGTATGCTTAAATACCTTTACAGAGTAATCACACTTCGGTATGCTTAAATACCTTTACAGAGTAATCACACTTCGGTATGCTTAAATACCTTTACAGAGTAATCACACTTCGGTATGCTTAAATACAGAGCTCCGAGTGGCCGAGTAGTCTAAAGCTCTTTCCATTACGGATCACTGCCATCTCACCTCTGTCTGCGTGGGTTCGAGTCTAATATTCGGCTAATGTAGTTATGTGAGAAAGCTTGCCAGTAGCTTCTCGTGGGTCAGTGGTTATTTCTGGGGGTTTTCCCGGGTTCTTCCTCCACCAGTAATACTGGCCACCATGTATAGCCTATCGTGTGCTGAAAAATGGCATTAAACTGTACAACAACAACAACAACAGAATGATCACATTGTGGAATGCTTAAACACCTTTACAGAGTGATCACACTGTGGTATGCTTAAACATCTTTACAGAGTGATTGCATTGTGGTATGCTTTAACACCTTTACAGAGTGATCACACCATGGTATGATTAAATACCTTTACAGAGTGATCATATCTTCCTATTGACCAATCCTAATTGTTAAAGGGTATTGCAGATTGATAATGTTTTATCCAGAGAAATTCTGCACTTTAAAAATTAAGACACAACCTACTTCTTAATTAACCCTTTGAACCTGACAGGCCGGTTTACCAGCCTATTGTAACGGTGTATATACCCGAAAGGCCGGTATACCAGCCTCGCTATCTACCATCATAACCCGACAGGCTGGTATACTGGCCTGTGTTATGTTATTTGCTAGATTCGCTATAGAATTGTCAAAATTTGCCGGGGAGGCTCGGGTTAGGGTGCCGAAATATGGGAGAGATTAGGGTTCAAAGGGTTAAGATATGAGTGGGGATTTGTTTCAGTTTTTATTTTGCTTTATAATTGTTAATAGATCTTTTCTTATGGAAAAGTTTTTTGTTTACAGAAATATGTACAAATGAAGGAAGCTTGTAGGAAGGGTTGTACACACACACACACACACACACACACACACACACAAAAGAAGCTTGCAAGAAAGATTGTTTCTTTAAAGATATGCACACGAAAGAATTTTTTGATAAAAGGTTGTTTGCAGACAATATACACACATAAAAGAATTTTGCAGTAAAGGTTTGTTTACAGTAATACACATGTGAGAGAAGTATTATAAGTTTGTGTATTTGAAAATAATAAATGATTTACATTGGTCTGTCATGTCCACAAACTGTACAGATGCCATTTATGTCACCATTTACTGCATTTTATGACAGATAAAGCATACTATCCAACTAAAAACCAGAGTTCTGTTAGTTGTAACCTTCCATAAACATTGCCAACAAGAAATTACAGATATTAGCACCCCAGTGTGTGTCTGGTGCACTGTCCATTGTTGTTGTGCTGATCTCTGTTGCCAAAGATCAGGCATGACAGGAATGGTGTAGAAGATGTTTGCCAGATGTAATTAACTAATAAACTCCCCAGAGGAGATGGCACATTTGATGAGTGCCCTCTGTAATTAGAGAAGACATCCAAATACTGCCATTTTTAGCAATCATAAATTTGTACCATGTCAAGAAATTCTTCATAGACTTGAAACAATGTGTTTTTTCCCTGGACAAGGTATCAGAATTTGCCATCCAGCTATCATAAACTCCTACCATGTCAAGAAATATTTTCCGAATGTGAAATAATAGACTTGATGGGGAGATAGACCTCAGATGGACAAGACATCTTGAAACTTGTACTATAAACTTATTGTCAGAACATTCTGTATCAAATTGAAGCAGTTTTCAGAGTGAGTTTGTCATAAATATATAGTTATTTACTATATTCACTCTAAACATAGGACAATATCATGTATAACTAACACTTTTATTGCAAAATTTTTACATGAAAGTCAGGAACAGCATTTCTTACCAGGCTAATGCTTTAAAGAATTTGATACAAAAGCCTGGGGCACCTTTCCTTTCTAGGCTAATGCTTTACAAAATGGACACAAAGGCCTGGGACACCTTTCCTCTCCAGGCTAATGTTTTACAGGATCTGACAGAAAGGCCTGGGACACCTTTCCTTTCTAGACTAATGTTTTTAAAAAAATCTAACACAAAGGCCTGGGACACCTTTCCTTTCCAGGCTAATGCTTAAAAAAATCTGATGGAAAGATTAAAAATGCCTGAGACACCTTTTTTCCCAGGCTAATGGTGTAAAAAAAAAACAGACATAAAGGCCTGGGACACTTTTCCTTTCCAGACTAATGGTTTAAAAATGAATTGCAGGAACAGATTTTTGTGTCTTGTATAAGACACAGTTGGAAATAGTAGACTCCTGTCTTACATCACACAACGCAGTGTAAAGTGAAGGTCTACAATACAGTTTATTCCACTGATTTCAAGCACACAAAAAACTTACTTGAAAACACATTTTAAAATGGCTGATCTGGTTCTATGCTCTTTGCATTTGTAGTTGTTATAAGCATGGACAAATTCTGTAATATCCAGACATTTTTCCGACTTGCAGTCACAAAGCTTGGTAAAATGGAGTTTTCCTTGCAAAGAGTCTGATAATTTTGTCATTTTATTGACACTTCATTGTCATAAAACTAAAAGTAGAATCTTTGAATATTAAATTTTAAAAGGGTTGGAAGAAAACCAAGACTTTGAATATTGACTTTTTTTTTTTAAGAAAGCCAAAATTTTGCATCTGCAGCCAGCTTTCTGCTAATACAGTACATTTGTTGTCAAAACTGCCAAAGTCATGATTGGTGAAGACAAATGGTTACCTGTACTGTTATGGATAATGGATACACTATATTACTGACTACAGTGAACACATTTATTTTGGATTAATGGATACACTACATTACTGAGTACAGTGAGCACATTCATTTTGTATTAATGGATACGCTACATTACTGAGTACAGTGAGCACATTCATTTTGTATTAATGGATACACTACATTACTGAGTAAAGTGAGCACATTCATTTTGTATTAATGGATACACTACATTACTGAGTACAGTGAGCACATTCATTTTGTATTAATGGATACACTACATTACTGAGTACAGTGAGCACATTCATTTTGTATTAATGGATACACTACATTACTGAGTAAAGTGAGCACATTCATTTTGTATTAATGGATACACTACATTACTGAGTACAGTGAGCACATTTATTTTGTATTAATGGATACACTACATTACTGAGTACAGTGAGTACATTCATTTTGTATTAATGGATACACTACATTACTGAGTACAGTGAGCACATTCATTTTGTATTACCGGTAATGGATATACTACATTACTGAGTACAGTGAGCACATTCATTTTGTATTAATGGATACACTACATTACTGAGTACAGTGGGTACATACAATGTGTATTTAAGTAAATAGATGTAATAAATTGCTGGGTACAACATACCATTTGTATTGAGGTAAATAGATATACTACATTGCTGGGTACAGTGGGTGCATACAATTTGTATTGAGGTAAATTGATGGGCTACATTGCTGGGTACAGTGGGTACACACCTTTTGTATAGAGTTAAATAGATGCAATAAATTGCTAAGTACAGTGGTACAATTCTGTATTGAGGTAAATATATGCACTACATTGCTGGGTACAGTGCGTACATAGTGTTTTGTATTGAGATACACATATGCGCTACATTGCTGGGCACAGTTGGTGCATATAATTTTGTATTGCGGTAAATAGATGGGCTACATTGCTGAGTATAGTTGGTACATACACTTTGTATTGAGGTAAATAGATGGGCTACATTGCTGAGTATAATTGGTATATACAGTTTGTATTGAGGTAACTAGATGCACTACATTGCTGGGTACAGTGGGTACAGAATTTTTTATTGAGGTAAATATATGGGCTGCATTGCTGAGTATAGTTGGTACATACACTTTGTATTAAGGTAAATAGATGCACTACATTGCTGGGTACAGTGGGTACAGACAATTTGTATTGAGGTAAATAGATGGGCTACATTGCTGAGTATAGTTGGTACATACACTTTGTATTGAGGTAAATAGATGCACTACATTGCTGGGTACAGTGGGTACAGACAATTTGTATTGAGGTAAATAGATGGGCTACATTGCTGAGTATAGTTGGTACATACACTTTGTATTGAGGTAAATAGATGCACTACATTGCTGGGTACAGTGGGTACAGACAATTTGTATTGAGGTAAATAGATGGGCTACATTGCTGAGTATAGTTGGTACATACACTTTGTATTAAGGTTAATGGATGCCATATATTGCCGAGTACATAACAATTCCATCCCAGTAAAACCAAATATTGCTTGCTTAGCACTTAAATTCATTTACCATGCAACTTGACCTGTAAGAAGCCACTCTTCTGCATGCTCATTGGATAAAATTGTGGTGATTTAATACTGCACACTAATCTTGGTATCATAAGCTAATTGGATTTTATACACTAAATAAAGTAAAACTTTCCATTAACTTGGACTTTAATGGTCCTCACTTCCAGCCACAGTAGGGTTTGCAACACTTTGTTTGGAATAAAATCATTATATGACAATTTGATGTGACAGTCAAGATGGGATTCACTTAAGACTCCAAACTTCTCCTAACCAGAGACAATAGAAAAACATACATAGCTATAGAACTTTAGATGGTTCAGCATACTTAATGACACAGATAGATTTAAAAAAAGAAAAAAGGAACAGATGTTAAAAGTATTAACGATAACCTGGACTTTCCTAACCCTCAATAATTACAAAGTTTCTAAGGCATGCATATCATAAAGACAGTGTACTTATCTAAGAAGTGGATTCTATAATTTAAAAAAGATAAGTAGTAACGCAACAAAGGCCAAGATTTGGGGAGGGGTGATTCTCCAGTTTCCTTATTTATCCTTTTCATATTTAAGTAATAAGTTTTATCATTCTAAGATTTTTTAAAGATTTTTTGCATTTATGGTTATAGATCAGAAATGTTTATTAGATGGAATTTTCCCATTTGTCTGATGTTCGTTCTTCTGTTAGCACAAGTTTGTTATTGCTTTTTATATTGAACTAGTTTAAGGGTTTGTCATGAAGCATTACACACACACACACACACACACACACACACACACACACACACATAGTAATCCTCAGGTTCAGTTGGTTCTATATGAAAAATGTGTTGTTTGGATATAAAGTAGGACTACCAAAGTTGCCATCTTGAAAATCTTGTTATTGCTATTCCGTTCATTATGTCTAGTTCTACCTAATAAAAATGGTACCAATCTGAAATTCAATATGACCACTGTATTTACTTAATGTTACTTTTCTGTCTGTAAGTTCCTTCATTGAAGCACTCTTGCTATAAGTCCCTTATTTATAACATTTACTGTTATAAGTCATATATGATCATGAATTCCATTATGATATGTGTATTATGTATGGTGGTCTTACTGCAAGGTAGTACAACACTCCCTCACTAAATAGTAGTTACTCCATGGACATCATGGAAAGTGTTATATTGAGTGTACTATATATATTATGATAAATTCTGCATTGTTTAATTTAGAGAATTTTAAGTAAGAAAATCTATATGTTCAGTTTTTGTAATTTTGCAAATTTTAATGATGTTGTTCTGTTTCCAAGAGGTTGAATTGTGACTTGTGTCTGTAACACAATAAAAAGAAAAGGAACATCTTACAGTCTGACAGAGCACTGTGACTGTACAATAGTATTTACTTAATGAATCAGTTAGTTATATATTACACTGTATCAAAATATTTGTTAAATAACAGTTTCTTGCAGTTGCTTCCAAGTTTAAATAAAATAATGGTAGACTATTGGAATATTTACAGGCCAACAATTTCATGCAATAACTGGTAGCTAGGAGAGATGAATTTCTTCTTGGATGCTACTTAATGTAAATAGCATAATTAAGTTAGACCACTAGCACTGACCATCAATGTAGGCAATAAATCTCAGGATGATACTCTCCATTGGACAGATAATATATTGATAACTGTTGCCTCTTTGATGCTTCCTTATATTCTCAGACCAAGTAAGATTCATTTCTCAGATGAGTTTATAGGGAAAAGCCAATTTTGAATTCCATTAAAGGATCAGGGAAGGCCATAAAATTTTCTGAGCAAATTGAGGCTAGTTTGCTTGCTATCATCTTCACTCACAGATTTGATGTTTGGATCATTCCTATTGTAAACAGATTAGTTAGTTGCCTTATCCTTCTTTTACTTAAAGGTTAATACCTGGTTTTTAATTGGTAGGTGAAAATAAATCCTTGTTGTTTGATTTGGGTTCAATGTTTAGTATTAGTAGTATAACCTTAATAGCACACATCTTGTAATTACACTTGTATTAATAGTATAACTTATATAGCACACATCTTGTAAATTACACTTGTATTAATAGTATAATTTATGTAGCACTCATCTTGTAATTACACTTGTATTAATAGTATAACTTACATAGCACACATCTTGTAAATTACACTTGTATTAATAGTATAATTTATGTAGCACTCATCTTGTAATTACACTTGTATTAATAGTATAACTTATATAGCACACATCTTGTAAATTACACTTGTATTAATAGTAAAACTTACATAGCACTCATTTTGTAAATTACTTGCGGTGAAATGATTCATCAATATATCACTGCATCTTTTGCTGGAATGATACACATTTCATACAAGAGGAGAAGAATCAAAATAAAACAATACTTACCATATATGTTATTTAGTCATAAGCAGTTATGAATAATTATTATTAGTTTGTCTTCTTATTATTTAAATGAATGTTTTTTTGTCTGACCACTGCTCTTTTGGTTATATAAAAATAGCATAGAATGCATATCGAGGCCAAGGGCTATCACATATTTATATGAGATGTACCTTTTTACAAGTCAAAGTACTAAATTCAACAAAACAAAATGCAGCTTAAGATTTTGGTAGAAAAGTAAAAGTCGCAAAGTCGATTAACAAAGATATTGAAAACTTCTTTCTTCTGCTGGCTGAATGGACTGTCACATACCAGCTGCTGTGCAATTTTCCATTTTAACTTTTTTGATACAATGTTTTGGATTTAGGCTAGCAATAAAAGCCATACTAAAGTAGAGATTATTACATATCTGGGGTCCCTACAACAAGCTTTTTTGTGAAATGGCATAAACATGTTTTCTTTAGCTGGAAAAAAAGAATGTTGAAAAATATACTTTCATTTTTGCATCTTGAATTTCTTCAAAATGGACTTTCTTAGTTTTGCATATCCAGGTTACATGAGCTATGTCATGGATTTCAAAATTTGGTTATACACCACAACAGTTTTACTTCATATCCAGCTGCAACCACATTATTGTTACTGTACTCAAAATTAAATGATATGCCATTGCCTCTTTATGATAACTTCAATTGAAAGAGTTCCTATTTTCCCCACTTTACAATTCCAAACAGTCACTGACAGAACAGAAATGTACATTCAGCTGATTCAAGGTGGGTCCCACCCTGCTCAATACATGTATTTTATGCGGAATGAACACAGCTAATATATCAAGTTCATCACAAGCAGAAAAGCAGAATTGAGTAGAATCAACCAAAAGAAAATTCAATCCATTCCAAACTAACTGGAAAAGTTATTGCAATGTGCATTCATTCACAAGATGACTCTAAATTTCAGTTTTAAGTTGTCATAAACAGCAATTCTTAAGCTGGGCAGTGATATGTGCATATTAATATTGTTATTGTGTAATGATGAATCTATGGTTGTGTTTATTTATATCAAAATGCAACATAAATTCAATTATTTTGTTTCTTGTAGTGCATTTTTTATAAATAAGTCTTTGGTAGAAAACAAAATGAGTATAGGATAAAATATTTACTGCATCTGTATGGAAAATATGAATTCTTATTTTGGAGTAATTCTGCACTGCCAAGGTCATGCAATATTACTCCAAAAAGAGTTGTTCATATTTTCCCATACAAATGCAGTACCCTACTAATACTGTAACTTCAATGCCACACATCTTGTAAATTATAATTATATTAATTATATAATTTCAATACTACATATTTTGTAAATTATACATGTATTAATGGTATAACATCAATACCACACATCTTGTAAATTACACATGTATTACTGTATAACTTCAATGCCACACATCTTGTAAATTATAATTATATTATTAATATAATTTCAATACCACATATTTTGTAAATTATACATGTATTAATGGTATAACATCAATACCACACATCTTGTAAATTACACATGTATTACTGTATTACTTCAATGCCACACATCTTGTAAATTATAATTATATTATTAATATAATTTCAATACTACATATTTTGTAAATTATACATGTATTAATGGTATAACATCAATACCACAAATCTTGTAAATTACACATGTATTACTGTATAACTTCAATGCCACACATCTTGTAAATTATAATTATATTATTAATATAATTTCAATACTACATATTTTGTAAATTATACATGTATTAATGGTATAACATCAATACCACACATCTTGTAAATTACACATGTATTACTGTGTAACTTCAATGCCACACATCTTGTAAATTATAATTATATTATTAATATAATTTCAATACCACATATTTTGTAAATTATACATGTATTACTGTATAACTTCAATGCCACACATCTTGTAAATTATACATATATAATGGTATAACTTAATTACCACACATTTTGTAATTCTGCATATTAACAGATTTTCTTGGCAAGCATGAGATGAAAGTCTTTGAAGCATGAGCCAAAATATCTGTGAAAATACACTCAGACATTTCCATCATGGGGGGGGGGAGCTATATTTGTATTAATTGAAACTTGAGAGAAATGAAGTGTACTCTAAATTGCTATTTGGAGTTTGTGTTCCAGGCTGTAGGTTTTTGTGTGGTCCAGACTATGTATTTTCTTGAGGATGCAACTATTTGTTTTATTGTGGTCTAGGCTTTATGTTTTATTGTGCTCCAGTCCATATGTTTTTATTTGGTCCAGGCTGTATGTTTTATTGTGGTCCAGGCTATGTTTTATTGTGGTATAGGCTTTATGTTTTCTTGTGCTCCAGTCTGTATGTTTTTATTTGGTCCAGGCTATGTTTTATTGTGGTCTAGGCTTTATGTTTTATTGTGCACCAGTCTATGTTTTTTTGGTCTAGTCTATATGTTTTTTTTTTAGTCCAGTCTATATGTTTTCATTTGGTCCAGGCTATGTTTTATTGTGGTCTTGGCTTTATGTTTTCTTGTGCTCCAGTCTATATGTTTTCTTGTGGTCCAGGCTATATGTTTTCATTTGGTCCAGGCTATATGTTTTATTGTGGTTCAGGCTATGTTTTATTGTGGTCCAGGCTATATGTTTTATTGTGGTCTAGGCTATATGTTGTTTTGTGGTTCAGGCTAAATGTTCTATTGTTGTCCAGGTTATATGTTTTCTCATGGTCCAGGTTGTGTTTTATTATGGTCCAGGATATTTTTTTCTTAGTTCCAGTCTATATATTTTCTTGTGGTCTGGGCCATATGTTTTCTCTTGGTCCAGGCTGTATGTGCTTTTATGTGGTTCAGGCTGTATGTGCTTTTATGTGGTTCAGGCTGTGTTTTTTGTGCTCCAGGCTATGCATTTTCTTAAGCTCCAGGCTGAATGTTTTCTCTTCGTACAGGTTATGTGCTTACTTGTACTCTAGGCTATGTGTTTTCTTGAACTCTGGGTTGTATACAAATACCTTTCACTCAAATAGACTTGTATTGGCTTCATTCTGGAACATAGTCATACTTTCGATGTTAAACTTACAAAGTATCCTTTAAAGGTAAATTACCTCCACCATTTTCGGCCAATGTACAATGAATGCATCACACTGTTGGTTAGTTGGCATTACATACTAAGGGAGGCAAGTCATGACAAACAATAGATGTCACTAGGACAGTGCACCAATACAGCCTTACTGTGGTTCAAGTCCTACTTAGTCAACAGGACACAAATTGTATCTGCAAATGGAAATACACTCCAGCCCATTTGATCTATGTTGTGGTGTTCGATAAGGGTCTGTTCTTGAACCTGTTCACTACATTCTGTACACTTAGCCGCTCTCAAGTGTAATAGATCATCATCCAGTGTCTCACCAACTGACATCCAAATGTCTGACAGGTAAACTATAATCTACCTAGTTCTATCAAATGTACTTTGCTTGACAGATTTGTATATCTGACAGGTAAACTGGCTGCCTAGTTCTATAAAATGTACTTCATTTGACAGATTTGTATATCTGACAGGTAAACTGGCTGCCTAGTTCTATAAAATGTACTTCATTTGACAGATTTGTATATCTGATAGGTAAACTGGCTGCCTAGTTCTATAAAATGTACTTCATTTGACAGATTTGTATATCTGACAGGTAAACTGGCTGCCTAATTCTATAAAATGTACTTCATTTGACAGAATTGTATGTCTGACAGGTAAACTGGCTGCCTAGTTCTATAAAATGTACTTCATTTGACAGATTTGTATATCTGACAGGTAAACTGGCTGCCTAGTTCTATAAAATGTACTTCATTTGACAGATTTGTATATCTGACAGGTAAACTGGCTGCCTAGTTCTATAAAATGTACTTCATTTGACAGATTTGTATATCTGATAGGTAAACTGGCTGCCTAGTTCTATAAAATGAACTTCATTTGACAGATTTGTATATCTGACAGGTAAACTGGCTGCCTAATTCTATAAAATGTACTTCATTTGACAGATTTGTATGTCTGACAGGTAAACTGGCTGCCTAGTTCTATAAAATGTACTTCATTTGACAGATTTGTATATCTGACAGGTAAACTGGCTGCCTAGTTCTATAAAATGAAATTGCTTGAAAGACTTTTATGTGTGATGGGTAAACTATCTGCCCAGTTCTATCAAATGTACTTTACTTGACAGATTTGTATGTATGACAGGTAAACTATCTACCCAGTTCTATCAAATGTACTTCATTTAACAGATTTGTATGTCTCACAGGTAAATCATCTGCCTAGTTTTATCAAATTTACTTCACTCAACAGATTTGTATGTCTCACAGGTAAACTATCTGCCTTGTTCTATCAAATGTACTTCACTCGACAGATTTATGCATCAGACACAATTTTGTCACAAGCAAATGGACTTTACAAGCAAATGGACTTATCTTTTTGTCTCTTTGTTAAGATTGATACCATGCAGTCTTTTTATTTGTAAGATTTATAGCAAATAAAAACTTGTGAAACTAGAAGTATCTACACATAAACTGGCATGCCAAACGTGTAAGGACAGGTGGGCCAGGGTGACAACAATATGCCTTTTCACTATTGATATAGGACAATATTAAAAAAATAACAAAATAACACTTTGTGTAGACTGCATTGGTGAAGGAAATTGTATAATGAGGGAACCATTTTATTATAATGCCTAAATTTGTTGACTCGTACAACAGTATATATATACACTAGTGCTGACTGACTGGTCAGTGGACACAAAATATAGGGCATACACATAACGTTCCCTCTAAGCGAATGTTAGATGTGCATGCAATGCTAGCTTCACTGCACAAGCATTACAGAGACGAGCAAAATTTAATGTTGGAATGAGCAAAAATTGACAATTCAGCTGTGTGGGGATGCCTGAGCAGCCGCGCATGCGTGCAGCTTAGAGGGAACATTGCATACACACACACAAAAACTTTTTTTGCAAACAAATAAGAGAGAAAGAGAAGAAAATACCTGAAAAATTCAGTTGTTCAATAGATTAGTTTTAAATTTGAGCAGCAGAGAGGGTGAACAGACCAACTTTTTCAGGCGTCAATTTAGTAAACTAAGGCTTCCTTGAAAATACTTTTTCAGGCGTCAATTTAGTAAACTGAGGCTTCCTTGAAAATACTTAATTAATTTTTAATAATAATTTGAGCAAAGAATGAAAAAAAAAAGACGCCATTTAGTTGACGTTCACAATCTCGGCTGCTAATGCGCTAACAATTTTTTTACGATGAAAGTCCTAGGACGAAAATCCTTTCAGGATGAAAGTCTTTAGGACTTTACAAACAAACTAATTTGCAAAACTTCACCTCGTAAATCAATCAGATTATTAGATTGGTCAGTGAGTTTGAAATTAATTCTCGTTAACAAATTATTATAACATCGCATATAGACTAGATTAGTTGGGTCTTCAATAATTAGAAATCCTGGAGGAGCCGTTGGTGCAAATGAGTATAAAATATACCCCTGCTGAGCTTGATTTGATTGTTCGAGATTTATTTGATAATTTCCTTCGATAACGTCACATACTAAATTGAGCGCAATCACCGTTGAAATATTCACATTGTTCGGAGCAATATGTCTACCGCCGCCTTCTGGATCATTATTAAATTTCAGAATATTTGCTGTAGGATTCTTCGATTTTTTCCAATTATCGTGGATTCTTTTGAACCCAATATCAATAGCATCGTCAAGTTGTTTCTTTAGTTTATCCGGGTTATATCCAGGGATTTTAAAATCTTTAATCTCAGTTTTATTAATATTGTATAGATCCGCAAACTTATCATGTAATATCTCTTCATTTAATACTTCTTGAATAATTATCGAGTGAAATATTTTCATATCATAGATGATTTTATTACCCGTTTCTACGATGCTGATAAACTCGTCTTTAGTGAGAGAGCCGGATTTAAGAGATATTAGCAGTAGTGAAAAATCATTATTCATTGCTGTGAAATTTCCGTTGATGAGAGGAACATAAATTGATTCAAAAATATTTTTATTTAAGAACTTACCGGGAGTATAATCTTGATAACTCTTGACTTCATTGACGGGTTTTATTTTGTTGGTGATATAATCGGATTTTTTAGGTTCAGGTGGAAAATCCTTCAAATTTTCTCGCGAGTTATCCGGTGGTAATTCAGGCCATCCTAACACTGATCTTATAGAACTCTGATAAATATCTACCATATATCCAGGAGAATTAATCTCAATTGCAGATGATAGAGTTGGTTCATGAACTGTTATAGCGATTTTTGATTCTTTTCCAGTGAGAGATTTTATTCTGCGTTGAAATTCAGCGTTGATCTGTTCGATTTGATATGACCCAGTTGGTAACGAGACAACGTTCCAGTCTGGGGTTCCATCTTCACGATTTTTCCACGCGAACACCAAGGAATTATTTGGTTGTTGACCACCAAATGCTACCGATCTAATATTAGGCCAGCTATGATACACTCGTAGTTTTGCTAGTGCGATCTCGCTCACGGGAACGGGAATCGGGAAATTCACACTGAATTCAGGACGCGTTGAGGTTACTGATATCGTGCTTGTTTTCACCGGTGTTGTATTCTCTACTATTTGTTGAAGTAGTTCTTGCGGTGATGTCATTATTATTATCATTTCTCTCTAATTTTAGCATTGTTGTTTTATACAATTCCGCCATCGTTGAGAATTCGCTATCTGATATTGTTGTGTCGTCGAGTGATGATGATATTAACGAGGATAATTGCGAGTAACCGGCAGATGCAATATGAAATTTTATTATATAATTATGTAGTTTACTCTGGCTACACGATGATAGTTTTTTTGTGATCCCGGTTAATATCCCGGCGATTGTAGCTATCGAAGAAATAACTATTGGTACTACAACCGGAGCAATCATTGTAACCGAAGACAGTATTATCCCAGCAGTAGTGATTATTCCCGACACTGAATACACAGTGACATCAACTGCGGTTATTCTTCGTTGGTATTTTTTTATTTTTATTTGATACTCCTCACAGAGAGAATTGAGTTTAGTTTGAAATTCTCTGACTTGATCATAGCGATACTGATTCGATGATGGAGTCATTTTATTTTAAAAGCGCTAGCATTTTCAATTGCGAAATCCGAAGGATTTTCCTTTCAGTTTAATTGTTTACTTAAATCCACTACGAATTCTACGTACCACGTTACTGAAACCCTGGCTAGATTTCTATCTGTAGTCGTTATCGTGAATTGTTCAGTTGTATCCTTGTCGATGATCGTTGATATCGTATTATTGACTCCAGATGAACTACTTGATGATATATTGAATTGAGTCGGTGATACTATTGTTAATCGATAAATACCCTTGACTGCTGCGGTTATGTTTAAAATGTTATTTGTGGGAGTCCACATAAATGAACCGTGTTGAATCGTGTATACTACGTTGTTGACGATAGATTTATCATGAGGAATTTTTGTTTTTTCAACAATACTTATCATCCTCGTTGCATCATCCTTTATTGCGTTGTTGAATGTTTTAAGCTCATCGATGGATTTTTTAATATTAGGAAGAGTTATTTCAACTTTATCAAACGGGGTTACAATAAATTTATCAACGATGTTTTTACGAAACATTGAAAACTGTCTCACGTGTTTATCATATTCGGATTGAAGAGTTGTTAGTTCCAACAAAGAATCTTTTATTGTGGTGAGTTTTGGTGCCGTTACTGGTGGATTTCCAAAAAATTCTAGTATGGGTTTATCAATCTGGTCAATTGTATTTCTTTGTGTTTCACTAAACTGGTTAAATACAACTATATGATCGTCATACTTATCATTGAGTGATTTCAATGAATTCGCCGTGTTATCGACTGTTGTTAGTTTATCCGTAATTGTTGAAACAAGTACACCTGGTTTGAGTTTACCCTCATCAGAAAATAACGCGATAGTATCCTCTGCTGCGTCTCGTTGTTTAACCAAAATATCATTAAGAGAGATATTACTACTTTTCAACTTACCCTGACGATCTTGAAATACAACTATTTCACCAGGATCAACATTTGCTAGGTTTAATATTTCAGCTATTTCATCTTCGATTAGTTTTTTAATATCCTTGTTATCAACGGTTTCAACTCCACTATCAGGTTTCTTCAGCGATGATAAAGGTCGTCCCCAAATATCAATCATTATTATAGAAATATTTTTATCGTTTAAATTCGTAGAATTTTTAATTGATGGATTTCATCATGGATTTCTAATCCTATGGATTTTTAATCCATTGACCGCTAGTATACTCATTCACTACTACATGAGGTGGTTTTAAAGATTTAGGAATCAAAGATTTCCGTGAAATAGCATCAAGTACGTTTAATACTTCATTGCCACATATTGGAGGATCAATTATTGTTTGTGTTGGAAGTGTTGAATACAAAATTGGAAATCTTTTAAATTTCTTAATATAATTGATAAATTCTTTCGGCGGCGCTAATCCATATGAATCGAAATAAACAATCCCACGAGGATCAATCGCATACGCAACCCAATGTGTTCCAGGTCCAGAGATATTATCTAAATTGATAATCCCAGTTTCAATACTATTTGGTTGTGCCGGTAATTGATCTCTCATAAAAACACCTCTGAAGTTTTTTATCCTGAGTTTTTTAGCAGCATCAATTAAATCAAAATTAGACATTGGAACTATCGGTTTGAAAATCGAAGATTTCGGAACTATATCGTTCCTGGAATTCGAAGACCCTTTCCGCTGTACCATGAACTCGGGGTTCCTGGTAATCTTAGACCCTTTCCTTTTTTTTTATAACCCTTCCCAGTTGCCTTTTTCAATGCCATTCCTGCTGCGGTACCAATGGCTCCTAACGCTGCCGCCTTCGCCACCGCTGGGGCCGCTGCGGCAATCAATCCTGGAATCAACCCTAACAACGGGAATATACCACCAGTCTTTTCCATGTTACGGATCGCGTTTGTAGAAAGAGTAACCTGAACTCCCTTTTTTTCTTCCAACGCTTTATTAAAATGATTAACCTGAGTTTTTGTTAGCGATAGTTTATTCCCTCCGCCATTCATCTGATTAAATTTCAGCGTTATTGTGGTTCCACATTGCTTAGCTGATTTAGATTGTAATTTTTTTATTTGACCAGGTGTCAATGTGACATTGATATTACTATACGACATTATACAAAATAGATTGATTCTAATTTCAAAATCCTAAAGGATTTTCAATGCTTCACATTTCGAACTACAGATTTAGAAAACTTATAAGTTTTCAACTGGTGCATCTACCAATCTCATTCGTCCACCAATACCTTCGAGTATCCTTGATTTATCACTGAGAATAACAGCAACAGCTCTATAATTCAGGATAGCCCCAGGTTTTATTACACGAGCTCGAAAGTGTATATCAACGACGGATTGTCTCATCAAGTCAAGATGTTCTAGTGAAAAGTAATAAATCGGGTACAGACTTCTAAAATCCAATTGTGATATTTGCAATCCAGTATCAACATTTTGATCACGTCCCATATATGACAACAACCGATGATAAACTCGTGCAATATGATTATTTCCATAATCAAGTTGTACATCCTCGGATGGTTCTTGCTGTCCGTTTATTCTCAGCGAGACTTCACTACATCCAATTTGATCAAATATCATGTGGGAACGTTCTTGTCTATTTAATCGATCAGTATTCTGTAATGCAACAAATATGTGACGTGGGGCTGAAATACCTTGTTTTGATGCTAGATGCCATGTAAGTGTACCATCAATATTAGAATCCATAGTATCTGTAGATGTTGACAACCAACTTAATAATCTCTTTCCTCCTTGATCCATAAATGATAGTAACTTCGGTTCAACGGCTAACGATGGAGTCAACACTGGCATCCATAGTGATAGTTTTGATAAAACGACTTTACCATCGGCAACGCCAGCACCGTGCCAGATTGCAGCATTATCAGTACCTTTTCTCATTAGAGCTACAGTATGTTTTACTCCATAGATAACTTTTCTGACGTTTCTACAAAATCCAAATATGTGATGGAGCGGAATAGCACATGAAAACCGTCGACGCTCTCCTTGCAACGTTGCTACTCGTGTTGCAAATCCTAGGTTATAATTAGTAATATTATTTATGACATCAAAATCAGCAGCTGGTCTTACATATCCGGCTGGTGCTGGATCAAGTGCAGCATCTCGTCTTGCTTTTACTCTAGAATACTGGACGTGTTCAGCGTTATCAGTAATATCCTTAGAAAACATCATAGATGGACCAGCTGATCTAGTATAGTCATCAGAATATCTTGCTAGCCCAATTATTGTTGTTGCTACATCAACCTCGCGTTCAATAGATTCGATTTCTCTTCCATCAATGAGATATCTAGCACTTTCAAATAATGCCATGATACCATTATTGACAAAACCAACTCTGATAGTTGGGTCATTTGCATATGGTGTATCATCCGCTTGTAAAAGCTCACCTTCGACTTCAATAAAGGCTTCAGCAGGTAAAAAGTATTTACTGGTATCATGAACTTGAAGTTCGATTCTTCCACGAAGATCAGGTTGCACTGCGTGATAAGCAAAAAATTGATAATCACGTACAGAATCATCTTTAAGTACTGGGGCTTCCATGTCAAATGCAACATCAGGGTTCTGTTTGAACATTTTTATTATATATCCGATGGTCTAAATCAAAATATTTTTCAAATTCTAAAGAATTTTTAAATTAATTATTTAGTTGAGTATTTAAATAATGAAAATATCTGAAAATGTAAGTGGAAACATTAATGTTTCTAGAATCACAAGTGATTCTAATGCTAGCATTTCTGATTCTGATTCTGAGATTTTAAAAATAAACATAAAAACTGAGAATCCTATTCAAATAAATGATTCTAGAACCAGAAATGCTAGCATTTCTAATACTAACATTTCTAGCGTTACAATAACTATAATATTTGGAAATCCTGTCCAAATAAATATTTCAAATGCTAGTGATTCTATCGACGGCGAGCCCCTCCGAAATTCTTAGAATTTCTAAAACCACTTCCTGCTATCATATTTGCTGTTATATTATCCTGAAGTGACGAAGTCACTAGGGACTGTAGTTTTTCATCTACCGCATTATTTATAATTTTACTAACACTAGCAGGCATTACCGTGGTAGATGGTAAAACATTTGCGACAGAAACACTAGTGTTTCTAGGTTTTGAAATTCTTCGTCGAACTAACGCTGTTAATTTATCCTTAGCAGTTGAAAACGCCTTCCCAGCAAGATCACCAATAGTATTAATCCCCTTATCTCGAATAACATCAATCGCTTTCATCGATAATTGTTTTGCTAGCGGAGCCACTTTTGGAGCCATTCTTGAAAATAATCCCATTATAGTATTACCGAGACCATCTCCATAGTATGCTCGGTATTTTGGTAATCGTGAGTTTACCACGTAGACGTTAGTTGGTTTATCATGGTTGTAGTGTATGATCATTCTATATACAGAATCACTAATGATTCTACAAATTGTTATTTATCTAATTAGTCACTATGATAACCATGAGAATTTTCTACTAACTCCTCAATGAAATCTCGATATGTTGCAATATTCATAATACCACCTTGAAATAACCTTCTACAGATATCAGCTGCTTCATTGATTATTTCTGGTGAGTTATTCCCGGCTCGTTTTCCTCCTACGAGTACTTCTAATCGTGCTATATCACCAAGAATATTACCAGGACATGTTACACTAGCGTGAAAATCCATAGGATTTTTACCAACTAAACCACTACCCTTTTTTTTAGTTGTACCAGTTGCACCCTTCTTAGAATCAGCCTCTGCCATTATTTGTATTTCATCAGGGATTGGGTCTGCTGTGTATACTGGTGGTGCTGATGTGACTCCCTTTACAATAGCTAGAAACTGATTATAATCAGATTTTATTTCTTTTGTGATTCTAGTTTCCTTGCGGTTTGCTAAAAACACCTTATTTGCCCAAACTTCTGAACCATTTACAAAATCTTTAGCCGTGTCGTCTATTAAATAATTAACTCTCTTCGCTTTTTTAACGTTGTCGTTGGTAAATTTAGCTAATCCAGCAAGTGTTGGGATATTTCTGATTTTATTTAACGCAGCATCTGTAAATAGTTTTTCAGGAGGATAGTCCCTTTTTGGAACAGTTTCTTGTTCTTCTTCTTCTTGAATTTCTTCAAGTGGTTCAGATGGTGGTGAGGAAATTTCAATATCACCTAATCGTTCAATTTCTTCCTGAAGTTCTTCTTGTCGTCTTGCAGTAGTTATTATATCACCTGGAAGTGTTTTTAATGATTTTTTGGTTTGTTTAGTCCGTTTTGCTATTTTCTCCAACACAGGGAGAAGAGGCTTCTCTGTTCGTTCCCCCTCTTTAGGGACATCTCCATATATCGCCCGTTCAGTTGCTGTTTTCACACCCTCAGTTGCACTAACAATAGGTTTGAAGAGTTGTTCTGTATCCTCTGTAAAATCCGTCTGAAATGATTGGCGTTGTTGAAGTTTTTCGCGGATTTTATCACGAAGAGGTAATATTTTCCGGATAGCGCTAAGCCTTTCTCTAGCTAATCTCGTTGTTAATGATTCTCCTACCATTATTGAAAGAGTATTACTATTGTCAAATTAGAAATGCAAAGCATTTCATTGCAATTTTTAATTAGAAATGCAAAGCATTTCTTTGCAAAGCATTTCATTGCAAAGCATTTCATTGCAAAGCATTTCATCAAAGATTTTTAAGTAAAAAAAAAATCACTAACTAAAAAATGCAAAGCATTTTAATACTTCCTTGTTATTGTACTGAGTCACACACATAATTTTACTTCCTCGTTTGCACAGGTAACATGTTATGTACATGTTATATACCGTACTGGTTATACAAACAAGGAGGCTCTCTACGCGTGGGGCTCATCACCTTCAAAATCTCCTTGAGAGTTTTCCATTAGTATTTTTAATTGTCTCACTTTACAATTAATAATTCTTTTTTGTTCATATTCTAAGCCTAATTGCTTTCGTACACGTTCAACGATGTTACATAATGGTACGAAGACATTAACATCTTCCGTATTGACTAAGCTCTCACGTATAAGCTTTTGGATATTCTTAATTAAAAAATATTTTTTAGATAGGACATATTTTCCTGTCTGTTCTGCAAATTGTATATCCTCGAAATCGGTCATAATTTGATCACAATCCAAACCTGAACATAATTTTATATTTTGATCCTTAAGTTTGTTGATTTCAATAATAATCAATTTGAGATTTTCAAGATTCATATTATATATAAAAATATATTTGTTCAAAATGAATTCTGGATACACTAAGGTGTTGAGCATCTTAGTATACCCAGAAGCTTAATGCGATTATAGGTGATTATGATTATATATACAATGAATGACGACTACACTTACAACCCCTGATCTAGTGTGTAGGCAGTTGTATTATACACATAGGACGGTACAATTACACATTCACCGTTTGAACCCCCTTGGTGTTTTATACATCAAGCAGCGCTCAACGGTTACAACCGACAAACACATAACAATAGATTATAGGTGATTATGATATTTACAATGACAATGAATGACGACTACACTTACAACCCCTGATCTAGTGGGTAGGCGGTTATATACATATAGGACGGCACAACAATAGATTATAGGTGAATGATTTCAATGACAATGGGTGACGCGGGCTATTCTACATTCAAGTGTAAACCAAAACCGCAAAATCAAACTTTGGTTTTGAATGTCAATAATAACGTTCATACCACGTGTGACGGTGTGGTTTTGTTTACACTTGAATTTCGGCTAAATGCCCAATTATAATAAAGACGAATTTGTATATATACACTCATTACGACGAGGTGATATAAAAGAGGTGTAGTGATTGTAATTATTTGTTTGTTTATTAGCGATCACTGACAATGTTGAAAACACGCATAATACTTGAAATAGACATTAAAAAAAATGTTTAAATACGACGTGTATATGAAACAGTTCTGTTAATACTTGAAAAAAGACAAAATTGATTGTGTTTTGTTCAGATTCATAATAGCGAAACTAACCAATCAAAATCAATGTTAGAAACGCTAGCGTTTCCATGTTTAAGATCCGTAACTCTGTCGCTGATGATTTGTCACACGCGTTATACCTAACGGAGTTATCTCCCATGTGAAATTGCAAAATTGAAGATTTTCAATGGAAATTCTTTCACAATTTCACGAAGCAATTTCCAATGCAAATTATACATAAACAAACCGAATTTTGTTTTTTAAATACTTTGAAAAAGCGGTCTTATAAATTCCATCTGCTACTTTTTGTACCGAGGAGGTGTGAATATCGAAATACTTACCAGCTTCTGACATTGATTGAAATACCATCTCCTTGTTGTCAATATTAATTGACTTTACTGGTCTCTTCCCAATTGATTTACAAGTACCAGTATTTCCAGATGCAGTATTCTCACTTTGTGTAACAGCTCGTAAATTATTCAAAGAATTATGTGTCCTAATACCATCAATATGATCAATAATAAAACCATCCTTAATTGATCCATTATAAACTTCATAAACGAAACGGTGATTGAGATATATTTTCCTTCCAACTCTAAAGATCAAATATCCCATACCATTATCCCACCCAATTGGCTTCTTATTTTTACAATGTCTAACAACACCATCACGAGAAGCTTCGTATTTTTCAATAACAGGATGTCTTTGAAATTCTTGGCTCATTATATATAATATATCTATTTGTCTAATTCGTTAATTGGCTGAATTATAACATTAGCAAATCTTTTTATATAGTCAGCCGCGTTTTTTATGACGTTGTCAGAGTCAGAAACGCTAGCGTTTTTCTTCAATACTCGCTTGTCATAATAACGTTTTAACTCTCTATAACGCTTACCCCCGCAATTAATGCATAACTGCGACTTGCCTCTTACACCTACCCCACAATGCAAGCATGGTAAAGGCCCCTCCGAACCATTTCTAACACTCTGCATATGATACCCACAGAATTCATTTCTGCATGATTTGTTACATGGAGTCTTTGATCCAATCATAAGCCATTTGCAATGATTCATTATATAAAAAACTTTCTATTTAAATACTTGTTTTAATTATAATATGAAGGAATTCAAGAGATTATCGAAAATTAAGCCTTGGAAAAATGCTAGATTTAATCTCGATAGAATCTCTAATATACCTAAAAGTCTAGTAGATGACAAACCACTGCTGAGTAAAATCAGCGACTGTTTTAATGAGTTTAAGCGTGATGGAGCATCTCATGCGTGGTCGACATTTCGAATTATTGATGTCAATGTACCCGTAATTGATGCTACTATGAACGATACAAGAGCAGCTGAGATACTTTCACACATTGGCCAGAAATTCAAGGGTGGAAATCCAAAGGATTTCAAGCAAAGCAATTCTCTGCAGAGGTATTTTTTTAGAATAAAATTCATTATCGAAGAGGAAGGTGTATGGATTATCAGAGATAAATTTGAACCAATCCTCAAGGATAAAAAATTTGTTATTGTGAGTAGAGATTCCAAACCAGGAATTCTAACTGGAATTGATAGACCATACTATGAGAAATCTTACCCTGTAACAGCAGTTGTTTACGGAATATATCAGCTAAATGATAAGCCAAGTATTGCAAAACTAGCACCTGTGAAAGAGTCGTCGTCATTAAATTGTGTAGCAACACGGGTAATAGAACACTTTACAAATTCCCTCCGAGGAAACAAATTAACTGATCTACGAAGAAAAAAAATAACCGAATGGGAACTAACAGTGAATCAACATGGAGCAAGGATTACCGATATAGCTAAATTAGAAGCATTATTAAAATTTCCAATATCGGTAGCAACGATAACCGGAGAAGTATTATACGAACCGAAATATCAATCGCGAGGAGCTCCAATTGAAATTATTGATCATAACAAACACGCGTGGACACCCGCGGTAAATATATTTCCACGAGAAAGAACTGTTCGATATATCCCTAAAGAATTTTCTACGGATGGTTTAAAAAATGAATATCATTTTAATGAAAGGAAATTATTTGATGCTATTTACGCGTTAACCAAAGACGACCCTGTGTCAGTATGGTTACTCAGTAGTAATGATCATTCGGAAATAGGATTTGATCAGTTTGTAAAACCAAATGGTGAATTATATCGAACTGAAGAATTAGATACTAGAATGAAAAATATCGCTAAAGAATTTTCAGAGGAAAACGCTAGCGTTTCTACTGTAGAAAAACTACTTACGGATAGTTTTACAATTACATCAGTAGTAGCTCACTTCGCACGAGAAAAGAATTCATGGCGTCCAACACGAAATAATTTTCTGGAGGACGTGAAGTCGAGTTGCGTCGAATTTGGTCATGGAGGATTGTGGAATACGAAATACTCACGTGATGGTATGATTTCAATTGATATATCCGCGTGTTATCCTGGAAGTTTTCTCGGGTATGGAGAATGCTCTGAGTATTTCAAACGATTTGGACATCCCACATATGAAATGACTCGTGTTGCGATTAATGGTTGTTTGCCTGATTTTGATTTAACCGGATTTGCTCGTGTGATATCATTTAACCTCGCTATAGGGTTACATCCGTGTAGTTATATTTGGCTCGGTAGACATATGTATGAAAAAGCGTGGATGCCAATAGTGCTATTGAGATATATGTTAGATAGTGGTATGTTAACATCGTTAATTGTTGGTGAAGCGATTATTTGTTATAACGCTCAGAAAGATGTTTGGTTACCAAAACCCGATCTAGAAAAAATAATTAATGAAGAACGAAAACAATTGGAAGATTGCAGCGAAGAATATATCATAGATTGGTCTAAAAAACTATTCGAGGGTAAGAATAGAGAGGCTAAAGATCTCGGACGAAAAATAATCGGTAAATTCACTCAAGGTGGAAGATTTGACAATGCAAAATACTCTTCGAGATTAATTACAGACGATGAAGAATACAATTTTATCATAGCCGATTTAATAAAAAAAGGGAAATTTGTAACCCGTAAGAACGCTTTTCTATCAGGGGAATTAGATGAGGAAGCTTACAAATCTGCGAGCGGAACTAATAATGTTTGGGTAGATGATGTCCTTCGATCAAATGGTAAGAAACTAGGTACGGTTGTTACCTACTGTGATGGAAAAAGTTGTCAATACACACATTTGAGAAGTTCTATGTTAGCCTATTCTATTATTAATCTATTTTCGATGATAAATAGATTTCCTAATACCGCGGTTAGAGTAGCTACTGATTCGATGTATATACATGAAAAATATAAATCAGATGTAGCTAAATTCACAGATCCTAAAGAAGTGTGGGGAAATTGGAGGTTTAAAAAAGAAATACTACATGAGTATTGTAAATCCGCAGACGTTGCTATGGATGATAAATATATTTGTTATGAAATTGAAAATGCTAGCATTTCTACTGCACCGCCCGTATCCGATCCAATTTGTAGATACAAGACAGTTTATTTAAACGGTTGTGGAGGGTCAGGAAAGACAACTCGTGCAATAGAATTATTTCGTCAGTCAACAATGATTGTGTTAACACCAACACATAGACTCGCCAGAGAGATGATAGCGCGTGGAGTAAAAGCCTGTACTTATCACAGCTTCTTTCGATGGAAAGGCGATACATGGACTCCTGATCGAATGGGCGATAAATTCATTCCTGAAATAATAATCTGGGATGAAATATGCACTGTATCGTTGACAGTATTACAGATATTTCTATCATGGTTATTGACAAAAAACACAAAAGTTGTCATGTGCGGGGATCACGGCCAACCACAACCATTTGTTGGTGGATCTCCACATGAATGGTTAAAGGGTTTTGTAGATTATTATGAAGAGATTAATACAGACCATAGATCACTTGATGAACAATTACGAGAATTCAAAGCGCTAATTAGATTACAACCTGATAAAATCCAATGTGAAATAGCGCGTAAAATAATCTCTGAAACTCCCATGAAGGAATTTTGGGAAATGTGGAAGCCAAATGATTTAATAATCGCGAGTAGAAAAATAGTCAGAGACGCACTTCAGATGAAGTTGTTTGAATTGCATAAGTGTAAATTTGCAACACTTCCAGTACCACTCTGTTATAGACCTAAGGATACACGAAAGCAGAATATCGACGTTGACATTCCTGGACAACAACAAAAGCAGAATTTAGTATTAAATGATATTGTGTTGGTTGATATCAGCGTCGTCGAAGATGCATTGGGGAACTCTGATAAATCCCCATGGACGTTAGGTTATGCAGCAACAATACATTCTTCACAGGGATTGACTATATCCGATACAACTCTTTGGATAGTAGATAATCGCATCGAATGGTCAAATTTAGTTTATCTCGCAGTATCCAGAGTACGACGGATAAATCAACTTCGAAGAATTGTTTTCGATGATGAAATCATTAATGATGAAATCATTAGTGACGATATAATCAGAAAAAAACTCTCTGGTTATAAACAACAGGATAAAAAAAATAAAAGAGAATTTGACATTGATGCTGAATTAATTAAGACACTAAAGCAACAACAGAATAATCACTGCGTGAGTTGTAATTGTATAATGAATTGGAATTGGTCGGATAAAGATCCTCGCCAATTCACCGTAGATAGAAAAGATAACAATCTCGGTCATGTCAGAAACAATGTGAGGTTGACTTGTCTTGAGTGTAATAGACGCAACGGCGCTAGTTAAGACCACGCGGTGGCAATTGAGTATCCTCGGGGATCACTTGTAGTTGTTGTCGAGTAAATCCTCGCTGAGGAGCAGTTGAATCCAGTCTATAGATTGGAGGTCTACCAGTTGATCGTGTTATACCGGATATCCTATGCGTAGTGACACTCCAAATAGGATCGGTAGCTCTTTTTTTACCACCCTCAAGCTCTCCTGGTTCATATAAGTACCTTACAATGACATTACTACCAAGAATTGGTTCTTTTTGTGAAATTCCTTGGATTTCCATTTTGATAGACGCCTTCTTAATAGCGTTGACAGGTTTCATATTAATTGTTCTAGTAATCTCATTATTGATTGCGGTAATCACAGCTGGTAATCTCTTGACCCATTCACGGGATCGTTTATCCTGGATGAATTCTTTCGCGTATTGATATCCAAATAACCGCTCAGCAAGGGTTTTATTAAACCGTTCAACAATTGCCTGATCGCGATGTAGCGCAGTGTGTCCTCGTCTGATGGCGACATTATGATGTTTCATCGTAGATGTAACAACACCTTGAAATTCCTTGCCAGGATCAACTTGTAACAGATTTGGCCAGCGCAGAGGACCTCGTCGATAAATCCTCTCAAATGCAGAAGCTACTTCAGTAGATGATTTTGTCCTTAACGGTTCTGCTTGTTTGTATCGACTTGCAATATCAACTAACGTTAACGCATATTTGTAACCATTGTCATGCGGCAGAAATAGTATATCAGCTTGATGAACTTCATTAGGCGTTGTCACATCAAAATGCGAGTAGTTAATTTGTTTAGGCGCTGGTAGATAAATTTGCCATATTGCCTGTTTAGATAACCAGTTTGCCGCTGTAGTTTTTTTCACCTTTGATGCGCTAGCGAGTTTATTAATTGCTGCGTAACCTCTCCAGTATCCTCTCGGAGAATAGTAAATAGATTCCATATTAAAATGCTAGCATTTTCAATTACCAGCACCTAACATCAATTTACCCTTCATAGCAGATTTTACCAACCACGAAGCCAATTTTTCTTTGAAGGATTTATCAGGAATAGCATTTAACGCATGAATTAATTTTACATCTGCGAGATGTCTATGTTGAAGATTGCTGCTTTTATAAGCGACATCATGAGCATGACACGCCTTATCAATAGCGTTTATTGGATACTCGCCGGGTCGGGGCTGATTTTGATCATCAAGTCTGATATCTAATCGTGTTCCCGGTCCACAGTAGCTATATCCTGGAAGGTGCTTTTCTCCTGGATACTTTGCCCACGGTGTTCCTGGGAGTTTTGCTAACTTGGCTGCAATATCACCTCCTCGTTTTTTTTTAAAGCCTTGGTTGGACCAAGGGAAGTAAATCTAAATTTTTTCGTACTACATTGTACGCATTTACCAGAAAGCGCTGATCGATTATTTTTCGTTGTAATCGTCGTCAAGTCATTTGTGCCAGTACGTGTCCTACATTTCACACAATATAAATCCATAATTATATATATAACAACATGAATGTAATTGATTATTCAGCTACAAGACGACGAGAACCTACTAGACACCAAGCAATGTTACCAAATTCTATTCGCGCGATTATCATCGGACCATCTGGATGCGGCAAGACACAATTACTACTTAATTTGATAACGAGATGGATGAAGTGGGATAAGCTGTACATGATTGCTCCGAGTGTAGATGATCAGCGATGTTATGAAGTATTAAAGGATTTTAATGATGCCGCGCGAGAAATTAACGGCGATGGTGTTATTGAGTTTATAACCGATATTGAAGAGGCACCTAACATTGATGATATTGATGGAAGTATTAACAATTTAGTTGTATATGATGATATCATGCTAGATAATCAAAAAAATCCTGCTAGAATATTTTCCAGAGGCAGACATAAAAACACCGACGTGATATATGTAACTCAACGGTACACTCAAATACCAAAAGTGATCAGAGATAATTGCAATTTGTTATGTGTGTTTAACGGAGTTGATACTCATACTCTTAGAAATATTTGGCAAACTTGGTGCGGTGGCGATATGGATCATAATCAATTTAGAAATTTCTTTAGCCACGCTCAGTCAATCCCACATGGATTTGTGACGATAAATTTATCAGACCCTCGGACAAGATATCGTGTAGGACTTGATCAAATATTTAGTTAGCGCATTAGCAGCCGAGATTGTGAACGTCAACTAAATGGCGTCTTTTTTTTTTCATTCTTTGCTCAAATTATTATTAAAAATTAATTAAGTATTTTCAAGGAAGCCTCAGTTTACTAAATTGACGCCTGAAAAAGTATTTTCAAGGAAGCCTTAGTTTACTAAATTGACGCCTGAAAAAGTTGGTCTGTTCACCCTCTCTGCTGCTATTTGGTAAACATAACTGTGCTTAATATCCACAAGTGGCTTAATTCATCCTCCCATTGGAATGTCAAATTATTCCTTGTCATTAGATATTTCATTCCCTGTGTTATGAAAAAGTGCAGGCAAACCCCAGTATCCTATGGGAATGATTGATTGGAACTGAGCCAATTAGTAAAGACCATGTCCTTCTCTGCATGATAAAAACTTAAACCCTGCTAATTGATCTGTGATTAGTCCAACATGGTGTGACAGCTGATATCAAGAAACTCATAGGCCCTACTTCAGGGACCTGGGACAAATTGAGCAGAATGTCAAAATATCAGGGAAAATTTGTGGTCAAATTAGAATGATTAAGGACTGTCTGTCGGTCAAATCATTATTTCACTTACAGTTTTCTTGGTGGGGGATCTATGGTTTCAAGTATAGGCATTATTTCATCTGACAATCAAAACATTTCATTAAATGGCCTTACTGCACAGCCTATCATCAGTGTTAGAAAACAATTCCAAATATTGATTTGCTCGATATATGCAGCAACATGAACACACATAATCTAAAGGAACATTAACTGTTTATATTGGAGGATAGACACTGTGAATCATTATATTATTTTTTAATAAAAATATATTAGTATTTACTCTTGAATTTCATTAAAAGCACACTTATATATTTGGTCATGATAAAAAAGGACAATTACTGTTGTTCATGATAAAAAAGCACTTACTGTTGTTCATGATAAAAACACACTGCTGTTCATGATAAAAAAGCATACTTACTGTTTGTTGTTCATGATAAAAAAACATACTGCTGTTCATGATAAAAAACCATGCTTATTGATGTTCATGATTAAAAGCACACTTACTGCTGTTCATGATAAAGAGCACACTTACTGCTGTTCATGATAAAAAAAGCATACTTACTGTTGTTCATGATAACAAAGCACACTTTTTGCTGTTCATGATAAAAAGCACACTTACTGCTGTTCATGATAAAAAAAGCATACTTACTGTTATTCATGATAACAAAGCACACTTTTTGCTGTTCATGATAAAAAGCACACTTACTGCTGTTCATGATAAAAAACATACTGCTGTTCATGATAAAAAAGCATGCTTATTGATGTTCACAATAAAAAGCACACTTACTGCTGTTCATTATAAAATGCACACTTACTGTTGTTCATGATAAAAAGAAGGCTTATTGATGTTCAAAATTAAAAGCACACTTTTTGCTGTTCATGATAAAAAGTACACTTACTGTTGTTCATGATAAAAAAGTACACTTACTGTTGTTCTTGATAAAAAGAAGGCTTATTTCTGTACATTATAAAAAAGCACACTTACTTAACTCCTGTTCAAAATAAAAAGAGTATAATTTTCAGCCACTAAAGATGATTTTATACAACTTGAGAAAGTGATATGGCATGCCTGGTCTGTGTCACATGTCATGGCCATGCTTCATAAGTGAAGGTGAATGTTGACACAAGAGAAAATGTAACGTGACTTGTGTCTTAGTCTGGAGTATAAATTTTGATCCACATGCGTCACTCTAATACATATTTGCCCCGTTAAATATCATCACAGAAAAGTATGTCACATATATCACTTTAATACATATTTGCCCAGTTTAATGTCATCACAGAAAAGTATGTCACATACGTCACTTTAATACATATTTGCCCAGTTTAATGTCATCACAGAAAAGTATGTCACATATGTCACTTTAATACATATTTGCCCAGCTGAATGTCATCACAGAAAAGTATGTCACATATGTCACTTTAATACATATTTGCCCAGTTGAATGTCATCACAGAAAAGTATGTCACATATATCACTTTAATACATATTTGCCCAGTTTAATGTCATCACAGAAAAGTATGTCACATACGTCACTTTAATACATATTTGCCCAGTTTAATGTCATCACAGAAAAGTATGTCCCATACGTCACTTTAATACATATTTGCCCAGTTGAATGTCATCACAGAAAAGTATGTCACATACGTCACTTTAATACATATTTGCCCAGTTGAATGTCATCACAGAAAAGTATGTCACATACGTCACTTTAATACATATTTGCCCAGTTGAATGTCATCACAGAAAAGTGTCACATAAGTCACTTTAATACATATTTGCCCAGTTGAATGTCATCACAGAAAAGTATGTCACATAAGTCACTTTCATACATATTTGCCCAGTTGAATGTCATCACAGAAAAGTGTCACATAAATCACTCTAATACATATTTGCCCAGTTGAATGTCATCACAGAAAAGTGTGTCACATATGTCACTTTAATACATATTTGCCCAGTTGAATGTCATCACAGAAAAGTATGTCACATAAGTCACTTTCATACATATTTGCCCAGTTGAATGTCATCAAAGAAAAGTGTCACATAAGTCACTTTAATACATATTTGCCCAGTTGAATGTCATCACAGAAAAGTATGTCACATAAATCACTTTAATACATATTTGCCCAGTTAAATGTCATCACAGAAAAGTGTCACATAAATCACTCTAATACATATTTGCCCAGTTAAATGTCATCACAGAAAAGTGTCACATAAATCACTTTAATACATATTTGCCCAGTTGAATGTCATCACAGAAAAGTGTCACATAAATCACTTTAATACATATTTACCCAGTTAAATGCTGTCACAGAAAAGTGTGTCACATAAGTCACTTTAATACATATTTGCCCAGTTGAATGTCATCACAGAAAAGTATGTCACATAAATCACTTTAATACATATTTGCCCAGTTGAATGTCATCACAGAAAAGTGTGTCACATATGTCACTTTAATACATATTTGCCCAGTTGAATGTCATCACAGAAATGTGTCACATATCTTAGCCATGGTTCCTTCCTTATGATCAATGTTACAGAAAATGAAAATATAAATCAGTCACCTCTATCCATGTACAGGTATAACTTTTACACCATGGAATATATTTCAACAAAACTTTAACCTTTTATATATCTTGTATAGACATTTATTGAGTCATATCCCCACCTTAAGGTCAAGATGATAGCAAAATATAATGCAATTCAGTGCGACCACTCCGGTGGCCTTGTGGTTAGAATGTCCGCCTTGGATGCAAAAGGTTGTGTGTTTGACCCCCGGCTGAGTAATACCAAAGATTTATAAAAATGGTACTAAAATCTGCCTCACTTGGCACTCAGCCTTAAGATATTAGTGTTAGGACTGTTCGGCCTGGTGTGAGGATTATGTGACTATGTGGGACATCATGCTACATCATGTGGCCACGTATCTTGGTCTACACTGTTTTGACTGGTTGTATGATATACACATGTAAATAACAAACAGCATTAATAATAGCCTGCTGTGTAGTCATTATGAGGCTTTTTTTTCTTTATATACAAACACAATTGCCAAAGTTAGATGCATATTCTGTTTGTTAATTTCTGCATTACCAGTTTTTAAAAATTAGACTAGAATATTTCTTTTAAAAATGAAAATAAGGTAATATATTTCTTAAATAAGTAGTTAAAAGAATTGCTTCAATAAAAAGTATCATAAACATTCTTTAATCATTTCAGGTGAAGGTTATGCTTCGAATTGTATCCCCAAATCAGCATGGTGACCAGGGGTCATCCTTCCTGACCATTGATCCCAGGAAGAAGCAGGTCACAGTATTTGATCCTGCAGCCAGTGGCTATGCTACCTCAGCACATCGTAGAACAGCAGTTGCCCCAAAAATGTTTGCTTTTGACGGTGTATTTTCTCCAGATGACTCTCTGGTAAGATTATCCATCATTTGGTGACTGTTAATATTGTGCATCTTCTAATGACTGAAAAGATTATTCCACATTGATGACTGTTAATATTATACATCATCTAATGACTGATTAGATTACTCTTCTTTTGATGACTGTTAATATTATACATCATCTAATGACTGATAAGATTATTCATTTGATGACTGTTAATAGTATACAACATCTAATGACTGATAAGATTATTATTTTGATGACTTAATATTATACATCATCTAATGACTGATTAGGTTACTCATCATTTGATGACAGTATTATTCATCATTTAATGACTATTATTCATCATTTAATGACTGTTAATACTATACATCATCTAATGACGGATTAGATTACTTATTTGATGACTGTTAATATTATACATCATCTGATGACTGATTAGATTAATCATCATTTGATGACAGCATTTAATGACTTATTCATCATTTAATGACTTAATATTATACATCATCTAATAACTTAATATTATACATCATCTAATGACTGAAGAGTTTACTCATTTGATGACTGTTAATATTATACATCATCTAATGACTGATTAGATTACTCATTTGATGACTGTTAATATTATACATCATCTAATAACTGATAAGATTACTCATCATTTGAGAACTGGCAACAATACCTGTCATGTTTTGGAATCTTCATTACATATTTCAAAATACAGGAATCAGCTTGACAGAAACCTATTTTACAGCTTAGTCTCATCAATCTGACATCCATTTATCACACTCTCCTGTTTATGCAGTAAACATATTGTCCTGTTTAAACAGTAAAACAACATATTGTCCTGTTTATTCAGTAAAACAACATACTATCCTGTTTATACAGTAAAACAACATCATACTGTTCTGTTTATACAGTAAAGCAACATACTGTCCTGTTTATACAGTAAAACAACAAATTGTCCTGTTTATAAAGTAAAACATTATACTATCCTAACATACTGTCCTAATCATACAGTAAAAGATCATACTGTCCTATTCATACAGTAAAAGATCATACTGTCCTATTCATACAGTAAAAGATCATACTGTCCTATTCATACAGTAAAAGATCATACTGTCCTATTCATACAGTAAAAGATCATACTGTCCTATTCATACAGTAAAGATCATACTGTCCTATTCATACAGTAAAGATCATACTGTCCTATTCATACAGTAAAGATCATACTGTCCTATTCATACAGTAAAGATCATACTGTCCTATTCATACAGTAAAGATCATACTGTCCTATTCATACAGTAAAAGATCATACTGTCCTATTCATACAGTAAAAGATCATACTGTCCTATTCATACAGTAAAAGATCATACTGTCCTATTCATACAGTAAAACAACAGCATACTCTCTTGTTTTTACAGTAAAACAACATTGTCCAGTTTATACAGTAAAATAATAAAAATGTATATGCTTGTTTTAAAGACATGCTAATCATGCATGCTACATACCCTATCTGGCATTAATTGTTAGTCACAGAGACTATATACACAATTTATTTGGAATGAATTGTTAGTCCTACAGACTAGATACACAATTTATTTGGAATGAATTGTTAGTCCTACGGACTAGATACACAATTTATTTGGAATGAATTGTTAGTCCTACTGACTAGATACACAATTTTTTGGGAATGAATTGTTAGTCCTACTGACTAGATACACAATTTTTTGGGAATGAATTGTTAGTCCTACAGACTAGATACACAATTTATTTGGAATGAATTGTTAGTCATATACACACAACAAAATTATGTGTACAAAGTTAATGTCTTGCTATCCGTCTGGACAGTTGATATTTGACTATTAAAATGGAAATGATTGTGTGCAGACGATTCAAATTATGACCTGAATATGTAGTACTTCAGTCCTTATTTCTAGTACATGGAGTTTACATCTTTGAAGTATTTAACTTCCTCTTCAGAAAAAAAAGTACCCACAATAATCAAAGAATTTTTTGTCCAATTCCCATCAATGAAGAGGGATTATCATACTGCTTCCTTATTTCTTAAAGGCCATGGGAAAAGGCAACTTGTGGAAGAGGCCCTTTCTTAATGTACGCCCTCCAAACTACTTCCATTGAATTAAAACATTACTGTCTGAATATTACACAGATGGAACCTTTTTTGATGGCTTTAACATACTGCCCTCCTCAGATGGGAGAGGTTTTAAATTGTCCCCCAGAAACTCAATAGCCACATTATGACTTGATCAGCACCTAGCCGTCACTGATTACAGTGGTTAGTTCAGTTATAAAAATTTTCAAATTAATTTTTCAAGTGGGATGGTGCTAAAGCATGCATATCATCCCCAGATGGCAGAGTCATCAAAAATAGTGGTTAGGTTGGAAATTTATTATAATTCTTACCAGGCAGATTTTGTTAATTATTTTCATCAGCAGTTTTTAAAAATGCACCACAAAGCATTTACAGTGTCTTTCTAAATTTGTCACTGATTCTCTTTATGTAAGAAACTTTGCATACAAAATTTAATATCATATTCAGTGTATACTGCAGGCCCAACTGAGACTAACATGGACATGGATCAACTAGCACATAATGTGCCAGGAGAACAAGGTCTGTGTTGTTTTTTGCACCAAAGTGAACAACATAACCCCTGGTCTGCCATGAACAATGTAGGCCATGATCTGCCATGAACAATGTAAGCCTTGGCCTGCCATAAACAATATAGGCCCTGATATGCCATTAACAATGTAGGCCCAGCCTGCCATGAACAATGTAGGCCCTGGCCTGCCATGAACAATGTAGGCCCTGATCAACCATGAACAATGTAGGCCCTGGCCTGCCATGAACAATGTATGCCCAGGCCTGTCATGAACAATGTAGACCCTGATCTGCCATGAACAGTATGGCCCTGGATTGCTATAAACAATGTAGGCCCTGATCTGCCATGAACAGTGTAGGCCTTGATCTGCCATGAACAGTGTAGGCCCTGATCTGCCATGAGCAATGTGGGTCTTTATCTTCCATGTTCACTGTGGGCCTTGATCTGCCATGAACAATGTAGGCCTTGATCTGCAATGAGTAATGTTTGCCCAGCTCTTCTATGAACAACGTAGACCCTGATCTGCCATAAACAGCAGGCATTTGATTTAGATTCTTAACATAGCTATCACTATAGTATCTGCAGTGTATCAGTTTATAGTGATGTCTAGCACTCTGGTATCGTGCTACAGACAATGATCCACCCAGTCACATTATCCAGACACCAGGCTGACCAGCCCTAACACTAACCTCTTAATGTTGACCACCTATAAGGGCAGCTGTTAGTACCATTTTTTAAAAAGTCCTTGGGATGACTCAACCTAGGTTAGAAGAAAGGCCAATGGAGCAGTGTCATACAGAATGTAGAACCAGATCTAACAAGTTAGACCATGATCAGCAGTGAACAACAAAGACCCTGACCATTGTGTGGTGGCAGATCTCACTCTATGTTGTTCGTGGCTTGATGCCTATGACACATGGAATAATGAATGAAGTCATTTCAGATAATATCAATTGCCAAGGAAAATTTCTTCTATTGCAAGAAAAGCTTCCTTATATGAGTTAAAAATATATGTATAAAAAGTTGTTCAGTATGGTGTTTGAACAGGTTGTTGCAAATATTAATGATGCAAATTTACATTGGAATTGTAAAAATTCAGCAGTATAAGTAGTTCATAAGCATCACTTTATCTTTGTTCCATGTTTTGATGTGGCTTTTATCATTTACCAATTTGTCCTTCATTTATAAAGGATTTTAATTAACATGTAGTTTAATTTAGTAAATATAGGATCTTTATGAAATAAACAGTTTAAGTTAGTAAATATTGGATCTTATTGAAATGTGCTATTGAATTTAGTGTATACACATGAACCTCAAAGTTCTATAATAATAAAAATGTTGTGTTACATTCACTAATGATAAGTCTATATCAGAAATAAGAGCACTCAACATTACCTAATTTTAAACAAAGTTCACTTTCTAACAAAATCTCAACAGTATGCTAGCATAACCTTTCATGCCATCATTAGCAGATAGCATTGTTGCCATAGTGTCATCATTAGCAGAGAGAAGTGTTGCCATAGTGCCACCATTATCAGATAATAGTGTTGCCGAAGTGCAAGAAGCAAGCAAAGCATAGCATTCAAATGACAGTTTTTACGAATGGAAAGTTTTTCGTTGAAATATAAGTGTTCTTACTTGATACATCTTGAATCTTTCAACACTATGGAACATGCAAATTCAAACAAAGAAAAAAGAACATGACTTTGAATTCATACAAAATAGAACATGGCATTGAATTCATACAAAATAGAACATGGCATTGAATTCATACAAAATAGAACATGGAATTGAATTCATACAAAATAGAACATGGCATTGAATTCATACAAAATAGAACATGGCATTGAATTCATATAAAATAGAACATGGAATTGAATTCATACAAAATGGAACATAGCATTGAATTCATATCAGTTGGAACATGGCATTGAATTATTGCAAAGTGGAACAAGGAATTGAATTCATACAAAATGGAACATGGCATTGAATTATTGCAAAATGGAACAAGGAATTGAATTCATACAAATGGAACATGGCATTGAATTCATACAAAATAGAACATAGCATTGAATTCACATCAGTTGGAACATGGCATTGAATTATTGCAAAGTGGAACAAGGAATTGAATTCATACAAAATGGAACATGGCATTGAATTCATACAAAATGGAACATAACATTGAATTCATATCAATTCAAACATGTCATTGTAATCATACAAAATGAATTCATACAAATGGAATATGGCATTGAATTAATAATAAACAGAACATGTCATTGAATTCACACAAAATGGAACATGGCATTAAATTCATTCAAAATGGATCATGGCATTGAATTCATACAAACTGGAACATTGCATTGAATTCAGTCAAAATGGAAAATGGCATGAAATTCATACACATTGGAATATGACATTGAATTCACACTTATGGAACATCATGTTGACTTCATACAAATTTAAAATGGGATTCAATTCATACAAAAAAGGAGCATGGCATTAAATTGATACAAAATGGAACTTGGCATTGGCATAGTACATAATGGAACACGGCATTGAAATTCATACAAAAGGAAAGACTAAGACGAAACATTTACCCAAAAAATTTTCACATTGAATTATCATAGAAGCCTTTAGTAACAACTGTATGAAATCAGACATTTTCTCACACATTTTGAAAGTTTTCTTGAGTGGAAATATAATTTCTAGCAATTGAGTTTTGTGTTAACATTTGGAGTCTTTTTCCTAAAATATTCTGAGAATTTTGGGATAGATTTCACTCATTGCTCTTCAATGGAAGTGATGTATCAAAATGACAAAAAGCCAGGCTAATGTAAGGTAACCCCTTTATTTATGGGTTTAGATTCTATAATACAAAACTAGAATGTCTTTACTGACAGCTTGGGGAGTGACTTCAAGCTTGTTACTGACACTATTTTGGAATGCCAGACCTTATGTCATTTTATTTATTAACTTTTAACAGCTGAAGCACCAGCTTCACACAAGAAACATTGTCACCTTTTACCCTGTGAATTTTCACTCTCCTTTTCTTTCATTACTGAAAGATATTATATACATTTTAAGGATTGTTGACTGAGGCAAGCCTGCAGATAAGATCTGAATGACTTCAGTATGACTGTACTAAGGAACTCCAATGTTTTGTACTTCTATGTATTACATTTTATTATACTCCCACTGCCTACAGCAAGGACACTATGAATTCATCATGTATACCTACATATATCTGTCTATCATGACAACCATGGACACTATGAGTTCATCATGTATGGCCATATATATGTCTGTCATGACAATCATGGACACTATGATTTCATCATGTATGTCCATATATGTCTGTCATGACAATCATGGGCACTGATTTCATCATGTATGGCCATATATGTCTGTCATGACAAGCATGGACACTGATTTCATCATGTATGGCCATATGTCTGTCTGTCATGACAATCATGGACACTGATTACATCATGTATGGCCATATATCTCATGACAAGCATGGACACTGATTTCATCATGTATGGCCATATATCTGTCTGTCATGACAATCATGGGCACTGATTTCATCATGTATGGCCATATATGTCTGTCATAACAAGCATGGACACTGATTTCATCATGTATGGCCATATATCTGAATGTCATGACAAGAATGAACACTGATTTCATCATGTATGGCCATATATGTCTGTCATGACAAGCATGGACACTATGATTTCATCATCTATGGCCATATATCTGAATGTCATGACAAGAATGGACACTGATTTCATCATGTATGGCCATAGATTTGTCTGCCATGACAAGCATGGACACTGATTGCATCAGATACTGGCTTTGCAATACTTTAAAGTGTATAGTGGTTTAGCTTCTGAAGAACAGCAGTTATTGAATGACTAGATGAATCTGAATTATTTGGTTAGAAAAGTACAAAACAAAAACATTTCTTTTTCGGCTTTAATTTCATTGAACCAGCAACCCAGATTTCAAAGTACCAATTATGAATGAGGCATGATTATAACACCTTTGTTCTTTAAAATGACCATTGTTTACCTGGCTTCAGCATGTCAGATGATAAAATATTTATAATTGATGTAATTTTCTATGAGAGAACACAGAAATCAAATAACTAAAACCAACCGAATGTTGTAATAAAGAAATATTCTAGCAAATCTTTGGAATATATATTTATTAGGAAATTTGGCCAGGGAAATTAAACTCTGCATTTTTAACAGAGGAAATCTTTTATTCAAGACAGTAAAATACATTCCTTTATTATTTTCAGACTGAAATTTGTGCCAGCAGTTTGACAGAAATTATCCAAGGCGTTGTAGCGGGATTTGATGGCTGTCTTTTTACATATGGTTACTCAAAACTAGGTCAGTATACAATAACCTTGATTTTGTGTTAAAATCCTAAATTCTTCTCAACAGTTTAATTCCATCAATAGGCCAGTAAAGCACATTTCTTGGTGTAGTCTTTTTATAAAGAAAATTGTAATGTCAAGTTGTTTGGACTGCACTGTCATATTTGCTGTTAGCTCTGTGTGTGTGTGTGTGTGTGTGTGTGTGTGTGTGTGTGTTATATCATTTTAGATCATTGTTATTCACTAGGTTTTTGATGTTTCACCACCAGATAAGCTCTTGGATTTCTGCAAAGAAGCATTTTATATATTTTTTAACTTTTACCTCATATTTTAGTGATTTGAACCATTTTTACCTTTATCTTTATTTAAATGCAAAGAACATTTACAACACCTGTACCTTTGATGTTTTTCATTCATGGTGCATATATACTTTAATGTGAGTTCATATTCAGATTTTGCAGTTGCCATTGCTGCTACGGAACATTTACTAGCATTGTAAAGCCAGCAATGTGCTGATATGCTATTAAACACTTAGCACACACACAGACACAAACACACACCACTCTGGTGGCCTTGTGGTTAGAGTGTCAGCCTCATATGTGGAAGGTTGTGGGTTCAAACCCTAGCCAAGTCATATCAAAGGCATATAAAAATGGCACTAACAGCTACCTCACTTTATGCTTATCATTAAGAGGTTAGTGTTAGGACTGGTCAGCCTGGTGTTAGGATAATGTGACTGTGGGACATGATGCTACATGTCTGTGGCATGATGCCCCAGTGTTAGATATCACTACAAACTGTCACACTGTAGACATTCTAACAATATGACTGAAAGATTATTCAAGTTACGTTTAAAAAATCCACACACACACACACACAGACACACACACACGCACACGCACACACACACACACACACACATGGTTTTTGTGCAGAATTATATTTTGTCCAAAATGTACTAAACATAATGACACTTTGATAATCTGTCACTTCTAGTGTTAATCAAAAATTCAGTTTGAATAATATTTTGGTTATTTTTTTAATATTTAATCAATTAAACATGGTATGAATTATAGGATATTATATGCAGGACTGCTCAAAATGAAATATTTCGCATCACAAGTTTTGTTAAAAATTTAAGTGACTTGAAATTAAAATTGTTTTTTTAGATGTGCTCAATTTCATGTGTATACAACTCATTTGATATGTTGCTAACATTTATTGATACAAGATGATACAACTCCCTTAATATGTTGCTAGTATTAATACAACGATGTGACTACAACTCACTTGATTTGTTGTTAATGCTATATGATACAACTTTATGTATATGACTTCCTTGATATGTCATGCTATTTATACAACTCCCTTTATATGTTGCTAGCATTCATTTATACAACAGGTTGTTACAAATGTAATTGATGCAAATCAACATTTGAGTTGTCAGAAATTGGCAATGAAAGGGTGTGTAATTGATATGATGTCATTTTTAAAAGAATCCAGAAGTATTTTGATATTCAGATTTCTATCAGATGTTGGACTTGAAATTTATTGCAGCTGAAATCCAGAAATTTGACTGATTCCTGATTATAGTATGTCTCACCTGATACCATTAAACTTTATGCTTTGTGTGATGTGGAATTTATTTTCATTCCACAACCAGAATCTGCCTCTTGGGAATTCCTCATTGGTGTCCCTGAAAATGTTGAAACAGTCCTTTCTGTTACAATTTTACTCTGGTACTTAAATATAGGGCCAAAAGTAACCCTGCCATTAAAGAGGTTTCCATGAATGATGATATCTTTCTATCTAATAGCCCAGAATAATAACATAACATGACAAGTGAATTCATTTGAAACCAAAAACATGTTTTTGGTGAGTCACTGGATTAATGGCAACTACAGAAATGTTGGAGAAATGGAAAATAAAACAAAATTACACACTTTTTGACAGGAAAGTTGACAGAGTCGGAAAGAAGACTGGGATTAATTTGGCAAAACAAATTTGATGAAAGCCAGCCATTGTCATAAATTGTAGTGAATTCCTGCAAACCACATTTTTGTAAAGTGGTATTAGCCTTAGTGCTATGGTAAATTGTATTACAGCTATTGTCAATAGGAAGAACTTCCCCAATCCACAAGTTAAATTTAATACAAGTTATAAATGAATTCCTTTACCGTGCTTAGGGTACCGAAATGAAACTTCAATGCTATACAGACTAGATTATTGGATTATCTTGAGGGGATGCAAACAGGATGGCTTCTTGGAAAAACAGCATTACTGTACATCAGGGTTGTGATGACTGGGATATCAGCCAGATTCAGAATAGTTTGGCATCAATAGGGACCAGATTCTGGTCAATTAATGCAAAATAAAGTTAGATTAATTGGGTTTTGTACTAAATATATGAGATACTTGTACCCTGTTATAATTAATTGAATCTTTTCTCTACCATGGCCATCCTGAATTGATTGAGCAATATTTCCAGAATCAGACTGATACTAATAGATAATATACAAATTTATTTTATAGTTCCTATATGAAAGAAGATAAAAGAAAAATGCCAGTGTTTTTAATTGATAAATGTATATTACGTTTTTTAACTTTGACCATAGCACATACCTGGCCAGTGTCCACTAACAGTGGAATATATTCTTGTTGATTATGTTGACTTGCATCCTTTGAGAGTAATTTCTGTTGTTGTTGTTTTAGGGTTTAACGCCATTTTTCAGCACACCATATGCTATACATGGCGGCCAGTAATATTAGTGGAGGAAGAACCCGGGAAAAATCCCGGAAAGAACCACCGACCCACGAGAAGTTACTGGCAAGCTTTCTCACATAACTACATTAACCGAATCTTAGACTCGAAACCAAGCAGACAGAGGTGAGACGGCAGTGATCCGTAACGGAAATCGCTTTAGACCACTAGGCCACTCGGGGCCCCTGAGTGATTTCTGTGTGAATTATATCTAGGACCTGTATATAAGGATGTACCACTAGGAAAGATCTTGGCCTCTGTGAGAAAATACTGTCTTTAGGACAAGTTATGACCCAGTATTGTATGGATTTAATATTTGTTACCTTTTATTTGTTAGCATCCCAGCTTGTATATTATATCTTCTTGTACTGCACGTTTACATCTATTTTATGGCTTTATGTTCCTAAATGGCAGGCAGTTTTTTATGTTTTTTTTCTAGAACTTGGCTTTTATTGGCAGCCAATTTTGTGTCAAGTGTAGCATTAAACCTAGTATATGCATGCATGCACACCATCCCTAATCCAGTACATGAATGCATACACACTAACCCTAATCCAGTACATTATATGCATTCACACTAACCCTAATCCATTACATGAATGCATACACACTAAGCCTAATCCAGTATGTGCATGCATACACACTATAACTAATCCAGTACATGAATGCATACACACTATAACTAATCCAGTATGTGCATGCATACACACTATCCCTAATCCAGTATGTGCATGCATACACACTATCCCTAATCCAGTATGTGCATGCATACACACTATCCCTAATCCAGTATGTGCATGCATACACACTATCCCTAATCCAGTATGTGCATGCATACACACTATCCCTAATCCAGTATGTGCATGCATACACATGAAGTTAAACTCGATACATGCATGCATATGCAGTATCCCATACCCAATACTTGCATGCATATACACTAACTGTAACCCAAAACATGTATGCTTACCCACCTGGTTAAATCAGTACATACATGATCAATATATACTGCATACACACAGTTAAACCCAGTACATACATACATGCTCAGTTTTTAATACAATATGATGAAGTAAAATTAAGTGGGAAATCAGGTAAATTTCAGCATAAATCCTACTCTTGATGGCAGCAGTGGTTGAACCTTAAGCCCCAGATGTGCTAAGCATGTTCTTAGCCACTATATAAGGAATTTTATTAGTTTACTAAACTATTTTTTTCCTCCATATTTGATGAGACTAAACATTTAAGTTGCTAGTTCTCCATATTATATTGACATATCTACATACATTGTTAAATTGCAGTCACATAATAAAATTACAATCAGTTTAAAAGACCTACAGCTTTATGGATCAAATATTAGATTTTTTTCTAATTACAGAATAATAATAAGAAATTCACACTTAGATTAAAAGACCATCCAAGGCATTTAGTAATAGCTTTATGGATTAAATATTAGATTTTTTTCTAATTACAAAATAATAATAATAAATTCACACTTTGATTAAAAGACCATCCAAGGCACTTAGTAATAGCTTTATGGATGTAATATTTTATTTATTCTAATTACAAAATGCACTGATGCGTTAAACGACTTGAAATAATGAGGGCTGTGATTTTTGAATTATGAAGGGCTGCAGGCAAGAGAGGTCTTAAATAAGGGACTTGAAAAGCAAGTTACTCATGTGTCTGATATATGACTTAGTCACACAAGTGACTGATGTATGACAGTCAAACAAGTAACTGATATATGAATTAGTCACACAAGTGACTGATGTAAGACTTAGTCACACAAGTGACTGATGTAAGACTTAGTCACACAAGTAACTAATGTATGACTTAGTCACACAAGTAACTAATGTATGACTTTGTCACACAAGTAACTGATGTATGACTTAGTCAAACAAGTGACTGATGTAAGACTTAGTCACACAAGTGACTGATGTAAGACTTAGTCACACAAGTAACTAATGTATGACTTAGTCACACAAGTGACTGATTTAAGACTTAGTCACACAACTGATTTATGACTTAGTCACACAAGTGACTGATGCATGACTTATTCACACAAGTAACTAATGTATGACTGTCACACAAGTGACTGGTGTATGACGTAGTCACACAAGTAACTGATGTATGACTTAGTCACAAGTAACTGATGTATGACTTAGTCACACAAGTGACTGATGTATGAATTAGTCACACAAATAACTGATGTATAACTTAGTCACACAAGTGACTGATGTATGACTTAGTCATGCAAGTGACTGATGTATGATTTTGTCACACAAGTGACTGATGTATGAATTAGTCACACACGTAACTGATGTATGACTTAGTCACACAAGTAACTGATGTATGAATTAGTCACACAAGTAACTGATGTATGACTTAGTCACACAAGTGACTGATTTAAGACTTAGTCACACAACTGATTTATGACTTAGTCACACAAGTGACTGATGCATGACTTATTCACACAAGTAACTAATGTATGACTGTCACACAAGTGACTGGTGTATGATGTAGTCACACAAGTAACTGATGTATGACTTAGTCACAAGTAACTGATGTATGACTTAGTCACACAAGTGACTGATGTATGAATTAGTCACACAAATAACTGATGTATAACTTAGTCACACAAGTGACTGATGTATGACTTAGTCATGCAAGTGACTGATGTATGATTTTGTCACACAAGTGACTGATGTATGAATTAGTCACACAAGTAACTGATGTATGAATTAGTCACACAAGTAACTGATGTATGACTTAATCACACAAGTGACTGATGTATGAATTAGTCACACAAGTAACTGATGTATGACTTAGTCACACAAGTAACTGATGTATGACTTAGCAAACTAGTGATTCAAGTGACTGATGTATGAGTGATTGAAATGTTATTATTAAAAAAAAAAACTATTAAATGTAATAACTCAGTGAAAACTATGGATAAGCATGCTTAATACATAAATCAAACTTAAAATTCTAAAAATGTGACTACCGGTAGGTCTTGATTACTAATATATTCAATCAGAACTGACCACCCTTCAGCAAAGATATCATGTCACTTGTAGTAAATTAATAAAATTACATGTCTGACAGATGAAGCAAAATATTTTTCAGAGACTGGCTGTAGAAATGAAAGATTTGTCCAAACTATGTTATGGAAAGGGTTTCCTGTTTGGAAATATGTTAGTACAGAGGCATTTTACAAATCGGTTTGTTTAAATTTACTTATTTTGCAGGTAAAACCACCACTATGTTGGGTACAGATCACTCTGCCCAGACCCTGGGAGCAGTTCCCTGTGCTATATTTTGGTTGTTTAAATTAATCAATGAGCAGAAGGAGAAAACAGGGGCCAGATTTTCAGTTAGAGTGTCAGCAGTAGAAGTATCAGGAAAGCAAGAGGCGCTGAGAGATCTTCTATCAGATGTTTCTCAAAGTATGTATTTTTTTTTGTTGTAAATCCTTGTATTGTTTTTAGTGATCATACTTGCTGGGTTAATTCAGACATTATCTGTAGAAAAGAAATTTATCTTAAATATACCTTTTACAGAAATATTGGACCATTTCACACCTCTTAATTGGCCCCTCTCAAGAGAGGCTACCCATTGATTAGAGACCACCTTGCCACATAACAAAATATTACATTTTGCTATTTTTCTCCTTTCAAGAAAGGCCACCTCAGATTAGAGGCCACCTTACCAACCCAAATAGTTCATTTTCCCGTTTTTCTCCACACAAGAGAAACCACCACTTTTTCAGAGTTTAGCTGTTTAGATCCAATGTGCAGGGTGGCCACATATAAGGGGGAACACAAATAATTTCTAAGATTTATTTCCATTTATTACTTTAAAAACAAAAGATTTTTAAAGTTTTATGTTTTGGAGTAAACTGGATATGCATGGAATTGGATTAAACTGGATATGCATGGAATTGGAGTAAACTGGATATGCATGGAATTGGAGTAAATTGTTATATGCATGGAATTGGAGTAAATTGTTATATGCATGGAATTGGAGTAAACTGGATATGCATGGAATTGGAGTAAACTGGATATGCCTGGAATTGGAATAAACTGTTATATGCATGGAATTGGAGTAAACTGGATATGCATGGAATTGGAGTAAATTGTTATATGCATGGAATTGGAGTAAACTGGATATACATGGAATTGTAGTAAACTGTTATGTGCATTAAATTGGAGTAAACTGGATATGCATTGAATTGGAGTAAACAAGGAATGCAAGGAATTGATCTTACATGAGATGATAGATTGCTCCGCCTACCAATCACATGACATAATCACCTGTTAACTTCTGATAAACATGCAGTATTTAGCAAATAAATATTTTCAGTGTAAGTGACATATTTATTAAAAAAAATTTGTAATATTCTTAAAAATGTAAATTAGAAATTTGCATAATTTATACTGCAATTTACAATATTTATATTTATTTGTATTTCCAGTTTGTATAGTAATAACAATAGTGTTTTATTTCAGTAAATAATAAAAATCAATTTCAAAGCTGCTTCAAAACCTATTCATGTAAACGGAAATTCACTGCAAAAGATGCTTATGTATTTAGTATAACACTTTTATCCTTATTATTTGTATCTGGCTTATATTATGCTGCATTGGAAGTAAATGAATTAAAAATTAATAACAAAATCATAACTAATTACTGTTTAGAAGTAAACTGTTATACATAATAATTTTAAAGTTTTACTATGTTCGTCTGATGGAATATTGATCAGTGACATCTGTTGATGTAAATGTATGCATGATATATTAGAAGATAATTATCTTAAACCATTGTTCATGTATTTCTTTATTATTACATTTTTGTATCCCACACCTCCTTCATCCCAATGAGAACGTAAGGAGTCACTCAAGTGTCTGAAAGATCAAGATGATACATTATTGTTTTTGGGACAATCAAACATAAAAACATGAATTTTTAAACTTTAAAATAATGCAGTCATGGGTTCAGTCTTCCCTAGACAAGAAAATTAATATACATCAGAATGAAAATCGAACGAAAGTTGGGGAGTTCTCCAGCCATATTCTAGAAACATTTAATTTTACATATACATGTATTATTCAATTTCATTTTTGGGTATCAACTGTCAGAAAGAATTACAAGGCTCACACTGTCTCTTTTCACCCTTATCAATCCAGAAATCGACATAATTGCAAAACTTGAAAATACTCATCTTAATCAGTTCATTATTGCCACAAGCAGAATGTCTGAGGAACATAGCAGATGAAAGCAGTGCATGGAGGTGTGTCAAATTTATGCTTGCTGATAGGTTGGTTGATCAGTGGCAGTAGGTCTGATGGATGTAAACTGGATATGCATGAAATTTGAGTAAAACTGGATTCACTTTGAAAGCACACAATATTTTTCATTGAAATAATTACACTGGTGTTTTACATAAGCAGTATTACATGGAAATAATTACACTGGTGTTTAGCATTAGCATTATTACATGGAAATAATTACACTGGTGTTTAGCATAGGCATTATTACATGGAAATAATTACACTGGTGTTTAGCATAAGCATTATTACATGGAAATAATTACACTGGTGTTTTACATAAGCAATATTACATGGAAATAATTACACTGGTATTTTACATAAGCATTATTACATGGAAATAATTACACTGGTGTTTTACATAAGCAGTATTACATGGAAATAATTACACTGGTGTTTAGCATAGGCATTATTACATGGAAATAATTACACTGGTGTTTAGCATAAGCATTATTACATGGAAATAATTACACTGGTGTTTAGCATAAGCATTATTACTTGGAAATAATTACACTGGTGTTTTACATAAGCAATATTACATGGAAATAATTACACTGGTGTTTTACATAAGCATTATTACATGGAAATAATTACACTGGTGTTTAGCATAAGCATTATTACTTGGAAATAATTACACTGGTATTTTACATAAGCATTATTACATGGAAATAATTACACTGGTGTTTTACATAAGTATTATTACATGGAAATAATTACACTGGTGTTTTACATAAGCAATATTACATGGAAATAATTACACTGGTATTTTACATAAGCATTATTACATGGAAATAATTACACTGGTGTTTTACATAAGCAATATTACATGGAAATAATTACACTGGTATTTTACATAAGCATTATTACATGGAAATAATTACACTGGTATTTTACATAAGCATTATTACATGGAAATAATTACACTGGTGTTTTACATAAGCAGTTGTACATGGAAATAAGTGTACCAGTCTTTTACATTAACAATATTACATTGAAATAATTACATCAGTCTTTACATAAGCAATATTACATGGAAATAATTACACCAGCTTTGTACACAAGCATTATTACATGAAAATAATTACACTGGCCTTTTACATAAGCATTATTAAATGGAAATAATTACACTGGTGTTTTATACAAGCATTGTTACATGTTGTTATTTGAAGTTTGCTGTAATACTTTGTTCATTTAAAAACCCAGTGAAAAACATACATGCATTTCTTCCTTTCATTTCAATATTTTTTTAATACAGGAGTGCCATAGTTTATTGCAGGCCCTTTTCCAAGTTAAATTCTATGAAATGGGGGAACTGCTTTATTGTCCTGAAAATACACCAGAACACACCCTTTCCAAATCTCCTTAACATTAAGAGACAAGACACCAGTTTGCCCTTTCAGGATTTTCTGACTAGGAAATTCCAAATTCTGGCAACAACCTGAAGAACAACAGATTTGTATATTAGCACTATTCAGCTTGTAGTCATGCATTGCTTTAACATTTTCATTTCAGTTCCTGAACCCAACAAAAATTTTTTTTATTGGAAGAAATCAATTAACTGATGCCAAAAACTAAATTTTCTTACAAAACAGTCACTCCAGCTCCATTTTTGGCTTTTTATTGGAAAATGTATGGTACTTCAACAATAGCTTCTGACACATTTTACAGGAATCATTGAAGAATGTCTCCATGACTGCATGGATTGTGTATTCTGACATTAATGCTGAAGTGCTTTCATTTGTTTGACATTCCACCCATATGGAATGCCAGTCTATCAATAACAGACCAATGTAGCAGCCAATCTAGTTGGGAGATATCTCTCAGATTGAAAGAACATGTCAAGCAAAACATGGCTACAGCTAGAAAAGTCTGTAAAATACACATGGAGAATTTCAGGAGTAAGGCCTACAGGTTGTTGTCAGAATTTTCAATTGCCAGGGATAAAAATCTATGGCTGGGGATAAAAATCTATGGCTGGGGATAAAGAGCTATGGCTGGGGATAAAAAGCTATGGCTGGGGATAAACAGCTGTGGCTGGGGATAAACAGCTATGGCTGGGAATAAAAAGCTGTGGCTTGGGATAAAAAGCTATGGCTGTGGATAAAAACCAATGGCTGGGGATAACAAGCTGTGGCTGGGGATAAAAAGCTATGGCTGGGGATAAAAAGCTATGGCTGGAAATAAAATGCTATGGCTGGGGATAACAAGCTGTGGCTGGGGATAAAAGCTATGGCTGGGGATAACAGGCTGTGGCTGGGGATAAAATGCTATGGCTATGGCTGGGGATAAAAAGCTATGGCTGGGGATAAAAAGCAGTTGCTGGGGATAAAAAGCTATGGCTGGAGATAAAATGCTATGGCTGGGGATAACAAGCTGTGGCTGGGGATAAATTGTTATGGCTGGGGATAACAAGCTGTGGCTGGGGATAAAAAGCTATGGCTGGGGATAAAAAGCTATGGCAGAGTTCATGGATACTGTTTCAGTATGATGCACAGACTGGAATTACATGCAGTCAATTTATTTATTTTTTTGTACCAGGGCTTCCAAAAAGATTCTGTCTCCTGCAAAACAATTTTACACAGAGTTTAATAATCTCCTGGATATTGATGAAATGTGTTACAAAAATATTTCAAGATATTGCTTATTTGTAAATAATTATAAAACATCTATATATAAAAAAATGGTATACCTTAAATGTGTGCAGTTTACCACTCTAGTTATAATGTTCTTTTGCTTCAGTTTTAGTGTTATTCACTCGTATATTAACTCATTTCCTTTGATAAAAGAACATTGTATAATTTTGAGAAGTGTCAAGATTTGGAGATACCAGTATTGTTTTCTGGTTTTGGACTGTATGGGGTTTAAAACAAAAATCATTTAATAGTTTGCATGGAATAATGGTGGCATCCTGTGACGTGTTGAGTTGCAACTAGCTCATAAATTGAATTTGGCCAGCAAGACTTGGTGTTTTTCTTGCTGTTTCATTGGTGTAATGTTATGTTGTTTTTATTAAAAATTAAAAAAAATCTTACATTCATGGATCAGAAATGAAGTTCTTTTTGTTTGGACACAAGGATTATTGTTCAATTAAAAGTTGTTGTTTGTAGCAACAGTAAACTTCATGATAGTGCATAAACTTACTGTGTTTTTAGGATTTTCGCAAGTGTAGACTTTGAGCATTGTATTACTGCAGGAATGCTGTTATTTTCATGTATAAAATGCACACATCCCGCCCCATATTACCCCCTGCCATTTTAAAATGGATGTTACACTGTTAGGGTGTGGGTAAGATAATATGATCCCCCATGATGTTATGTTGCTTTGGTTATTGTTATCATGCATGAGATAATATGATTCCCCACCTATTATGATGCTTTGGTTTATCATTATCATGGGTGAGATAATATGATCCCCTACCTGCTATGATGCTTTGGTTATCATTATCATGGGTGAGATAATATGATCCCCCACCTGTTATTGTGCTTTGGTTATTGTTATCATGGGTGAGACAAATATGATCCTCCACCTGTTATTATGCTTTGTTTATCATTATCATGGGTGAGATAAATATGATCCTCCACCTGTTATTGTGCTTTGGTTATCATTGTCATTTGTGAGATAATATGATCCCCCACCTGTTATGATGCTTTGGTTATCGTTATTTAGAAGATGATTTACAAGTGTTGCCAGATTGAGTAATTAATATCAAAAATATGAATCAATGGATGGAATAACAAAAGTCTGAACAGAGATGAAGAACAGACAACACAAGCCCCCAAATTTCAAATGTAACAATTTAATCAAATAAATGAAATAAAATTGAAAATGACATTTAAATAATGCACTTTTTTTAGAAATAGAATTTGAAATTTATTTGGCCATTTTGTTATACTAATAAAACAAATTTTATCATTGGATTGAGTGAATATCAAATTACCATCATGTCAGCATAATCTGGTTGCTTAATGACCTTTAGAAATTAATGTCAGAGACATGTCATCATCACCATGTCCCCCCCCCCTTCTCTCTCTCTCTCTCTCTCTCTCTCTCTCTCTCTCTCTCTCTCTCTCTCTCTCTCTCTCTCTCTCAGATCTCAGATGCAGGAGATTGTAGCTTTTTATCCCCAGCCGAGTCATACCAAAAATGGTACAAACAGCTATCACACTTGGCACTTTTGGTTATAAATTATTAGCTGAATTAAGTTGGTCGACACCTCGATCTTCCTCAGTTATGTCTTTATGTCTTGTATTAGCTACATTGTTTGCTAATTAGTGATACATTCACATAGACATGGTAAAATCAATCCTTAACATACCTGATATATATCATCTAAGACAGATAAATTCTCACAATTCAAATCAGATTAATGAATGAAATCACTACAATACATAATTTCTGTTACATACAGCCATTAAATCTAAACACATATCAGTGAAATATTTTATGAAATCATGAATGCATGATTCATTTCTGATTTTAAGGAAAATTGAAGTATGAATTTAAGACAGATAAATTCAACAAATAATTTTAACTTATGTCAGTGAGCATATGATTGGGACAATACCTTTGTGCCTTTTTGAGAATCACTCTTTCGATGCAGCCAAATCTTTCACTTGTTCTGGATCTTTCAAACTCTTTCAGACTCCCTATTCCTTGGATGATTTTATTTAGCAAGAAAAATTGCTCGTTACCTTCCTCAGATTCCTTCAGAATTCCCAATCAACAGAAAACCATGGACTGCTGAATTTTGCCAGAGAAATAACTTAAAATATTGAATTTTGTCTAGGAAACACATACCCTTGTTCAGTTTAGCTAATCATGATTAACCAAAATTTCAACATACCCATCAAAGTCAGAACAATTCTCTCTAGTCGACCTTTATTATTAACTATTCACCTTTGTTATGAACTACTCACCTTTATTATTAACTCTTCACCTTTATTATTAAATATTCACCTTTATTATTAACTATTCCTCTTTATTATTAAATATTCACCTTTATTATTAACTATTCAACTTTATTATTAAATATTCACCTTTATTATTAACTATTCACCTTTATTACTTATTTATTTATTTGTCATCTTCTGCTGCTTGACCTAAACATTAACATGTCTGTCAGACCATTGTGCTAGCAAGTCCTAATAAAAATCAGTCCTTCACCCAAATGAAGCATATCCCATCCTCTGCAGGCAGCAATTTATTGTCAGCCCAGCCCATAGTCAAAGTTAATTGTTACGTGTCACACTGAACATGCCAAAATGTGCTGTGACAAGACATCTACATTCACACCATTAAAATAAACAGAAGATACAGTCAAAGGCTGTTTCAACAATTATTGAAAACGGAGAATATTTTATGAATTAGATGCTATTTGTTTTTATTTCCCTTTTCAGCCTCCTCATCAGCATACAAAAAAATCTGAACACATCTTGCTGTCTAAATTTTAAAATCAAATGTGAAAATTGCAAACCCTTTTTTTTTAAGATTAATAAAATTATATTATTGTAAGTGTTCCTTTCATGCCATTTATGAACAAATATATCCTAAGGTTTGGCGTGCAGTTGACCATTTGGGATAGTTAGTCTTTGGATAATTTATCATCATAGCTGCTATTTCTGTTGTGATTGTCAAAAGTCATTGATAATGCAAGTTAGACCAAGAGACATTCAGGTTTTATTCAGTTCATATCACAGTAGAAGAATACAGCTTATCTGTATTCTGTAGATAGTGGCTCTGATTAGAACTAGAATGGGAATCTCCATTAAAAACATCCTATTTGGCTCAGACTCTATGCATGGAAGATAGCTCTTGATTACTTACTAATAGGCAGGCAGTGTGCCTGGAATTCTGATTGTATAGCATTGATCTTGTGCATTCTCATCCTTATAGTGGTTTGACTTCATCAGTTATCAAAAATATGTGTAATTTTGTGCTAAAGTTTACCACATGTATTCCATTTCTTTGAAGAAAAATTAAAGCACCACTTTAGCTTTGCAATTTGGCTGCTGGAGCAGAGATGAGAAATGTAATGTAAATCATGCAATGTAATGCAGTAGAGTGTCTCATTACTGACTGAGTTTCATTATGCAAGGAAATTCAGTTACATTAATGGAAAATTTGATTTGCGATGTTTATCAAAATTGCAACTGGTATACACTGGTTTGATTGATAAGAGATAGGAATTTAAAGTGAAGGGTTCTAACACCAATTAGAGTGAATTATGAATTATGGTTACTGGATGATATTTCAGATTGAATCACATTATTTATCAATGATTAGAAACTCATAACATAATTCATTTTTCAAAACATTCTTTAAAAACATCTTTTCAAAGCATAACAAATATGGTAGATTTATTTGCAGATTTGTTTACAGATGCTGAGAACAGGATCTCACAAATTTCAGAATTGGACCTTAGTTTATTGGGCAACGACTGCCCAGGCAAAAAATCTGATAGCCCAGTTTAAGTTCAGTTTGCCAGAGAAGGCAAAACTGTTTACCTTGGAATGAGTTCAGTTGCCCAAAGAAGACGTTTTAAAATAAATTTGTTTCCATCTCCTTTTTCTTGATCCTATTAGTCTTTTATACTTATTCTCCCATTTTTTTGAGTAGTTGTTGTATAATGTTGTTGTTGTTGTTGTTCTTGTTGGGCTTGATGCCATTTATCAGCACAGGATAGGCAATACATGGTGGCCAGTAATAATGGTGGAGAAAGAACCTGGGAAAACCCCGGAAAGAACCACCAACAGAAGCTGCTGGCAAGCTTTCTCACATACCCACATTGGCTGAATCTGAGACGCGAACCCATGCAGATAGAGGTGAAATGACAGTGATCCGTAACGGAAGGCACTTTAGACCACTTGGCACACACACCCCTCCCAATGTACTAGCAGCTATGAATGTGTTCACTTACAGCCTACTTACTGCATATATCAATATCTATGTATCTAAATATAATATATTATCAACTTTGACTATGTTATATTACAACATACAGTTGCAACCTTAGCCAGACATGCAGATGCATTCACATAGGGCCAACAAGCTGGGATGAGGGGGGGGGGGTGTGGCAAAATCTTGTACTTTTATTCTTTTTAAATGTGACTTTTAAATTAATTGTTCAGTTCTATGCTCAAAATAGAGATTATTCTTTTATAATAATAAAAAAAACAACCTCTATGTTTCTGTGAGAATATATATATATATACTGTATAATGTACTATATATAATGTACACTGTATAATGTACTATGTTTATAATGTACACTGTATAATGTAATATATATATATATATATATATATATATATATATATATATATATATATATATATATATATATATATATATATGATGCACATTATAATGTACTATATATAATGTACCTGCAACTGTGAATAACATGCAGACCCTAATGTGTATTATCAAATATTTATTCGCATTGTATGAAATCTTGAGAATAATTTACAGTCAAAAGCTGTTTGTATTTGGCTGTCAAAAGCTGTTTGTATTTGGCTGTCTTTATTACCAGCCTAACTCGACAGAATAGTCAAACATCTGCCAAATGGTGATGCTGAATTCTTGCAATTAAACTCACAAGAAAATTTTGTGTAGCAAATTCAGTTTGATTTCTGTTTGTTCAAGTAGAATAAAATTAATTAAAAAATGTCAGAAGATGCAAATTCACTTTAACAAATAAATTTACATTGGCATGTTAAGAGAAAGATTTTTGTACAAAGAGGGTCCCAGTTGGATCTCCTCTTATCATATCATCTTCCTCTTCACTTTGAATTAGAATTAATATGTTGTGTTACTCTGCAAGCAAAGTCTTTCTGTAAAACAGATTCCCATTAGGAAACAAATGATAACCCATTAGGGAAACATGATCACTTATTATGAAAAACAGTGATCATAACTGGCATTTGTAACAAGACCTTTTTAAATGACCTTTTTTCAGCATCTATTTATCTAAATTTCCCTCACTGAACCAAATAATACCAGTAGTATCATGCATTGTGGCATGATTGGAGAGTTCTAGTGTTTTGGGAATAGTCCATTGAGTACTAGAGAGCTGGTTAGAGAGGTCTAGTGTTTTGGGAACAGTTCATGGAGTACTAGAGAGAGCTGGTTAGAGAGTTCTAGTGTTTTGGGGGAAGTTCTTGGAGTAATGGAGAGCTGGTCAGAGTTTTAGTGTTTGGGAATAGTCCATGGAGTACTAGAAAGCTGGATGGAGAGTTCTAGTGTTTGGTGGTTAGTTCTTGGAGTACTAGAGATGTGGTTGGTGAGTTCTAGTGTTTCATAGAGAGTTCTTGGAGTAGTAGAGAACTGGTTGGAGAGTTCTAGTGTTTTGGGGATAAATCTTGGGGTACTAGAGAGGTGCTTGGATAGTTCAGATGTTTTAGAGATAATTCTTGGAATGCAGGAGATGTGATTGGAGAGTTCTAGTGTTTTGGAGATAGTCCATGGAGTACTAGAGAGGTAATTGGAAAGTTCTAGTGCTTTGGGGATAGTCGAGTACTTGAGAACTGGTTCAATAGTTCTAGTATTTTAGGAATAGTTCCTAGAGTACTAGAGAGCTGGATGGAGAATTCTAGTATTCTGGGGATAGTCCATGGAGTACTAGAGAGCTAGTTGGAGAGTTTTAGTATTTGGAGATAATTCGTGGAGTACTATATAGCTGGTTGTAGTGTTCTAATATTTCAGGGATAGTTCTTGGAGTACTAGAGAGCTGGTTAAAGAGTTCTAGTGTTTTGTGGTTAGTTCTTGGAGTACTATAGAGGTGGTTGGAGAGTTCTAGTGTATTGGGGGATAGCTCATGGAGTACTGGAGGGGTGGTTGGAGAGTTTTAGTGTATTGGGGATAGCTCATGGAGTACTGGAGGGGTGGTTGGAGAGTTCTAATTGTTTTGGGGATACAAGATTTCTAGAGCTGATTGAAATGCTTTATCTGCATAAATTTATTCACAAAGAACATGTTCAAGAGGTTGTTTTTTTTTTATTTGGAGGGATTGTAATTAGTTCCTGAATCAAGAACACTGATATAAGGTGACTGATTTTTGGGGCCAAAATGTTTCCTTTCGCTAACACGGCAAATAAATCTCCTTGATACAATAGATTAGTAGTGTTCCATAATATAACAGCTGTAAATCCATTTCTTCTATTCCCCACCCATCTACCAAGCTATTTCCCAGAGAGAGACTTACTACAGAGAAGTTCAGTTCAGGTTATTGAAAAAAGGAATGGCATCATGAAGCATGACTTACTGCAGCTCTCTAGTTAGGTTATTATGTTTTTATTTTTTTTCTTTCATTTTGATAATTGAGCATCAAGAAATACTGTCTGGATTACTGAGAGCTTAAATTAAATTATGGGGATTTTTTTAACCTTAAACAGACCTATTTGAAAAAAGCCATTCACACTCTCATGGTCCAATATAGCACTCGACAAAATTAGATTACAACCTTTTCACATTTTATGTGGAATGCATTGTTTTAAACAACCATACACTTGAAGGCTATTTGCAGTTTTCACTTGAGTATAATTGTCAATGAAGTACAAAGTATGAGTGAAATGTACATCAGGGTTATATGTCAGTCATTTTCATACTTTCATTAGGCCTAATGTTATGATGTATGGCTTTCTTCATGGCAGTCCAAGACCCCTGTTGGGCATGTGCTTCCAATTATTGGTGGGTGGAAGGAATCATCAGGTTGTGTAATGTACACCTCCCATGTCAGTCTAAATGGAAGTTAGGTGAAAATACACAGGGAAAAAAGGCAAATACCATATACATTCCAGTTCTTAAGTTGCATTTGAATTAATCTTGGACAGTTTTGTTTTCAGTTTTGCTGGTTAATGCATTGTTTAATGATAGTCATTGAATTGAAAACAAACGGAAGAAAGTAATTGTGTTTAGAAACTGTTTTTTGCTTTCATCATGGTCAAATAAATATTAAAAAAACTATATGCTATCATTTACGAAAAAAAAAATCATTTTTAGCTCACCTAGCCATAAGGCCTTACTTAGCTTGTGGCATTCCCTCATCCATCTATCAACATTTGCTTGTTAGCTCTTGGTAGGCCATGTTTTTGATCATATTGTGATAAATCTTGGAATATAAGATTGCATCATCTGTATCTTGCATGAGATCAAATATGAGTGAGATCTATGAACGATGAGTTGGTCTTGTATCTGATTGGCTGAGCTTCTTAAAAATCATGGAGCCATATTTCTAATCAGATTTGATTTGAAAGCTTGGATCTTCAAGATCTCAGATGCATTCATTGATACACAACATTCATACATTATAATGAGGTGATCTTGCATCTGATTGACTGATGTTGTCAAGACTCTACAGACCATATTTCTGATCAATTTGTGTAATCCACTATACCAATCTGTTGACATTCCTATACCAGTTAAATGACCTTCCACTAGACCAATCTGTTGACATTCCTATACCAGTTAAATGACCTTCCACTATACCAATCTGTTGACATTCCTATACCAGTTAAATGACTTTCCACTATACCAATCTGTTGACATTCCTATACCAGTTAAATGACCTTCCACTGTACCAATCTGTTGACATTCCTATACCAGTTAAATGACCTTCCACTATACCAATCTGTTGACATTCCTATACCAGTTAAATGACCTTCCACTATACCAATCTGTTGACATTCCTATACCAGTTAAATGACCTTCCACTATACCAATCTGTTGACATTCCTATACCAGTTAAATGACCTTCCACTAGACCAATCTGTTGACATTCCTATACCAGTTAAATGACCTTCCACTATACCAATCTGTTGACATTCCTATACCAGTTAAATGACCTTCCACTATACCAATCTGTTGACATTCCTATACCAGTTAAATGACCTTCCACTAGACCAATCTGTTGACATTCCTATACCAGTTAAATGACCTTCCACTAGACCAATCTGTTGACATTCCTATACCAGTTAAATGACCTTCCACTATACCAATCTGTAGACATTCCTATACCAGTTAAATGACCTTCCACTGTACCAGTTAGTTAACCTTCCACTGTTCCAGTAAGCTGACCTTCTATTATGCCAGTTAGTTGGCCTTCCATTATACCAGTTGACCTTCCACTGTACCAGTTAGTTGACCTTCCACATTCCAGTTAGTTGATCTCACATTATAGCAGTTAGTTGATGTCCACTATACAAGTTAGTTGGCATTCCATTATACCAGTTCATTGACTTTCCACATGGTACCAATTAGTTGACCTTCCATTATACCATTTAGTTGACTTTCCATGATACCAGTTAATTGACCTTTCATTATACCAGTTAGTTGACTTTCCATGATACCAGTTAATTGACCTTCCACTGTACCATTTGGTTGACATCCCACTATACCAGTTAGTTGACCTTCCATTATACCAGATAACAGACCTTTGGCAATAATACAGTATATGCTGTTTGTCTTGTGTTGCATCAACCTCTCTCACTGTCAGCATCAACCTCTCTCACTGAAATTGACCCACTTTCTGAGAACTGTATTCATGTTACTATACAGTCTCTCACACTATCATTGATCCACTTCCTGAGAACTGTATTCATGTTACTACTATACAATCTATGTCACTGTCATTGACCCACTTTCTGAGAACTGTATTCATGTTACTACTATACAATCTATGGCACTGTCATTGATCCACTTTCTGAGAACTGTATACATGTTACTACTATACAATCTATGGCACTGTCATTGACCCACTTCCTGAGAACTGTATTCATGTTACTACTATACAATCTATGGCACTGTCATTGACCAACTTCCTGAGAACTGTATTCATGTTACTACTATACAGTCTCTCACACTGTCATTGATCCACTTCCTGAGAACTGTATTTATGTTACTATGCAGATCTCAGGCACTGTCATTGAACCACTTCCTGAGAACTGTATTCGTGTTACTACTATACAATCTCTGACACTGTCATTGACCCACTTCCTGAGAACTGTATTCATGTTACTACTATACAATCTATGGCACTGTCATTGACCAACTTGCTGAGAACTGTATTCATGTTACTACTATACAGTCTCTCACACTCTGTCATTGACCCTAGAGGTCCCAAGTGGCAGAGTGGTCTAAAGCACTCTCCATTACAGATCACTGCCATCTCACCTGTCTGCATAGGTTATTGTCTCATTTATTTTTGGCCAATATGGGTATGTGAGAAAGCTTGCCAGTAGCTTCTCATGGGTCGGTGTTTTTTTCTATTGGTTTTCCCGGGTTCTTCCTCCATCATTAATACTGACCGCCATGTATAACCTATCATGTGCTGAAAAATGGCTTAAACCATACCACAACTACAACTGTTATTAACCCATTTCTTGAGAACTGTATTCATGTTGTTGTATTATCTCTCACATTGACATTGACCCACTTCCTGAGAACTCCTATTAATGTTATTGTATTTAGTACAAGTCATAAGCTTTGGCAATTTAATTTATTTCAAAAAACAATTAAAAACTTGAATTAAGATTTCAGAACAAAATGATAATCTTTAGGGTTATTATATCTCCTTAATAAAGAACAGAACAGAACATCAGTGCTGTAGATTAAAGTCTAGTAAACAAGAGTAAAGATAAATTCATTCAGGTAGAATGAAAGGACTGGTGGAATAAACCAAAAGAATGTGTGTGTGTGTGTGTGTGTGTGTGTGTGTGTGTGTGTGATTAGGATTTTTAACATAGCTTTAAAAAGAATTCAGTCATATAGCTACAATGTCTGCAGTGAAGCAGTTTATAGTGATGTCTAGCACTGGGTCATCATGCCGCAGACATGTATGTGTAGCATGATGTCCCACCCAGTCACATTATCCTGACACCAAGCCAACCAGTGCTAACACTAATCTCTTAATGCTGAGTGCCAAACGAGGCAGCTGTTAGTACTGATTTTGTAAGTCTTTAGGTTGACTAGGCCAGAGATCGAACTCACGACCTCCCACTTCCGCGGTAGATGCTCTCACTACTAGGCCACTGGAGCAATTCAAAAGACAAAACCTTTACATGTACTCATAAGGGACTGATGGAATACTTACAGGCAGAAAAAAATGTATATGTTATTGAATCTTTGGATTGGTTTTTATTGTAATGGTAGAGATTTTAATAATTATGTTTGTACGAGTACAGAGAATTTTTCGCTAAATATTAAAGAGATTTTTCTGAGTAGATTATTCAATGTAAATGGAGTATCATGTATTCCTTGTATAAGACAAGATTATATGTAACAAAACTATTTCACTTGTTGAATTTACAGGGGGTGGAGATTACTGTTATGCTAGCTTCCAAAACCTGGAAGTGAGAAGAAAACAAAATTAAGCTCCATTTCCCAATTTATTCTGAATTAAGCAATTCAGAGTTGTCTCATCTTTAAGTTATTTTGAACTGAGTCATTTAGAGTCATCTCATCATCAAAAAAATGTCAGCCGCCTTAGCATTGTCATCTCTCTCTCTCTCTCTCTCTCTCTCTCTCTCTCTCTCTCTCTCTCTCTCTCTCTCTCAAACACACACTAGCACACATGCACACACACACACACACACATGCAATAGAAATCCTTCAGTTAGCCTTGAAAAATTAATTGTGCTATTACAGTCCATCACATTCCGAGTTGGAAAATAATCGCCACGGTGCATAGTCATTTTAATAATGAGTAAAATCTGAAAGAAATATTGCCACTGATCTCCTTTCATAAGATTGACTAGAAATCATGTATTTTACAAATCTCATGTGTCAGATGGGTTTAGGAATAAAGAAAAAAAATACTTTTTGTGTGACACTTTGTGATCTGGCCATAAATCTTGTACCATTTCTACTAAGACAGGGTTTGTCTGTCATCTCAAATGACTGTACAGAAGCACTTTCTGTATCCATTATCAAAAATGGACTGGTCAGAAACACTTTCTGTATCCATTATCAAAAATGACTGGTCAGAAACACTTTCTGTATTCATTATCAAAAAATGACTGGTCAGAAGCACTTTCTGTATCCATTATCAAAAAATGACTGGTCAGAAGCACGTTCTGTATCCATATTCCCAAATGAATGTAAAGAAGCACCTTTGTCATTAGCTCTCTTGGCATATATACTTTCAAATTAAAATTGCTGTTTTATTTTATTTCCAGCCACAGAAAGTGGTATTGGGACAGCTCCTGGTGTGTATTTGAGGGATGATCCAATCTGTGGAACACAGCTGGAGAACCAGTCAGAGTTACGTGCCCCTTCAGCAGATCGAGCAGCTTATTATCTAGATGCAGCTCTTGCATCTCGATCAGCTGCAGGTATGCTAGTTAATGTTCACTTTTTATTTGAAACATCTGTTATGTAGATAGGAGACCTAGAAAAAGCTGGTTTATATAGATAGGACAAACTTATTCATGTAGATGGGACAAGCTTATTTGCATAGATAGGACAAGCATAGATGGGACAAGCGTATTTATGTTGATGGGGCAAGCTCATTTACATAGATGGAACAGGCTTATTTACATAGATAGTACAAGTTTATTTGCATAAATGGGATAAATTTATGTAGATGGGACAATATTATTTGCATAGATGGGGCAAGCTTATTTACATATATGGGAAAAAAAATTATTATGTAGATTGGACAAGCCTATTTATGTAGATTGGACAAGCATAGATGGGACATGCTTATTTACATAAATGGGACAAACTTATTTATGTAGAAGGGACAAACCTTTTTACATTGATGTGACATGCTTATTTATGTAGAATTGACAGGCTTATTTATGTAGATGAGACATACATATTTATGTAGATGGGACAGGCTTATTTACATAGGTGATACAATCTTATTTACATAGATGAAACTGACTTGTTTACATGGATGGGACAGGCTTATTTACATAGATGGGACAGGCTTATTTAAATAGATGGGACAGGCTTATTTATGTAGACATGACAGGCTGTTTTACATAGATGATACAATCTTATTTACATAAATGGGACTGGCTTCTTTACATAAATGGGACAGGCTTTTTTACATAGATGGGACTGGCTTATTTACATAAATGATACAGTCTTACTTACATTGATGGGACTGGTTTATTTATATAGATGGGAGAGGCTTATTTATGTAGATGGGGCAGGCTGTTTTACATTGATGGGACTGGTTTATTTATATAGATGGGAGAGGCTTATTTATGTAGATGGGGCAGGCTGTTTTACATTGATGGGACTGGCTTATTTACATAGATGGGAGAGGCTTAATTACATAAGGGACAGGCTTATTTAAATAGATGGGACAGGCTTATTTACATAGAGGGACAAATTTATTCTTCCAGTCACATCAGATTGGTGCTAAATGCCATTACTAATCTTTGCATGAAAATGTGAATTTGTTTTTCATTTTAATCTGATTGATAACGATAATAACATTTATGTCTTCATTGTACATTTTCCAGCTTTGTATTTTAGAAAACCAACTTTATTTTGTACTATTCAAAGATAAAGTCTTTTGTCATGTATTTCATGAGTTTACATGATGAGAGTGGTGTTACTTCATCTGCATTAGAAATTTTCTAACTTCTAGAATGAGTGACAAATTTGCAATAGTTGCAGACACTTGACAAAGACTTTGTTACTATGGCAACATGAACAGCAGTGGCTGCCCCTGCCTTCTAAACCAAATATGGTACAGATTGATACTTACCTCTTTTAAAAAGAAAAAATTTACTCCTTTACCCCCACACACTGATTGAATCATACAGGTTGCCAGAAACATTCTCAGCATGTAATTGCACATAATGTTATTTATAATCATTTGAAAGCTTGGTTTTTCTCTCCATTTGTTCAGATGAAGACGAAGGGCGGTCATCTCACCTCCTGTTTACCCTCCATGTATATCAGTACAGGATTGAAAAAGCCAACAAAGCAGGTTTGCCTGGAGGTAAGCTATTTTTTCTCTTTCTATATTCATTCTCTTATTTTCATTTGGATTTTTATTTGTTCTTTCTTCCTTTTTTCATATTCTTTTTATATCTTCCTTCCTGCTTTTCTATTGTATACCCTCTTGTGTTTCAGAAAGAGAGCAAATTATATTAGGTGTAGCATCAGTATGTTTCATTACACCATATCGTAAGTTGTATCATTACACCACCATATTACAAGTTGTATCATGATACCACCATACCATAAGTTGTACCATGACATCACCATATCATGAGTTGTATCGTGATACCACCATATCATAAGTTGTACCATGACACCACCATATCATAAATTGTATCATGAGACCACCATATCACAAGTTGTACCATGACACCGCCATATCATACATTGTATCATGAGACCACCATATCATAAGTTGTATCATGACACCACCATATCAAAATTAGTATATTGACAGAATTTTCCTGTTTTTATATTTGAATGCTATGTATTGGTTTGCTGATTATGAAGTGTTTTTGTTTACTCAAAATACTACTTGGAATTATGAAAGAGCCCATTAACCAATCAGACACATGGTTTGCTGAATAAGCAAAGTAGTTTATGGGATGGTCTGTCTTCTGATGTCCATCCATCCATAAGCACAAGTTCTTTTTGGCTACTCCTCCTAAACTTCTTTGAAGATTACTATGAAATTACACACACATTCATCCCATGGTCTAGTTGGTCCTAAATGAAAAAGTTCTTGCTCATACAACCAATATGACCACTGCAATGGTCATCTTTGAAAATATTACCACTACTCTTCCTAAAACACTTCTTTAGGTTCTAAATGAAAATGGTGCCTATGAAATCCAATATGGCTACCATAGCAGCCATCTTGACATTCTTTTTATAGTTTATCCGCCAGAATGGATGGTAATATCATCATAGATTTTTCACTTAAGGATTTCAAATGGTGTCTACTGGGTCCTAAACCATATTGGTGCTAATCTGATGTCCAATTTGGCTGCTAGTGGTAGCCATCTTGAAAATTATCATTATTCCTCCAGGGGTAATGCTTATATCAACATGGAATTTTCCTTTAATAATTATTGTGATGTCTAGCCTATCATAGTAAAAATGATGCCAATCTCTGGTATCCAGTATGGCCACTATGGGAGTGTTTTTGAAAATCTTGTTACAGCTACTTCTCCTAATTGAATGGTCATGTCGGCATGGAGCTTTCATTAAATGACATCAAATAGTGTCTAATTAGTTCCAAATGAAAATGATGCTGAATTCTGAGTTCAGTATGGCCACCAAGGAAGCCATCTTGAAAATATGTAACAGCTATTTCTTCTTCATGGATGGTCATATCAGCAGGTTTCACTGCAAGATTTGTTATGGTGTCTTGTTGCAGGGTTCTCACACTACAGAGAATTTGGGCAAAAGCTGGGAGAAATGATTTAAAAAATTCCAACTATGAAAAGTCCTTGAATTTTGCATAAAATGATACAAGTTGTGAAAAACCAGGGAATTTTCTGCTAACACCTGATGCGAGAAACAATTTACATAATTGAGTCATAATTGAATTGATCATGAGTTAAATTTATCGAGTTCTGACTAGAATGTTCAGAGGTTGCAGTATGGATCATTTAGGTGCTTGCCATAAACATATTGTTGAGCCAGTCCAAACACTCAGTGGATTAGATTCACATAGTAGATTGGTTGTTTCACAGACATCTAAGTTTGAAAACCAGTCTACCATCACTTGAAGCCTACCAACTGGTGACCAAACATATAAATTTATCAAATGTTTTGAATCTGTATATCAGTAATAACCCATTTTAAATGTTGCAGAAAACAATTAAAATATTAAATAAAATTCTTTATATAATTATTCCAAGAAGATTTACTCAGGATTTGTTGTGTCATTTGGCTAACACACTGACTGTCCAGATTGCTGCTACAGTGAAAAGTTTCTGGTTTTGTTCTTCAAACAAATATTTTGAGAATTTTGGGTTCCTTCTGGTTTCGGCAAAAAGTTACTTACTTTCATTTAATATCTTTAAATTTTTGTGCAACAACTTTTGGAGTTTGTTATTAATATGATTGATGACTATTGGACTTGTGATGTCATAGATTACACCGCTCCAGTGGCCTAGTGGTTAAAGCATCTGCTGCGGCAGCTGGAGGTAGTGGGTTTGATACCCAGTCGAGTCATACCAAAGACTTACAAAAATGGTACTTACAGCTGCCTTGCTTGGTGCTCAGCATTAAGAGGTTGGTGTTAAGACTGGTCAGCATGGTGTCAGAATAATATGACTGGGTGGGACATCATGCTACATGTCTGCGGCATGATACTTCATTGCTAGACATCACTGTAAACTGTCACGCTGCAGATATCGTAGTAATATAACTAAAATGTTTTTAAAGCTAAGTTATAAATCCAAAGCACACACAAACACACATCTTTCCCAGAGTCACACTCACTCGTTCCATAAGTCCATGTATCTGTCCCAAAACCATTTTAACATTATGATTGCAAAGCTTTTGGGCTTAAATTTTACATAGAGTCCTGGTCATGTGCTGATTACCTGTTATTTTTCATGCCATTAAAGCAAAGGTTGGCAATTTTCTGCAGTCTGGAACTTTTGTGGATAAACTCATTTGGTTTGCAATTAAGGCACATGTGTTTTACAAAATTAAATCTTTTGTTTTCATGTCGGCTTTACAATTATTGCATATTTTAAAATTAATTTTCCTAGTGAAAGTAACACTATCCTTCGTCATGTCATCATTACACCCATTATTATTCTTATTTCTACAACTATTGAAATGCTTTATGAAAAATATATGTTAATTAATATCGCATAGTTCAAATGAGTACTGATGATACAGATTTTGTAAAAGTGATTTGCTACTTGTTTCCACAAAATTAATTCTATTTAATACTTGAAATAATTTGATTGTGTTGATGATTTCATCCGAAGGAAGTGGCCAATTCCGTTCACATCTTTTAGGTCTAGTCTTTATGTATTAATCAGTCCACTTGTCAGTTGTGACTATTGATAAAGCTGACTTTACAAATCCCTCTGCTCAATTTTTCATCAAATCAGACAGTTAGTAAGACTTGTAGATTGGTATTCTGGATGTAGTGCCAGTCTTATATCTGCCTGATTTCCTTGTATTATTATCATCAGATGTTTTTGACAATCAGTGTCACAGGTTGTGAGCAATGCAAAATGCTCCTTTCAGCCTCAACACCCTGAAGACAGTTCTCTGTAACTCATCAATTTGTGTTTTGATGCTTCACAATCCAAAATATGTGCTAATGTTTCCCTCAGTTCATAGGCATTGATCTTGAGACTAGAAAAGTCATATTTACTTGGCAGCCCCAGAAGTACAGTCTAAATCGTAAAATTTGTTATACAGATAGATCAATATCTTTGCTCAGAAAGATATGCCACAATGATCATTGTCAAAATATTGATAGATATCGTTAATTTCACCAATTTATGACAATTTTTTAGTTCATTTTGAATTAGCAGTGTCACTCTTGGATGCCAAAGGTATCTCATAAACAATATTTGTCTGTGACAAGACCAGTGGGCCATCCTACCATATATATTCATTTACAAGTTGAGTGCCAGTGTAAATAAACCTAGCTCAATCAGTAGAACAACATTGACCCTGATAAGAAGATAATGGTATGGTTTTTTTTTTGCAGTTGGACTTTGCAGTGAGCATATACAGTAATTTATTAATTTTAAAAAAGTGGGATTGTCCTGATATCAGAGAAAAATATCCTTTGTAAATATTATCAATAATTGCACACGGGGGGGGGGGGTTATAGCGGGAGGACTTTTCAAATGAACATGGTATACAGTATACGTCTCCTTCAAGGCCAGTGACAGAAGACATTTTGTTTTTGTAATATGGAATTAGTTTGCCATAAGTCTCCTTGCCCCATGGGTGCCACATATCCTTGTTCCATTGATGCCACATGTACTGACCACAAGTGGTTTTTTTTTCTTCTCCAAGACAGATCAATGCCACATGTACTGACTGTAAGTTTTGTTTATTGCCCAAGGCATGGAATAGTGCCACATTTACTGACTGTAAGATTTGTTTATTGCCACAGGCATAGAATGGTGACACATGTACATGTACTGACTAAGATTTGTTTATTGCCACAGGCATGGAATAGTGCCACATTTACTGACTGTATGTTTTGTTTATTGCCACAGGCATGGAATAGTGCCACATTTACTGACTGTATGTTTTGTTATTGCCACAGGCATGGAATAGTGCCACATTTACTGACTGTATGTTTTGTTATTGCCACAGGCATGAAATAGTGTCACATTTACTGACTGTATGTTTTGTTTATTGCCCAAGGCAATGACAGATGCCAACAATGGGGAGTCTTGGACTCATTGTTTACAAAAAATGTATATTTAGAATCATGTCAACATTATATGACGTAAATTATAAATATCAAATGTCCAGGATTTTGTTTTCTTCCTTGACAGGTTAGGTCACAAATCCAAGATGTCTTATTAGACCATTGTAAAGGTTATAGTAAATAGTTTTATCACATATTGATATTTTGTTTTGATGATTTATTTATTTTTTTGTTTACCAAAAAAATTTTGGAAAACTTACAAATACTGTGACAGGTCCATATTTGAATTCCAACAATTGTTGATTATCTTGAGAATTTCCATAATCACTTGTTTACATGACAGAGACAACTTTTAGAAAATGTAGACCCAGATCTGCCTGTGCATTATGCAATTGCAGATCTGCATGTATGCTGAGTACAGTTTGATCTGCCAATGCATTTTGCAATTTTGGATCTGCATGCACGAGTACAGTTGGATCTGCCAGTGCATTATACAATTGCTGATCTTCATGTATGCAGAGTACAGTTGGATCTGTCAGTGCATTATGCTTTCATGGATCTGCATGTATGCAGAGTACAGTTAGATCTGTTAGTGCATTATGCTTTCATGGATCTGCATGTATGCAGAGTACAGTTAGATCTGTTAGTGCATTATGCAATTGTGGATCTGCATGTATACAGAGTACAGTTAGATCTGTCAGTGCATTATGCAATTGTGGATCTGCATGTATGCAGAGTACAGTTAGATCTGTCAGTGCATTATGCAATTGTGGATCTGCATGTATACAGAGTACAGTTAGATCTGTTAGTGCATTATGCTTTCATGGATCTGCATGTATGCAGAGTACAGTTAGATCTGTTAGTGCATTATGCAATTGTGGATCTGCATGTATACAGAGTACAGTTAGATCTGTCAGTGCATTATGCTTTCATGGATCTGCATGTATACAGAGTACAGTTAGATCTGTCAGTGCATTATGCAATTGCGGATCTGCATGTATGCAGAGTACAGTTAGATCTTTCAGTGCATTATGCAATTGTGGATCTGCATGTATGCAGAGTACAGTTAGATCTGACTTTTGAGTGAGTATATATGCTATGGCTTTCTGTGCTTCATTGATTAGTTAACAAAATTGGCAGAAATGTAAAAGCAAGTTAAACATGCACAATTTTCTCAATAAAGTACTTTAGTTTATGGAGATCATTAAAATCACAATTGTTTTATGTGCCTTCTGTGAATCTTGTAGTTGAGATTCAAGGCACTAAAAGGGTTTATCTTGAGTTGGCTTACTTTTGAGTAATTTGTAATAAAGCTGAAAAAGCTTCATGTTGAACATCAGTCCCATAATGTATGTCTTTCATGTTGGACTTTAAAAAACAGGCATAAAAAATATCAAAGAGTAATTTATTTAATATAAAAGGAAAAACACCATCCAGTGTTTGCCTAGCTCTCCTTAGTGAATTTTGTTCACAGTAATCATTATCTGTGATTATTCATCCATGTGGCTGTCTGTCTAACCAGCCATACCAATAGATTAACTTAAGGTTTGTTTTACAGCATCAGTTTTTCAAGTACTGTAAGCGCAAGAGTTACTTCTATGTGACATGTTGTGATATACACAATATAGTAGTACTTCAATGTGACATGTTGTGATCATACAGTCAACTCCAGTAATATGCATAGCCTTGGGACCAGACCCAAGCTATGCATATTAACAGGATTTAAGTGGAATTCATGTATACTTAAAATGTATATGTAAAATGGAAAAACATACAAACAAGGCTCATATGCTATATAAATGTGTTTTATTGTATTAAACATCTACGTATACATTTAAATTTACAATACATGTAAATTCAGATAAACACCATAAACTGTTATTGCCAAAATTATTATTGACATTGTGTATCACTCTTTATTAATTAACTTCTTTATTACTTTCACACGATCCACCAATGGTAACATCTTACATGTGCACTTGGCCATTTTATATTTTAATAATACTTTATCTGATGAGTGCAGAGGTTAGCTGGGTCAGCAGTCTAGAATTTTTTATGATCTTTGGAATAGCAGTCTACATGTATAGCCTTGACCTCCACTTTTGATGTCTCGACCATGTTTATACGATTAAGCGGTGTCAAATACGTCTAAAGTCAATGGTTGAGACCAGCAAAATGTATACAATTAAAAACATTAGGCATTTATTCGATATTGATTACTATACATATTAATGATGGAAAAATGGGACCATATTTTTTCTATGCACTTAAGCGATCTATGCAATTAAGCGATACGCATATATATGGAGCAGACTGGACATCACGTAATAGTACTTCAAGGTGACATGTTGTGATATACATCAAGTAGTAGCACTTGAAGGTGACTTGTTGCAATATCTAGTTGGTCCAAAATGAAAATGACAGTATGGTCACCATGGTGTGTGATATCTAGTTGGTCCAAAATGGAAAAGACAGTATGACCACAATGTTGGCTATCTAAAACATTGTTATCTATAACTCCTCCAAAATTGATAGCAATATCATCCTGGAGTTTTTGTTATTAGACTTCTAATGGTAACTATTTGTCTGAAATGAAAATGGTGACAGTTGTGTATGCAGTATTGCTGTCACAACCACTGAAATTTGCTCCACATGAAAGGATGACCATGGTGTGGGGTTTTCATTGAAAGTACTTCTAATGATGTCTGCTTTTGTCCAAAATGGAAAGATGCAAACCATGCCAACAGTATGTACACCACAGCAGTTAATTTGCAAAGTGGTGTTATCACAGAAAATGATCAGAAATTTTTCCATTACCCAGCTGTTAATAGAGAAAAAATACTTTATCTTGAATTCCTGGAAATTCGTTTAACCAGTAGAGCATCAGCACCTTCAAGAGGCTCTTGTTCGTTTTCTATTTTTAGAACTAAATTTTTAATCATCACAAAATCAGCAAAATTATGCTAATGTACCATTAAACACTGTACATACATATTTATAGTGGTTGGATTTCCCTTAGTGTGATAAAACCTCTCCCTGATGCTGCCCATTCACCCTTGGAACATCATCACTGATTCTCTTACTTGATCTTGCACAGAGCACCTGTTCATTGGGGCCCCCAGGGTTTTCATCTTGGACCCTTGTTGTTATCAGCTTTTTATATCTCTGTATCCAGCCAGATCTTCAGCTTATTAAATATGTTCAGGAAGTGGAATGATATCTGCTTAAAGTGAATGGTTTATGATGGCTCCATTGACTGGGATTGTCTGCATCTTTATAGGTCTTAGTCATTTTATAGATCAGAAATATCAGATTTGCAATAATGAATTAGTTTATTAAATTAGTGTGACAAATATTACCTCTGATAACATCAAATTTGGAAATGAGAATTGCCTTGAGTTTGACCCCAAGTTAGTCTTGATTTTTGGAATTATCAGCTGTTAATACATTTTTTTTATGGAATATAAATATTTGGTTATTTTTATGGCAGAAATAATTTTGTGTAAGATTTTAGCAATAACTGATAGTGACCTGACAAAACTTGTTAATCAAACATGTACTTTAAATATTTAACAAACAACAAATATTTTACACAATACACCATAAATGTATATGCCTGCATGTAACAAATTACATTCATTTTACACAATATACAAGAAATGTATAATACATACCTCCATGTAACATAATTCAGTTTCCCATAAAGGTTAGGATATACATGAATGTAACCAAAATGTGAAATTTTAGGTTACATTGTTTTTTGTTTTTTAAAAGTGATTCAGGACTTTATAATAATGTATATATTATTCTTATTATTATTATTATTATGATTATTATTATTATTATTATTATTATTATTATTATTATTATTTGTTTTGTATGTAAGTAATGTACATTTCATGTATTTATAATTAACACACATTTTTTTAAAAATTGTATAAAACATCAAACTATATAAGTTTATATATTTAAATACGGTGCTCACATCTAGATTAACTGCACAGAATGTTTACATTAAAAAATGTTGGATTATTATGACCAAATTCTTTTTAGTTCTTGATAGACCACTATTATCCATCAGCTATAATACAAATCCAACTATTGTGTTGCTTTTTTTAAGCAAGGTTGATAAATGTATTTGTTTTTTTTTTAAAAATAAAAGTTAAATTAAATGCAAAATAATTCATTATTATCAGTTTAACAAAATGTAATGTATAGGTGATACAGCAAGACCTGTCTCTTGTCACTTTATCTGTCTAACTTATTTTAAATTTAGGTGGTGGCGCGGTAATAAAAATAATTTTAGAAACTTTATAAGACTTGTTTATAAATATATGAGTATAATTATAAATATACAGGTATAATTTGTAAGGTAAATGTTAATATAATGTACATATTTATTTGAGATAAATCTTAAAATTCAACTCTTGTTTTATTTGAGAGTTCAGTTTAAAAATTCAACACTTGTTTAATTGGAGAGAGATTAGTCTAAAATTCACTGCTTTTTTTTTAGACAGATGAATGTAAAATTCAAGAACTTTAAAAGACAGTTGCTGCAGCTTTTAGTTTATTTCAGTTTGAGTTTTATCACAAGTCTTGTATATTTGAATTTAATGACTTCCTATTCAGCAAATAATAGACTACTTGTAGCTTTTTAGCAGATTAAATTTCACGTTCTCATGTGACCCTCTGCTTATAATTTAAACACTAGCTTTTGGCACATTTTCTAATAAAAGCTAATCCCATTACAGCTATAAATTGGGAAAGTCTGCTTTATATTTTTCACATATGAGAGTGAAATCTAGCTGATTTGCTAACCTTAATTTTGTTGTCTCAATGAGCTATTTAACTTAGTTGGCTTTTTCAGTGGTGTGTCCATGTGCTAGGAGCTACTTGTATGAAGGGAAGCAACCCATGATGTCTTCTGCTGTGCTTTGACAGGCATATTTTAAAATCAAGCACTGGCATCAGAGCTTCAACAGATTTATATGTTATCTGGTTTTACACAACATTGGCCATAAATCTAAACTCTCAACAACTACCACACATTATTGTACCAAACAGCAAGCCTGCTTTCTTCGAATCTTGTCAAATCCCCTTATAGCCCTAGAATCAAGCTCAAACATGCAGTCAGAAATGAAAATCCCTGCACTTATAAAATCAAATTTAATTTTTTGTCTCTCCACACTTTAGTCCTTGTAGTACATTGTTGCACTAGTAAAAGCCACACCTCCAGTATTTCCAGCACTGAAAATATATCGGTTTCCAAAAGAAAGTATCAAGCAGAATGTGCCAGACTTTGTTATTGGCACAGCGCTGTTATTTTCATATGACATCCATCAATTAAATATGATAGTAACTCATTACTATCAAATGTTTTTTGTTATTTTCTCACACATAAAACATATTCACTTCAAATGGACAGCCTTCATTTACATATTCTTATTAATGTACTGTTTACAAAATAACAGCACACTGTTCTAGAATGCAATACTTACAACACATACAAAGTATAACTCTAGTAATAATGAGGTTATTTAGATTTTCATAAAACATTATCAGACTAATTGACCAAGATAATAATATAAAGAAATAATAGTACCTGAAAAATACTGAAGGTATTGAAAATACTAAAATGTATTGTTAAAAGGTTTCATTGGTCACAGGATTAGCTTATTTGTCTCCCCTTTTAGCAGAGCCTGTCATGAAGACAGCGTAGTCCTCTGAATTGGATTTCCTTGTCTCGGTGCAAACCCAGCAGTTTTTCTGTTACATAATCCATATGTTACCTTTCCATATACATGGGGTTTTTTTTAATGAGGATTGTCCATTGAGCCAGATGGAGTTGCATTTCTCTGTAAAGGGTGCTAAATATATCAGTTTTACAAGATTTTTTTTTTTACGATGGGCCCTCACTATTGTTGCTAGAATAATATAATTACTTAGTTTGTTTATATATAGTGGGTCCTTAATATGGAGGCTAAAAATATTTTAATGAAATATTTAAAAATTGCTGTATGGTGGGTCCTCACCGTGGAAGTTAAAAATAATGTGACTACATAATAGGTTTTTATGCAGTGGGTCAGCAGAATAAAAGCTACAATGTAATTAGATTGTAGGTTTCTATACCATGAGTCCTCATTATGGAAGATAAAGAAATGTGATTACCGGTACATGCAAAGTTTCTATACAGTGGGTCCTCACTAAAGAAGCTGCAAACAGTGTAATTATTTTTTTCAAGTTTTTCTCTGACCACTGAAGTTTTTTCCATATTAGTGATTATGTGGTACAGGTTTCTTGTTTTGCCCCCCCCCCCCCCCCAAATGATTTATAATTCAAGCGTTAATGATGGGATTACAGTGCCAACCAGTTGCATTGCCTATTAGTGAGGTGCAGAACTGGCATGTAGGGCACACACACACAGAGGCTGTGGTAACTCAGATAAGTACATCTGGACATGCACACACATGCTGTGGTAAGTCCCTCTAATAAGCCATTTATTAGATTTGAGTGGTATATCTGTGGTTGTGCTTGGTTGGTGAACATGGATAGTCATTAGAATATGTATTCCTTCATGCTGAAATTCAGGTAGGACTTGTTTAGGTTTAGAAAGTTTAAACTTTAAAAGTAGATGTTATGGGTGTTAAAGAATGATTTAAATACTTTGGCAAAATGAGTTGAGGGTTGTATGCATGGGGTGGTATTTTGTGAAGTAATTATTTCAACAAAATTAGTCACTTATTGGATTATGGATTCATATCTTGTGAAGTAATTACTTTTGTACAATGAATTTAATATTGGATTATGGAGTGATACCTTGTGATATAATTACTGTGGTAAAATGAATTGAGTATTGGATATATGGGTTGTTATCACTGTGATATAATTACTGTGGTAAAATGAATTGAGTATTGGATATATGGGGTGTTATCTTGTGATATCATTACTGTGGTAAAATCAATTGAGTATTGAGTAGATGAGGTGTTACCTTGTGATATAATTAATGTGGTAAAATGAATTGAGTATTGGGTAGATTGGGTGTTACCTTGAGATATAATTACTGTGGTAAAATGAATTTAGTATCGAGTAGATGGGGTGTTACCTTGTACTGATGAACTACCATCATTTTTCTTGACAAGAAAAGTATATGATGATTCAAATGATTATTTCTTTGTGCCAATATAATGAATTGGTCACATTCGGTTTTTGATCAGTTAATCAATTTCAACTTCATTTATCAGTTTTGGAGTATAAAAAAATCTTATGTATACATTGTCATGAAATGGATCTTTCTTTTTTGTAGGTGCTTGCTATTTTTTTTTTAATACTATTAATTTTATGGAAATTATGAAAAGTCCAGGAAATGTAAAATTGCCCTCAAAAATGTTGTTTAGAATTTCATTGTATTTGATTTAGTAATTACAGTGTATTTGATTTAATTACAATGTGTTTGATTTAATTACAATGTATTTGATTTAGTAATTACAGTGTATTTGATTTAATTACAATGTATTTGATTTAGTAATTAGTGTATTTGATTTAATTACAATGTGTTTGATTTAGTAATTATAGTGAATTTGATTTAGTAAGTACAGTGTATTTGAAAATGGATTATGTATAATATTTTTAAAAAAAACTATCAAAGAATGGCTGATGATCCATTTTAGAAAATGTAAAGCAGATTTTAATCAGTGTCATCCTAAGAAAAGCAGGGCAAATACTTGAATACCTAGGACAAAGAAAATAGGCCTTAATATAGCTTATGTACATTAACATTGTATGGTATTTTTAGTACATTAACATTGTATGGTACATTTTAAGTACATTAACATTGTATGGTACATTTTAAGTACATTTTAAGTACATTAATATTGTATGGTATATTTTAAGTACATTAATATTGTATGGCTTATTTTAAGTACATTAACATTGTATGGTACATTTTAAGTACATTAATATTGTATGGCACATTTTAAGTACATTAACAATGTATGGCACATTTTAAGTACAATAATATTGTATGGCACATTTTAAGTACATTAACAATGTATGGCACATTTTAAGTACATTAACATTGTATGGCACATTTTAAGTACATTAATATTGTATGGCACATTTAAGTACATTAACACTGTATGGTACATTTTAAGTACATTAACATTGTATGGCACATTTTAAGTACATTAATATTGTATGGCACATTATAAGTACATTAATATTGTATGGCACATTTAAGTACATTAACACTGTATGGTTGATTTTAAGTACATTAACATTGTGTGGTACATTTTAAGTACATTCACATTGTATGGTACATTTGAAGTACATCACATTGTATGGTACATTTTAAGTACATTAATATTGATTGGTGCATTTTAAGCACATTACATTTTAAGTACATTAACATTGTAGAGCACATTTTTAAGTACATTAACATTATAGGATAAATTGTTTCTAGTACCTACTCTATATAATCTTAAGCCAGTTCCAATTGCAAAACTCATGGATCCTGAACTGCTGTCATATAATATCCTGGTAGATCATGGTCTTTGTTGTTTCTTCTACCAATTACTGGTAACAAACAGCATGGATCCAAATGTATCAGCACATTACATAATGGCAGATCAGAGTCAATGCAGTCTGCAGTGGGATCCAACTTGTAAGTATACATTACATCTATCTTTCATGGATAATATACCCGGTAGTTCTTTGTAAATTTGGACATTATAGTTCTTTAAAAGTTTGGACATTCTAGTTCTTTGTAAATTTGAACATTCTAGTTCATTGTAAATTTGGACATTCTAGTTCATTGTAAGTTTGGACATTATTGTTATAGTTCTTTGTAAATTTGGATATTATTGTTATAGTTCTTTGTAAATTTGGACATTATTGTTATAGTTCTTTGTAAATTTGGACATTATAGTTCTAGTTCTTTGTAAATTTGGACATTATAGTTCTTTAAAAGTTTGGACATTCTAGTTCATTGTAAATTTGGACATTATAGTTCATTGTAAATTTGGACATTCTAGTTCATTGTAAGTTTGGACATTATAGTTCTTTGTAAATTTGGACATTTTAGTTCATTGTAAATTTGGACATTCTAGTTCATTGTAAGTTTGGACATTCTAGTTCATTGTAAGTTTGGACATTCTAGTTCATTGTAAGTTTGGACATTATAGTTCTTTGTAAATTTGGACATTCTAGTTCATTGTAAGTTTGAACATTATAGTTCTTTGTAAATTTGGACATTATTGTGATAGTTCTTTGTAAATATGGACATTATTGTTATAGTTCTTTGTAAATTTGGATATTATTGTTATAGTTCTTTGTAAATTTGGACATTATTGTTATAGTTCTTTGTAAATTTGGACATTATAGTTCTAGTTCTTTGTAAATTTGGACATTATAGTTCTTTAAAAGTTTGGACATTCTAGTTCATTGTAAATTTGGACATTATAGTTCATTGTAAATTTGGACATTCTAGTTCATTGTAAGTTTGGACATTATAGTTCTTTGTAAATTTGGACATTTTAGTTCATTGTAAATTTGGACATTCTAGTTCATTGTAAGTTTGGACATTCTAGTTCATTGTAGGTTTGAACATTATAGTTCTTTGTAAATTTGGACATTCTAGTTCATTGTATGTTTGGACATTCTAGTTCATTGTAAATTTGGACATTCTAGTTCATTGTAAGTTTGGACATTCTAGTTCATTGTAAATGTGGACATTCTAGTTCATTGTAAATTTGGACATTCTAGTTCATTGTAAGTTTGGACATTCTAGTTCATTGTAAATTTGGACATTCTAGTTCATTGTAAATTTGGACATTCTAGTTCATTTTAAGTTTGGACATTATAGTTCTTTGTAAATTTGGACATTATTGTTATAGTTCTTTGTAAATTTGGACATTATTGTTATAGTTCTTTGTAAATTTGGACATTATAGTTCTAGTTCTTTGTAAATTTGGACATTATAGTTCTAGTTCTTTGTAAATTTGGACATTATAGTTATAGTTCTTTGTAAATTTGGACATTATTGTTATAGTTCTTTGTAAATTTGGACATTATAGTTCTAGTTCTTTGTAAATTTGGACATTATAGTTCATTGTAAATTTGGACATTATAGTTCTTTGTAAATTTGGACATTCTACTTCATTGTAAATTTGGACATTATAGTTCATTGTAAATTTGGACATTCTAGTTCATTGTAAATTTGGACATTATAGTTCTTTGTAAATTTGGACATTATTGTTATTATAGTTCTTTGTAAATTTGGACATTATTGTTATAGTTCTTTGTAAATTTGGACATTATTGTTATAGTTCTTTGTAAATTTGGACATTATAGTTCTAGTTCTTTGTAAATTTGGACATTATAGTTCTAGTTCTTTGTAAATTTGGACATTATAGTTCATTTTAAGTTTGGACATTATAGTTCTTTGTAAATTTGGACATTATTGTTATAGTTCTTTGTAAATTTGGACATTATAGTTCTAGTTCTTTGTAAATTTGGACATTATAGTTCTAGTTCTTTGTAAATTTGGACATTATAGTTCTTTAAAAGTTTGGACATTCTAGTTCATTGTAAATTTGGACATTCTAGTTCATTGTAAATTTGGACATTCTAGTTCATTGTAAGTTTTGGACATTCTAGTTCATTGTAAATTTGGACATTCTAGTTCTTTGTAAATTTGGACATTATAGTTCATTGTAAATTTGGACATTCTAGTTCATTGTAAATTTGGACATTCTAGTTCATTGTAAATTTGGACATTCTAGTTCGTTGTAAGTTTGGACAGTCTAGTTCATTGTAAATTTGGACAGTCTAGTTCATTGTAAGTTTGGACATTCTAGTTCATTGTAAGTTTGAACATTATAGTTCTTTGTAAATTTGGACATTCTAGTTCATTGTATGTTTGGACATTCTAGTTCATTGTAAATTTGGACATTCTAGTTCATTGTAAGTTTGGACATTCTAGTTCATTGTAAATGTGGACATTCTAGTTCATTGTAAATTTGGACATTCTAGTTCATTGTAAGTTTGGACATTCTAGTTCATTGTAAATTTGGACATTCTAGTTCATTGTAAATTTGGACATTCTAGTTCATTTTAAGTTTGGACATTATAGTTCTTTGTAAATTTGGACATTATTGTTATAGTTCTTTGTAAATTTGGACATTATTGTTATAGTTCTTTGTAAATTTGGACATTATAGTTCTAGTTCTTTGTAAATTTGGACATTATAGTTCTAGTTCTTTGTAAATTTGGACATTATAGTTCATTAAAAGTTTGGACATTCTAGTTCATTGTAAATTTGGACATTCTAGTTCATTTTAAGTTTGGACATTATAGTTCTTTGTAAATTTGGACATTATTGTTATAGTTCTTTGTAAATTTGGACATTATAGTTCTAGTTCTTTGTAAATTTGGACATTATAGTTCTAGTTCTTTGTAAATTTGGACATTATAGTTCTTTAAAAGTTTGGACATTCTAGTTCATTGTAAATTTGGACATTCTAGTTCATTGTAAATTTGGACATTCTAGTTCATTGTAAGTTTTGGACATTCTAGTTCATTGTAAATTTGGACATTCTAGTTCTTTGTAAATTTGGACATTCTAGTCCATTGTAAATTTGGACATTCTAGTTCATTGTAAATTTGGACATTCTAGTTCATTGTAAATTTGGACATTCTAGTTCGTTGTAAGTTTGGACAGTCTAGTTCATTGTAAGTTTGGACATTCTAGTTCATTGTAAATTTGGACATTCTAGTTCATTGTAAGTTTGGACATTCTAGTTCATTGTAAATTTGGACATTCTAGTTCATTGTAAATTTGGACATTCTAGTTCATTGTAAATTTGGACATTCTAGTTCATTGTAAGTTTGGACATTCTAGTTCATTGTATTTTGGACATTCTAGTTCATTGTAAATTTGGACATTCTAGTTCATTGTAAGTTTGGACATTATTGTTATAGTTCTTTGTAAATTTGGACATTATTGTTATAGTTCTTTGTAAATTTGGACATTATTGTTATAGTTCATTGTAAGTTTGGACATTATAGTTCTAGTTCTTTGTAAATTTGGACATTGTAGTTCTTTGTAAGTTTGGACATTCAAGTCCTTTGTAAGTTTGGACATTGTAGTTGGTTATAAATTTGGACATTCTAGTTCTTTGTAAGTTTGGACATATTAGGGTCTTGGTCAATGCAGTAAGTCTATAGGCATTATGTTGTATGTACACTATATATACAGTGTGTATGTGTATATATATATATATATATATATATATATATATATAGAGAGAGAGAGAGAGAGAGAGAGAGAGAGAGAGAGAGAGAGAGAGATTTCTGTTGATTTACTACTTAACAGATTTGCAAGTCACAGCCTTCATAACAATAAATGTTTTAGAATTTACCAAAGCAGCTTAATTATCAAAAATATAATGGACTACCAAACCTAGACAGAACACATGCAATTAATTGCCCATCAGGTGCAAGAAGTTTTAAAAGCACAGCAAGCAGCTTTTATTTAAAGTAAAAACTTTTGATGACTGGTATAGATAAATTAAGACAGGGATAACCTACATCCTATTTATAGCTAGATGTAATTGTTTAGTGGGGTGAGGGTACAGCATAACAACATGTTTGAAAGTTGTATAATGGTAACGAAATTAAACTACCTACATCTTATGTTAGCTGATCCAGGTGATCCTTTGGGAATTTAGATCACTCCCTTCTGGTCATGAGTCAAATACCTAAACTACTTTGAACTTTGTAGATTATAAAATGGTACAGGAAGTATATGATAGCAATCCTTTTTTTTTCCACAGAGGAGTTACACTTTGTAATGACCTGCATATGTATGCACATGTCAGCTGCTGTAAATCTATAGTGTGTAGTGTGTAGGATGCCAAGAGAAGTGGGAGTGTATACTTAATTTGAAAGAAGGAATGGAAAGGGAGGAGGTTTAGAACACTTTGAAATGCACTTGATTTCAATGAATAAAACGGGGCAAATCAACCACATGTTGGCCTGATGTTTAAATCCTACAGGCTATATGTATTAATTATCTATATTTAGGTATGTGTGGAAATTTTAGTTAGATTGTTTTCATTCATATGTAGCAATGGTTTTCATCAGCTGTTGAAAAGATGTAGAAATATTTTTAATCTCTCATATACAAATAATGAAATACTAATTATTTGTCAGTATGGCTTGGCTGATGTGAAATTTCATTTTGAGTTCCATACTTTCTGTACTGGCTTACAAGTTTGTAGTTTAACTTGAGTGTAAATATGTGCCTTATTTCAATAATGGATTTATTTCATTGTGGCACATTTTACGTGAATAATTAGTGCATGTTAATCATAATTACTCCATGTCTGGTAGTATTGCGCTTTCACTAGCTCTGTCCAGTTGGACATACATTACAATTAATTTTACCAAATGTTTCTCTACATTTATTTCTCAATACTGACCTTTTCACTGTGTAACAATCAATACAAATTATATGTTTAGTTTAAAATACCTTGAAAGATGACTTCATGGTGAAGTTCTTGTCAAAGGTTTACCATCATTCTTTTGAGAGGCTGCACTGTAAACAGAACAGCATGTAAACATAACACAGATTTCACTTCCAGATCATCACCAAGGCCTAATTACTCAATGTGCACTGTCACCAAAATACACAGAGACAACTACACTCTGAGCTCATATTCTCAAGAATAAACAATTACCTTTAAATCCCTACCACAAATGCATAAATATAACTCTTCCATCACCACCAAAATGAGAGAAAAAAATGTTCTAAAAATAGACTAGAACTACATTTGTGTGGTACTGAACTGGAAATACTAATTGTGATGTGATTCAAGTTATCCCAGACTGACCAATACAGGTTATGTAACTATCAATCTCTCTGATTATTTGTTGTTGTTGGACCATCTTTGTATACTCAGCTGACCAGCTGCCAGATTATCAGTTGCTGATGGTCATAGCATGCTGACCACAGACCTTCAAAGTGTAAACATGTGGTGGTTATATAAATATTTCACATATGTCAGATATTCATTTATCTATTACATGTTGGATATACATATATGTATTAGTGTTTAAAGGTGTTCAAGATCTGTAATTTTCCGTTTCAGGTCTGTACCAGCTTTTTTATGCTTATTGCTGTTTTTATGATTGATGGTTTACAAATTTAAGATGCACCTTAGACTGACAAATTTGTTTTATACCATCGTCACCAGTAATAATACATGCATTGATCTCTGCATTTATTGCACTTTTCTATCACCTATGTATAATGAAGGTCATTATAGACTGATTCTTACCCACTGTTGTTCCTTGTGGACTAATGCTCTTTAGAGAAAGTGATGTAGACTTTTTTTCTGCTTTCAGTTTTCATATCTAAAGGTTGGAATAGTTATTTGCATATAGGCACACATAGATTACATTACTTGTTTATGATGGATGTCATCATCCATCTTAAACACATGTACAATAGTATTTAATGGTAAGGTTTTAGATGTATCTTCTCAACATAGTGAATCAAAATGATCCTTAACATAATCAGTCTTCACACAAGAATATCTTGGTCTAAAGAATTGTCTTTTTACAGTTGCAGGTGGCCGAAGTCGACTCCATCTTATTGACCTTGGTAGTTCATCAAAATCAAAGGATCCCAACAATGTCTCCTTGAGTTTGTCTGCTCTTGGAAATGTTATTATGGCGCTCTTGAATGGACAACGGCATGTGCCTCACAGGTAATGTAACTTTAATAGTTTTTAAAAATTATGTTTATTCCTGTCATCTCATTTTCATTAGCAGATGGCGAAACTATAATGTCACTTTCATCCACCAGCAGCAGCAATGTCAGCAACATTTTTGTTTATGTTTTTGGAAGGTTTTTTACTGCTACTGCAAAGAATGATAAGCAAGTCTGGAAAAGTATTTTGCTGTAACTGTATATAATGATTAACAAGTCTAGGGAAAGTGTTCTAATGTTACTTCATAGAATGATAAGCAAGTCTGGAAAAGTCTTTTACTGTTACTGAATGTAATGATACAAGTCTGGGAAAGTGTTCTAATGTTACTTCATAGAATGATTAACAACACTGGGAAAATCTTCTCTGTCACTCTATATAATGATTAACAAGTCTGGGAAAGTCTTCTCTGTTACTTTATTTAATGATTAACAAGTCTGGGAAAATCTTTTTCTGTTACTTCCAAGAATGTTTAACAAGTCTGGGAAAGTCTTCTCTGTCACTCCTTATAATGAATAAAATGTTTGGGAAAATCTTTTACTGTTACTTCCAAGAATGATTAACAAGTCTGGGAAAGTCTTTTCTGTCCCTCCATATAATGATTAACAAGTCAGGGAAAGTCCTCTCTGTTACTTCATATATTGATTAACAAGTCTGGGAAAATCTTTTACTGTTACTGCAAAGAATGTTTAACAAGTCTGGGAAAGTCTTCTCTGTTACTTCATAGTATGTTCTACTGTTACTTCACAGAATGTGTGTGTGAGTGATTTGTACTTTTAACATAGCTTTAATTTTTTTTAGTCATATCGCTACAATGTCTGCAGTGTGGCAGCTTATAGTGATGTCTAGCACTGTGGCATCGTGCTGCAGACATGAAGCATGATGTCTCACCCAGTCACATTATCCCAAGACCAGGCCAACCAGTCCTAACACAAATCTCTTAATGCTGAGTGCCAAGCGAAGCAACTGTTAGTACCATTTTTATAAGTCTTTGGTATGGCTCGGCCAGGGATCAAACCCATGACCTCCCACATCCGAGGAGGATGCTATAACAACTTCATAGAATGATTATCAGAATTTTCGGAAATTATTCTACTATTACTTCAGAGAAATTTCTCCTGTTCACAGCATTCATTACATAGTTTTGGGACTCTTCTAGGTCTGCCAGTGGTAACCCACCAGTTGATAATAACCTGTGTAAAATTAGCCATCCAGTAACCATTTTTACCATATACAAGTTTTCTGCAAGTCCATGTGGCCCCATAAGCCCAATGGCTTGTAAAGGCAACACTCACTTTGTTTTCAAGTTGAGAATCATTTTAATCTAGACATGAACAATTGTCCTTGTTTAGTGACAAGTAGAATTATGCCTCCACCAGTAAATGGTTGACCTTAATCCCATAGCTTATCTTCCCTTGTGACAACCCTTTGATTGAACCACAAGTTAGATACTTGCTCCATAGCAAGTAACTTGTTGGTTATTTGATTGTGCTGCACATTTGATATGTGTTCATTTGCAATCTTTAATAGATTTCAGAAACTGTATGATCAAAGTGTTACCTGCAGACCTCAAGCAGTGTCTACATAAAGCTCCCACAAATGAGAGGGAGGTCAAGGAAAGGGAGTCAGACAATATATACTGTGACTAGTCTACAACAATTTCCTAGACAATTATGGAGGATTTCAGAACTTTATCAGAAAATAAGGATGAATTCTTGGACTTTATACCAGATGACATTAGCTTTTTCATGTTTTATTTCTTCTTTTTTTCAGTTTCATTACATGTTTATTCATTTTATTTACTCTGTATTTTGATGTGAATAAATACAAAATGAGCAGTTCTTTTATTTATATTTCAACCACCAAAAATGTACACTTTTGCATGGCATTAATGCAAGTGTCAGCCTACAACAAAGCAATTTAGGTTTGTACACATTTTAATACACTTTTTCTTTGAACAGGTAGCCAGGTAACCAATCATTAGGATCAATGCTTATTAGTAAATTTTTATCAAACTTTTGACAGCCCTATAGTCTACTACTGTTACTTCACAGAATGCTTAGTTAGTTTGGGAAAATCTTATACTTTTACTTCACAGAATGCTTACATAGTTTGGGAAAGCCTTCTACTGTTACTTCACTGAATGCTTAACAGTTTTGAAATGTTACTATACAGTAGTCTTAACACATTTTGGGACATTCTTCAGTTACATCATAGCATGTTCTACTGTTAATGTTACTTTACAGCATGCTTAACAAGTTTTGGGACAGATTTCTGTTTTATCTTGACAGCATTTTTAACAAGTCTTTAGATAGCCTTCTACTATTACTCTCAGCATTTTTAACAAGTGTTGGGAAGTCTTCTACTGTTATGTCACAACATGCTTAACAACTGAGACATATTGTCTCTAAGAACATTAATTCTTTTATTAACTTTGATTCAATATGGTTATTAATAGACATTGTTCAAAATACAGTTCTGAATAATGAAGTCTGTTTGATCGCCAGTTGATCCTTATTGATGAGAGCATTGTCTCTTTTTACTAACTAAGCATTCTATAAGGTTTCCAAAGTAAGATGTTTGCAATTTAAACCACATTCATCCAGACTTGGCAAAATGTCAATAAAGAATGACACCTATTGAATTGCTTAACTGCTACATTAAAGTTTTGAAAGAACTTGTCAGATATATGACTTTTTTTTAAATTATAGAATGCATTAGTAGTTCTTTATTATTCTAATAGTCATGCAAATACTTCTCATTATGGAATGCATTACTAGTACTTGGATAAGCCACTTTTCATAATGCAATATAAGACTTTGGACAGTTTGCTAATCACATATAAAGTAATATTCACATATCTGGATCAATCCTGTCAGAATAGTACATCTCTATTTGCATAAATTTTCTGATTCAGCCTTATCTCTACTCAGACTGTGCAAATTGTTGAAGCATGATAAATTTTCAAATCATTATAGTCAGAGTTTCAAGTGAACCAGCCCAATATAAATATTCCGTAATAATATAGATGTTTCTAGTTCTGTGCACAGTTATAATGAAATGTTGTCACTTGGTCCATGTTAAATCAACCACTCATTACTACTTGACACAAATGAAGCAAAATTGGGTTGAAATTGATGTCCTTTACATGTAGATCAGTTACACTGGATAATATTCATTTTCCTTGTCAATTTCCATTTAGTATTATCTGCAGACAGACCAGATCACAATGGCATAGAAAATTCATGTAAAGAAGATGGCTAGATTTAAGAATTCCAAGGCATGTCAGATTTGAAAAGTGGACATGTCAGTATTGACAGATGGATTGCTTGCATTTATTCTGTTATTTTTTAGAAAGGCATTTTATGGTTATTCAGGTTTGCTGCATTATGTAATGCTTTCAGCTGAAAACAACCTTGTTCTGATATTTGTAAAGTCTCCACACCTGGCACTTTTCCACTTTAGCCAAATTGAGCTTCTGACCGTATATCACAGTATATCCTGGTCTTTAACAAGATGAACTATTAACTGTTTGTACACTTTTTCCTACATAAATATACAATGTAAACACATAAAGCTAACATTCATCCAAAGAAATAATCTGTTTTAACATCGTACACTTCATAAGGACCTTTGAACTGACACTTTGACCACTCTGGTGGCCTAGTGGTTAGAGCGTCCACCATGAAAGTAGGAGGTCGTGCATTCGATCCCCAGCCAAATCATACCAAATGCTTTAAAAAATGGTACTAACAGCTGCCTTGTTTGGTGCTCAGCATTAAGAGGTTAGTGTGAGGACTGGTTGGCCTGGTGTCAGGATAATGTGACTGGGTGGGACATTATGCTACATGTCTGCGACATGATGCCCCAGTGCTAGACATCACTAAAAACTGCCTCACTGCAGATATGATAGCGATATGACTGAAAAATTGTTAAAATCTACATTAAAAAATCCTAATCAAACAAACTAACACTTTATTAAATTTTATAAAAAGTGGAAAATAGTGAATACAAATACGTTTCAAAAACAGTTAATTTTAAATATGGGAATCAAATAAGGGAGGAGAAAGGTTGATTCCCTACAGTGGTGGACCATTGCCCATAACAGTATGGTAAAACAGATTCATAGCTACTCTGATCCAATACAATAATTAAAGATCAGTTTACAAAGTGTATGGTATGCAATATGATCTTCTCATTGCACTGGAGAGAGGTTTAAAGTTATCTCTGTGTGATCACATATTTATTTTCCTGACATAAATATAATGCAGTTACAATGTAAATGTCTTCTGAACACTTAATTATTTCAATGAAATTTATATTTGGTTTCAAGATTGCTTTTTTATAAAAAGTTCAAATGCAGACTCAAAGAATTAAATTGTATGCTTCGTCTTATTCACATAAAGAAGTGAGCTAGAAAAAATAAGTTATGTAAACATATTTCATCTGTTAAAATTCAAGTGATCGTTCTTTCTAATTAAGTAATTTGAGTTTGACTCTTATGTAGGTCAGCTTTTTTTATTACATACATAAATGTCATTTATTAAAATGTAGACTTGTATATCACAATTCTTTCATGGGCTGTTAAACTTGATGAGATTTCAGCTCAATTTAATGATGGATTGAACAACATCTACTTGGGAAAACTATGTTTTTTGATTTGTATAATTCTTTTGGCCAATTTTCGTTTAAAAATTCAAAGAAATTATAATAACTAGGCTAGGTCAGGGAATCATATTTCACATTTAGTAGGAAAAAAGATATCTGTAATTTATTATGTCTGTGATGCTCTTGTTTTCACTAATGGAAATCTGACACCTACCAGTAATCAATGTGTCTATTGCAGGGCTGTGGTTCATTACTGCTTACACCATTAATATCTGCATGCTATTACTCAATGCTAGACAGGGCTTTATAAAAGGTATTACATGGAATATTACATAGATCTTACAGCTTTGAAGGTCTTAGCTTGTACTTTTTTATTGGGTTGAACTCCAAAGTTGGCAGGGCCATTTTACCTTTTGTACATGCCTCTCTCTCCTCTCTCACAGTTAATTTCAGCTAAGCCTGAAGAAAACTGTTACGGTCTAGTTTGTACAAGCACACAGTCAAGCAATGAGCAGAAGCTAAATTCAATTGATTTAAGATAACTTGCTTGAAGTTTAAAACTCTCATGAATTGAAGTTTAGATGAAAATTTCTCAAAAACTATGATTGGAGGTGAATACGTGTTATGTGATATGCTTTGTTTTTTCAAACTAAATGCTGGGAGCACATTACCTTTATGTTCATTTCTGATGTTGGCACATGCAATGGTATAAATAATATGTAAAATACTTGAGTTTCTGATGGCAGGAAATATAATGGTATAAATAGTATATAAAATACTAGAGTTGCTGAGGGTAGTACACACAATGGTTTAAATAATATATAAAATACTAAGAGTTTCAGCATAGGAAATGGCCAGAATTTCTTTACTTACTATATCAAGACAAGATGCTAACTTGGGACTTTTTTAAGTTCCTATCCTGACTGAAAAAATAGAAGTGAAGATGATGCATCAAGTAGAAGTTTATTGTTACATGGCAGCATGTTTGAGGACAAAATGCAAACTTGAAAAAGAAGATATTTCATTTTCATATTTCAGAGACAGTAAAATTGCTCAGCTTCTGAGAGATTCACTTGGAAATCTGTCCTGTAGAACTTGTATGCTTGCCCACGTATCATCAGCTGTCTCCCATTACAACGAGAGTTTGCAAGTTGTACAACTAGCAGCAAGGATTCACAGGATGAAAAGAAGAAAGGCAAAGGTCTGTTTCATTTTTTAATTACAATTCTATCATAATTTCAACTTTAATGTACAAGTACATGTATTACAGATTAACTCTTTAACCTCGTTTACACATCAGGAGGTAGTAGTAAAAAGGTACCCTATTTGTTTTTAGCTCTGTAGCATCACAGTCATTTAAGATACATTAAAATGATTGGTATTACAGAAAAGTAGACAGATGTAGTTCTACAATGATACCAAACAATCTGGACTTTCTACTCACATTACAAAATACAGAGGAAAAAAGCATATTTATTTTACACCCAATTGTTTTACATAAAACATTTTCCCATTGTCAGATTCAGATTTTTTATCCAGATTTTAGACTCATTTAAGGCAGACCAGTTTGAACTGCATACAGACAGACAAACCCTTGCAAAAAGTACGATAAGTTAGGGATGTGGAGTAAGAAGTGGACAGGACATAAAAAGGATCTTTATGTAGTTCTCCTTCTTGCATTTACTTTGTATGACATGACAGCATTTCCTGTAGAAAAATTATTGCATATACTGTACCCTGTGTTGGATGCAATTTATGCTAACATTATATCATTTTATGTTCCCTGTGTTGTGTTCAATTTGTACTAACATTAAAGCATTTTTTGTTCCTGCCAATAATTTCTCATTTATCTGTGCAAACACAACTGGAATTTAGCTGTTTGGCATGAATTATATCAGAAATTGGATGCAGAAAATGTGTTAACCAAGTTACTAATTGGCAAGCATGAGAGTAATGGTGGAAATAACTGTTAATTTTATTTTTTGTATAATTACATCTTGACTTGAGAATTAGAAATTTATTTCTTTTGCAAGTTAGTTGATAAACAAAACTAGTGATGTTATGTGACAGGTAATTACAGCACTTACCTGCAATAATGCCATTCCAGATATAACATGTCACTAACATGAACCCTAGGGCCAAACAATATGACACTAACACGACCAGAATCATGCTAATGTGTAACAATATAACACTAACATGGACCCCAAGACCAGAATCATGCTAATGTATAACACTATGCAATTATAATACACATTCGGACCATGATCATGCTAATAAATAACAATATGACACTAACATGGACCCCAAGACCAGAATCATGCTAATGTATAACAATATGACACTAACAAGACCAGAATCATGCTAATGTATAACAATATGACACTAACAAGACCAGAATCATGCTAATGTATAACAATATGACACTAACAAGACCAGAATCATGCTAATGTATAACACTATGCAATTATAATACACATTCGGACCATGATCATGCTAATAAATAACAATATGACACTAACATGGACCCCAAGACCATAATCATGCTAATGTATAACACTATGACACTAACAAGACCAGAATCATGCTAATGTATAAAAATATGACACTAACATGGACCCCAAGACCAGAATCATGCTAATGTATAACAATATGACACTAACAAGACCATAATCATGCTAATGTATAACAATAAGACACTAACATGGACTCGAAGATAAGAATCATGCTAATGTATAACAATATGACACTAACAAGACCATAATCATGCTAATGTATAACAATATGACACTAACATGGACTCGAAGATAAGAATCATGCTAATGTATAACAATATGACACTAACAAGACCATAATCATGCTAATGTATAACAATAAGACACTAACATGGACTCGAAGATAAGAATCATGCTAATGTATAACAATATGACACTTACATGGACCCCAAGACCAGAATCATGCTAATGTATAACAATATAACACTAACATGGACCCCAAGACCAGAATCATAGTAATATATGACAATATGGTTTGTTAAATCCAAATGACAATTAGTCTTGTTCATTTTCTTTTTAAAACACCCATTTTGTCAATGTATCACAATATACTGTATAATATTACACAGTGCCTAACACGGTCAGCAACTATGGACTCAAACTACTGCTGTGTTATAATGAGGAAGACCAGTATATACAAGCTTATACTATGAATATATCATCTTTTATCAATCTTTGATTTTTTTTCCATCAAAATGTCAAATGACTTAATTGATTTGAAGTTCACCAAACATCCTTTAAGTTGTAACTGACATGAAATAATTTAATCAAATTTGTTGGTGAAAGATGCTCAAAGCCTTCTTAATTATTTCAAATAAGTTTAAATATTTTCCATATGAAACTGAAGCCTGTTATTGGCCTACTTAGAGTACAGCAGAAAAAGTCTTTGTCAGATGTGTTCGATTAAGATAAGAATAAAACATAGTGTTGTCTTACAAGGAGGGGCAGCAGAGCAAAATATTTTCAGTGTTGTCTTCCCAAAAAAGGCAACACAGCACATGATTGACTCAATTTCAGTGTTGTCTTCCTGGAAAAGGCATCAGAACACAAGATTAGCTTAATTTCAGTGTTGTGTTCCTAGAAAGAGCAACAGTGCACAAGATTGATTAAGTTTTAGACTTTGCCTGAAGTACCAAATAAAGAGATATAATTAATACTTTTGATGGCAATTTCAGCTTTGTGAACGTCTCTTTAGGTCATTACACTGTACCTTTCAGGCTGTATACATGTGTTAGTGGTCATGTTTTGTAAAACCATTGTTTGATTTACATTGGTTTACATCATTTTTCTGAATGGATATGATTCCTATTTGTTGTAAGTAAATATCCAATATGTGTTCCTCAGAAAGATATCTCATCAGTTTCATCATTTTTATTTATCAATTCACACTTACGATCTTTTTTCAGTTCTCAAGTACGAGTTCAGATGATAGTTCAACAGATGATGGCAGGATTCGAACCAGACCACTACGAGGATTTCGAATGGGGACTTTACGCGAGGATATTTTGTATTCATCTTCATTTTCAGACCCTGATTACACTTCAAGTAGTGAGCAGTCATGTGACACAGTTATTTATATTGGTGCAAATGGACAGTCTCTTTCTGATCGTGAGTTGACGGATCATGAGGGACCACCAAGATCTGTGCCTCGGACAAATCCTCGCCTTCCACGGCGTACAAGTGGATCACGTTCATCAGGAGAAGAAGGTTCAACATCAGACAGTGGAAGAAGTTTGATCTCACTACATCACACCCATGTTGCAGGTTTGACAAGGCTTCCAACACGCATGGGAACACCCATAAGAGATGTTGGCGCTTCCTCAGGATCTCGACATGGGACACCAGTAAGAGAAGCCACTCCAAGCTCAAGGCAGGTAACTCCTGTGAGGGAGATTTCTGCTTCTGCTGTTGAAGTAATGCAAACTCCTCCTATGTCCCCTTCTATTGGACATGAACAGCTACCTCGGAAATTGGGCACAAGATCCAAAAGTCAGAGCAGTCCATCAAGAAAAGATGATGCAGGTGCTCAGTTCTTTACTGGTGTTAACATCATGGATAAAGTTCAACAAAGACCCAGTCTTATGCATAGGACCAGAAGAACTAATTCAGAAAGTTCAGCTCCCATTGAGGGAGAATGTTGGGTTGATGGCCCAGGGGCAGCCATCTACCCAGAACAAAAACAAGGAGAGGAACAATGGGTAGATGGTCCACAAGCTTTTGTTGTTCGAACAGAGCAGCCAAAACCAGAAAATAGACATCTGTATAATCCTAAAATTGCTCCTGAGGAACAATGGGTTGATGGTCCTAGAGAAATGGTTGTAAGCCCAGAGAAACGGCTTGGTTTAAGTAAATCACCCATGCATACAACAAGCAAGAAGGCCCATATTCGTGATTTGGTGCAGGAACAAAAACTATCCCTGAATCACCAACAACAGACTTCACCAAGTCATCATCGACAACAGTTGACTAAACCTTCACATGCTCTTCATGATATTAAGGAGAGACCAGAAAGTACTGCAAGTAATGACAGCATTACATCCATTGCAGCACAAGCTGCTGACTCGAGGCCAAATAGTTTTGGTGCAAATACAGATGAAGCAGATCAGATTAGGAAGCAAGTCGAATCAGGAGAAGTGAAACCATTTGTCAAAGATTGGGTGGATAAACATAATTCAGTGGAAAAAGAGACTGTACAGGTCTCAGATTCTAGTGTGGGTTTCCTCATAAATGCAGATAACCAAGTTATTGCAACTCTGGAATCCTCTGGGATACACAGAAGACCCAAACCAGGTGACCCACATAGTAAGAAGTTGATGATGAATTCATCAACACCAAAACAATCACCAAATCATTCACCTAAAGGATCTCCAATGATACAACGAAACCCACAGACAAGCACATCCAAGCTTCAGAAATCTCAGTTGCCTGCCCCAGCCAATCCAACCAGAAGGGTGAAGGAGTGGTTGCAGTCTGTGGAAACAAATCGGTCAGTTGAGTGCAATCAAACTGATAATGAACCACAGCAGGTAATGCTGGACATGGCTGTTAACACAGATCCTTGTGAAGAGTTTGAAAACATGGCAGTAGGAAATTTAAATATTTCTCAAGATATTTCATCATGTAGCACCATGTATCCAGACACATCTTGTGACAACTCACAGCTTCACGAATTCAATGATGCAGAAAATTCGGGAGAGATATTTGAAGAAACCACACTTCAAAGCAATCTTGGTGACATTAGCTTTGACAGTAGTGTAGATACATCTGAATTCAACCAAAGTTTGCTCCAGAATCGTAACTCCATTTATGAACTTGAGATGGATGAGCAGCTGGAGTTAGCACTGTGTGAAAATATGGGGAAAAGTGCTGAGCTATGTGATGATGAAACTTTCAGTAATGCATCATGTGCCAAAGATTCCGATGTGGAGGTTGTTCTGGATTTTGATGAATTACAAGAGTTTGGCAATATGAAGAAATCTGATACTGCTCAGAGTGTCAAAACACTTGTTGCAGAAAATGTAGATGAAGAAGGACAAAATAATGAGATATCAGTGTGCAATAATATTTCAGGTTTGGAAGACCAAGAGTCCTCCACAAAACCTAAAACCTTTGAAAACTACAGATATGAGTTGACAAAACCATTACTTTCACGAAAACCAGATGGCGCCTCAAATCCCAACCTGATAAGTGAACTGTATCCAGAGGGAAAAAACAGCCTGAGTGCACTACGAGAAGAATACCTTATTGCAGCAGCCTTGTCTAGTCAGTCAGTTTTAGAAATGTCACCGAAATTTTCTTCTACCTCGTCTTCCATTGTAAGGTCTGTGGAAGGGGATGGACAAACTGTGGAGGATATGAAAAAGGACAGATTTGATAATTCGTGTTCAAAACCTCCTTTGCCACAGAAACCATCTTGTTTGAAATCTTCATCTTTGTCCAAGTCTCCATGTGGTCATTCTGTCAAATCTAGCTCTAGTTTGAAAGTTTGTAAAGAGTGTCAAAAACTAAATGGATCTCAAAAGAGTCCAAATTCACACTGTAGCCGAAGAGACAAAGAAAAATCATTTAAACAGCAGAGATCAAATTCACAATCTTCTACCTTGTCAAATGGCAGTAGACCAACTAGCCCCTCAGTGAGTAAGAACAATAATGGGTCAAAATCACAATCCCCAAGTCAAAGTCGGCTGCCAATTTTCTCCTCAAAAAGTGCTTCATCCTCAAAGGATTCCAAAATAAACAAGAAAAAGGAAAAAGAGTGTAAAAAGGTCAACAATGGACGAGTAAATGAATTGTCACATAGTTCTAGTCGGGGTCATGATTCAGATAGTGGTAATGATAGTGGGATTGTTTCAAATGAGAAAAATCTTCTCTCACCATATGCCACAGTAACAAAGCCAAGGACTGTAAGTCACTCAAGTAGTGGTCATGGGAGTGACAACAGCAGCACAATGAGTACAGACCTTCACTCTAAACAGGGAAGTACTTCAGACAAGTTACATGGTGGCACAAGCAGTGGTTATGAAAGCATGTTGCGAGACAGTGAAGCATCAGAGTCATCTACTGCACAAGAAGATAGCACCAGTGATGTTTCATCAGGAGACAAAAGGAGGGGATCAAAGAAGAAAAAGGGACAAAGTAAGTAGATTTTGAGCTTTATAGTTAGTTGCAGGCCAAGTATTGAAAAAAAATGGGATACAGAGTCGTGTAGCATAAAATGCAAGTAATTAAAAAATGTGGCAATAGCACATTTTAAAAAGGTTACCAAGAGATTGCTGTAAATCAATTAAATTTGATAAGTTTAGTTTTTAAATAAACTTACATTACTGATAACTAAAATTGATTATGTTGAAAGAACTTAAATCACAATCTGAATGGAACAACAATAAATAAATTTGTATCAAGTAGGGTGAGTTGTAAAGCAGGATCTGTTCTGGGTTTCATGATTAGCATTAAACAGGTCTGTTCTGGATTGCATTAACATAAAAAACAGTCACTTCTAGATTTCATGATTAGAATCGAGCAGGGTCTGTTCTGGATTGTAAGATTAGCATCATATAGGCTTTATTCTGGATTTTAGGATTAGCATTAAACATGTCTATTCTGGATTGCAACAAGATCAGACATGGTCTGTTCTGCATTGCATGATTAGCATCACACAGGGTCTATTCTGGATTGAAGGATTAGAATCAAACAGGGTCTGTTCTGGACTGCAGGATTAGCATCATATGGGGTGTATTCTGGATTAGTTTTATACAGGGTTGATTCTGGATTGTAGGATTAGTATTATACAGGGCCTCTTCTGGATTGTAGAATTAGCATGTCTTATCTAGATTGCAGGATTAGCATTATACAGGGTCTCTTCTGGATTGCAGGATTAGCATTATACAGGGTCTATTCTGGATTGTAGGATTAGCATTATACATGGTCAGTTCTGGATTGCAGGATTAGCATCATACATGGTCAGTTCTGGATTGCAGGATTAGCAAGATTCACTCTGACTTCTCAGAAATTGCACGTGAATTTATTTTAAGTTTGTGAAAAGTGGTGATGGACCTTAAAACAAACAAGACAATTTAAAGCATTTAGTCCTTGAACATATAAACCTTCATCTAAATGATGGAACAAAAACATCAGTGGGGTACCAGAAATATAGACTGCATGTCAGTTGCAGCCATGCCCTAAATAATGGAACAAAAACATCAAATGGAGTACCTGAAATAGAGATGAATGTTGGTTACAGCTCTTCCCTAAATAATGGAAGAAAAACATCACTTGAATACTTGAAATATTGACAAAATGTCAATGAGATTATAACTTTAGTAACCCATACAACTCAGATTTGCTTAATGTTTCCCTCCACTGCCTTACAATCATTTAAAGATCTGCTGTGTGATAAATTAAAAATCTGTCAGTGAGTACTCGACATCACTCTGACTTGCCCAGTTGCAGTGTGATAAATTAAAGATGAGTTGCAGAGTTCTTCTGCATCATTCTGATGTGCCCAATTGCAGTGTGATAAATATAAGATCAGTCACAGTGTTTTTCTGCATCACTCAGTGACTTGCCCAGTTGCAGTGTGATAAATTAAAGATCAGACTGATAAATTAAAGATCAGTCGCAGAGTTCTTCTGCATCATTCTGATATACATTGTACCCAGTTGCAGCGTGATAAATTTAAGATACTTGAGTTACTCTACATCAGTTTGTGACTCAGTTGCTCGGACATCAGTCATTCACATACCCTACTTTACTTAGTGACCCAGTTGGCATGTAAAAGATCAAAAATTTGTTACTCAGATCACTTAATGCAGGGGTGCGCAACCTGCGGCCGTACGGCCGCATGCGGCCGTGGGCACGAAAATGTGCGGCCGTGGAAATCTGTTTAAATTATAATAACCTGCGGCCGTCAAATATTTGCAATTTGGCAATATATTATGTAAAGTTGTAAACGAAATATCGAATATTCATTTACACTCTTAAGCACTTGTTATTGCGAAAGAAATTACGACTCCGGCAGCTGTATCGTTAGCTGCAGTGTTTAGCACTCATAGACATTGAAATAGCTCTTGCTGCGCTGGTGTTAGGCTGCAGTTGTAGCTAATGAGGGCAGGCCATGAAGTTTAGCAGCCTAATATTGAAGCGCGCCGAAACCGTGTGATGCGCACATTCGCTGTATCGTGCTTGCTCTCTGTAACCCGTCGGTCAACTTCAGTAGCTGCTACAGTACACGCAAATACCCAGAGGCCTGTGTACAAGTATCACTTTTAGCTGGCAGCTGCACCAGAAATCCAGACAGATTCTCGACATAGCAGTGAATAAACATAACAGTGAAAAAGCGTTTAATGAAAACGATTAATTGTATCATAGTTATACAGCTTGTACGCTTAGTTACCGTATAATATTATCCGTGCCGCCTTAGTACTCATCATGTCGATAAAAAGGAAAAGAACATTGGAAGAAGAGAAGCGGAGCTTTAATGTAAAATGGGAGTTAGATTTCTTTATGGCAGAGACAGAGAACCATTTCATGCAGTGTCTAATCTGCGGCGATGTTGTGAAAACTGTCAAAGGGGACAATGCCAAGCAACATTTTCGACGATACGCATCACACAACTATGCACAGTTACAAGGTGATTCAAGGAAGATCTGCGTGGAAAATCTAAAGAGGAATGTTCGACAACAGACCTCGGTCATGTCTGCTTTTGTTAAGACTACGAATAAGCGCATTGAAGCTTCCTATCGAGTGGCCTATCGTCTCGGTGTCGCTGGAAAGCCTTATTCCGATGGGGAACTCGTGAAAAGTTGTATCATGGATGTTGTTAAGTGCATTCATCCGGGTAAGGAAACGGATTATTCTTTGATTCCTCTGTCGTGCGATACCGTGCAACGCCGTCAAAGTAATATTGCCGAGCAGCTGAAGCTCTCCATGCAGGCAAAGATTAACAAGGAGGACAGCCTGTTTGCACTGGCTGTTGATGAATCTACGGACATTTCAGATTCAGCGCAGCTACTCATATTCATTCGCTCCCTATCCCCAACATTTGAATTGTGCGAGGATCTGCTCTCCATGGAGACACTCGTTACTCAAACTCAAGGAGAAGACATATTTTTGGCAGTTAAAAAAGCTTGCATCGACTCGCACGTTGATCTGAAGAACCTGCGAGGCATCTGTACAGACGGCGCGCCTGCCATGGTTGGTAAGCAAAATGGCTTAGTGGCTAGATTTTCCGATTATGTGTTGAAGGATCACGGTAATGACCAGCTCATAAATCTGCACTGCATTATTCACCAGGAGGCGCTGTGTTCTAAATCTGTTGATTTGGATAACATTCTGAAGGATGTGAATCGCATTATCCTTTTCATTCGCGCGAATGCTCTTCACCACCGCCAATTCATACAAATTCTTCACACAAATGATTCGTCGGCTGAAGATATTCTGTACCACACCAGCGTTCGTTGGTTGTCTCAGGGAGAAACATCGCGCCGTGTTCTGCTGCTACGAAAAGAAATACTGGAATTTTATGCCACGAAAAACAAGGACTGCCCACTGCAGAACTAGGCCTTCTTAACATCTCTAGCCTTCCTTGTAGATTTGTTAATTTATATCAACTGCCTCAACGAGTCTCTGCAAGGCAAAGGAACAACAGTTTGCCTCATGCACAGAAGAGTACAGGATTTCTGTGACAAATGTCGTCTGCTACAAAGTCATATCCAACAGCTCAATCTCTATCATTTCCCGCAACTCACCGCTCTAATCGAGAGCCATGAAATAAGAAAAGATGAAATTCCGGCTACGTCCTTTTCAGGCGTCCTCGAAGCGCTGTTGCTGGAATTCGCAGAACGTTTTCAGGATTTCGACAAGATCTCAGAAAATATGAGACTCGTTGCTTCTCCACATTTGGTTGAGACAGAGAGTGCGCAGTTGGATGTCCAAATGGAACTGATCGAACTAAAAAATAACGCGCAGCTTGTGAAGAAATTCGAGGACAAAAACGATCTACTGGAGACATGGAAAGTAGCTGTGGAGTATCCCAAGCTTCGCGAAATAGCAAGAAACACTCTAGTGCTGTTTGGAAGCACTTACATGTGCGAAGCGTCATTTTCACGAATGAAATATCTCAAGAACAAATATCGAACCCGACTAGTGGACACCAATCTGGCGTCAGGAATACGACTGATGATCTCCAGCGAGTGCCCGGACTTTGCGCGACTCTCGGCAAACATCCAAGAGCAAGGCAGCCACTAATTTCTGGACTCTGGACTGCTAAGTTACATGGACAGTGTTAGTGAAGCAGCTTATCACTTATTCAATTATTGTGTTCTCAGTGTACTAATGCCACTTAAAAATATACTCATGCTGTACGTGTGTGACATGATGTTAGGTTTACATGACAATGTTCAATAAAGTAGAAATATAAGAGAATATCGATGGAAATGTTTTTGTTTGTAATTAAGCACTGTGTTTGCCTACAATACATTATGATTATGTCATTATTATCTCGCATTGACTATTACGAGAGGTAAATTTTGATAGTGACCGTTTCGTTTTTCAGGGAAAAATTTTTGGCGGCCGTTGCAAAAGTAATTTTTTTTTATGCTGCCGGCAATAGCCCAAAGGTTGCGCACCCCTGACTTAATGACACTCCTTGTTTCTGTGTCACTCGAAGATATAGTTCTTAGATATTCCATGTGGAGGGGTGTTGGGTCGTGATTTATTGTACCTTCTTACAAGGTGTCCCCTTTATTCAGTTCTCATTATCTAGAGGATGATTGCCCTCAGTGTTATTGTCTGAATCGAGTAATAATATTAGAAAATGTGGAACTTAAAGATGGAATAAATAGAGATCTGAACAGATTTATATAGAACAGAATATCTTGAGCCCCCCCCCCCCATACATGAAATAAAAACAATTTCATAAATAACTGAGAATACATCACATTAGGAAGATACACTTCTTTTGAAATAAAACATTCACCAAATTTCAAACATAAATGTATTTATATAAATAGCCAATCTGTTTTAAATGATAGAATCAATTCATCATAGAAACTGGTGAACAATCGAAGTCATTGCCTTGTACAACTTCATAACTTGTTTCATTCTGGTTCACTCCAACTTCACTGCAGTTGTTCTATGTCCTTTTTGTTTGGTCCTTTTCCTTCTCTCAAACTCTCTGTTCGGTCTCAGCTCTTTGCATCCCTTCAAATTTGTATGGATGGGTGAATATTGTGCGAGTACGTAGATAAGTATATACTATGGTAGGTACTTCAGTACATCTATAGTAGGTACTCAGTAGGCTATTCCTCTTGTAAAATAGTTACCTAAGTCTTCTTTCTGATATCCTACTGGGCATAGATCATTACACCCCTCTCATTAGGTCTGATATAACCCTATTGTAATTCAACATATACCAAGAGCTGTCTTAGTCCAGCCAAATGTGGCAGACTATAAACAATCCTTGTACCATAAGATTAATGTATTTCCTAATGGCTAATTTAACAGTGACTGACATTAACAAGACATGTGAATTCACATGGATTCTCATAACTCATATCAACTAAAGTAATGTATAAAATCTTAAAATTACCAAATTCCTATACAAAACAACAACAAATTCAGATAATTCGTCAAACGTATGTAAAGAAGATCATTGAACTACTTCATATCGACAAACTCAAGAAAATTGATCTACGAATTTAAACAAATCATGCAAATAAAAGCAAATACATTTAATTAAATCATTATATTTGAATCAACGAATTTATGAGATTGGCACTACTTCCTAGATCTGACAAAGCCACTTTCCATGACTACTTGACATTGCCATGATCACACCTGCTTAACATGTAAACTTGACACACTGATTGGAATACTGCATCTTTATCGATCATCTGAAAATAAGGTTATCAGGTGCATTATGACATTTTCAGTTGACCAATAAGAGCGTAGTATTCCATTCAACTCTGTACTTGTATTTTAAAGAGACATGATCATGGCCATGTTAGTGTAATATCTGTTGCATGGGAAATCACTCTGGCATTCCTTAAAGGCATCACACGAAATCAGACTTTGCATAGATGTACAAAGTCAAATGCCTGAGCTAAATTTGGTACTAACTTTGTTTCACTATGTTATCATTGATAGAACCCCCTGTGCTAATATCAGCATTTTTTTTTTTGGCTATACTTTTCTTATATTATGTAGTTATATTTGAATAATAAAGAAGATATACCTTAAAGTTCATTGGTTACCAATTTTCTGTTCTTAAAGGAATAACTTCTATATGCTTGTTATGACTAAACAGCATTTGACAGCTTCTATGTGATTTGCCTTGTCAACAGTCTCTGAGATTTGCCTGGACATTATGGTAGGTGCCATTTTGGATGTGTTAGATTGGTTCTTTAATCCTCATTCACCTCAAAAAATGTATTATAAACTTGATTCCAGTCTAACAGTATATTTGAAACCAGTTTAATAAGAAAGACACTGCTAATATGGGGATTGATTCCCATTGTAAAACTTTGTTCGGGTTATCAAATACTGATTTTGTTGCATTAAATATTGAATGTAAAAGTTCTCAATTCACACATTGAAAATGGTAACTTAATGTGAATGATGTATATCTTGTTTATTACCTAAACAATTTCAGATGAATGGTCTTCTCAAAAAGAAATGTGAGTTATTTAGTGCTGTATTTAAAGATCATATTTACTGGTTTTACTTTCATCAGGGCCATTTGCACAAAGTGTTCTTCAAACTGTTATCCTCAGCTTTATAATGAATTTCTTTGGAGACTGAGTCTGTTCAAAGCTGACAAATATGTTTTCCACATGCAATTTTGTCTAAACACAAATATCAAAGCAACTGGTAAGTCTACATTCTTTGCTTACACAGCGTTGAAACAAACCAGGAAAACATCGTTATTTAGTAAGTCATTAATGATAATGATAATAAACTATAATATGATTGGCAGGTTTCCATATTTGTGAGCTTTAATGTTTAACTTGATTAGGTGTGCATTTGTAAAAACAAAGTATCTTGTTACAAGACTTTGCCAGATGATTGATTACCTTTGATATTAATGTAAAGATGTGAAAATAATAGCATATTACCAAAGCAGTGGATCAAGAGAGGCAGGCAGTTTTGTTTTAATCCGTTTTACACTTAAAATATTGTGGGGGGGGGTCTTCCTGGGTGTTGGTTTTTGTCGTTTGTGAAAACTGAAAATGTCTTCAGTACTTTAATTTGTGGAGTTTTAAAAAAATATATATTTGCATGATCTTTAAGTTTCACAAAATCCATGAAAATGTGGTCCCACAGAAAAGCAAATTCACACTAGTTTGTGAATTTGGCAAAATGTGGCTAAATTGGTTGACCATTTTAAGCAGAACGTTTCAAAATTTAACCCATGTAGAAACAAATATTGTATCCTTCCCTAAACCATTTATCTCACAACAACATTTTTAATGTATAGACATAAACTTGGTCTTATTCTTAGCATTTAAAACTGCAACAAAAGGAATACTCAAACTGTAATTAGAAGAATACATAAACTGTAGTTAGAAGAATACATAAACTGTAATTAGAAGAATACATAAACTGTAATAGAACAATACATAAATTGTAATTAGAAGAATACATAAACTGTAGTTAGAAGAATACATAAACTGTAATTAGAAGAATACATAAACTGTAATAGAACAATACATAAATTGTAATTAGAAGAATACATAAACTGTAATTAGAAGAATACATAAACTGTAATTAGAAGAATACATAAACTGTAATTAGAAGAATACATAAATTGTAATTAGAAGAATACATAAACTGTAATTAGAAGAATACATAAACTGTAATAGAACAATACATAAATTGTAATTAGAACAATACATAAACTGTAGTTAGAAGAATACATAAACTGTAATTAGAAGAATACATAAACTGTAATAGAACAATACATAAATTGTAATTAGAACAATACATAAACTGTAATAGAACTACATAAATTGTAATTAGAAGAATACATAAACTGTAATAGAACAATACATAAATTGTAATTAGAAGGATACATAAACTGTAATTAGAAGAATACATAAACTGTAATAGAACTACATAAATTGTAATTAGAAGAATATATAAACTGTAATTAGAAGAATATATAAACTGTAATTAGAAGAATATATAAACTCTAATTAGAAGAATATATAAACTGTAATTAGAAGAATATATAAACTGTAATTAGAAGAACACATAAACTGTAATTAGAAGAATACATTAACTGTAATAGAACAATACATAAACTGTAATTAGAAGAATATATAAACTGTAATTAGAAGAATATATAAACTGTAATTAGAAGAATGCATAAACTGTAATTAGAAGAATACATTAACTGTAATAGAACAATACATAAACTGTAATTAGAACAATACATAAACTGTAATTAGAAGAATATATAAACTGTAATTAGAAGAATATATAAACTGTAATTAGAAGAACACATAAACTGTAATTAGAAGAATATATAAACTCTAATTAGAAGAATATATAAACTGTAATTAGAAGAACACATAAACTGTAATTAGAAGAATACATTAACTGTAATTAGAATACATAAACTGTAATTAGAAGAATACATTAACTGTAATTAGAAGAATACATTAACTGTAATTAGAATACATAAACTGTAATTAGAAGAATACATTAACTGTAATTAGAATACATAAACTGTACTTAGAAGAATATATAAACTGTAATTAGAATACATAAACTGTAATTAGAACAATACATAAATTGTAATTAGAATACATAAACTGTACTTAGAAGAATACATTAACTGTACTTAGAAGAATATATAAACTGTAATTAGAAGAATACATAAACTGTAATTAGAAGAATACATTAACTGTAATTAGAAGAATACATTAACTGTAATTAGAATACATAAACTGTACTTAGAAGAATATATAAACTGTAATTAGAATACATAAACTGTAATTAGAAGAATACATTAACTGTACTTAGAAGAATATATAAACTGTAATTAGAAGAATACATTAACTGTACTTAGAAGAATATATAAACTGTAATTAGAATACATAAACTGTAATTAGAAGAATGCATTAACTAATTAGAATACATAAACTGTACTTAGAAGAATATATAAACTGTAATTAGAATACATAAACTGTAATTAGAAGAATACATTAACTGTAATTAGAAGAATACATTAACTGTAATAAGAAGAATACATAAATTAATTAGAATACATAAACTGTAATTAGAAGAATACATAAACTGTAATTAGAAGAATACATAAACTGTAATTAGAAGAATACATAAACTGTAATTAGAACAATACATAAACTCTAATTAGAACAATACATAAATTGTAATTAGAAGAATACATAAACTGTAATTAGAAGAATACATAAACTGTAATTAGAACAATACATAAATTGTAATTAGAACAATACATAAATTGTAATTAGAAGAATACATAAACTGTAATTAGAAGAATACATAAACTGTAATTAGAACAATACATAAACTCTAATTAGAACAATACATAAATTGTAATTAGAAGAATACATAAACTGTAATTAGAACAATACATAAATTGTAATTAGAAGAATACATAAACTGTAATTAGAAGAATACATAAACTGTAATTAGAAGAATACATAAACTGTAATTAGAAGAATACATAAACTGTAATTAGAACAATACATAAATTGTAATTAGAAGAATACATAAACTGTAATTAGAACAATACATAAATTGTAATTAGAACAATACATAAACTGTAATTAGAACAATACATAAACTGTAATTAGAACAATACATAAATTGTAATTAGAAGAATACATAAACTGTAATTAGAACAATACATAAATTGTAATTAGAAGAATACATAAACTGTAATTAGAAGAATACATAAACTGTAATTAGAACAATACATAAACTCTAATTCAAAGAATACATAAACTGTAATTAGAAGAATACATTAACTGTACTTAGAAGAATATATAAACTGTAATTAGAAGAATACATTAACTGTACTTAGAAGAATATATAAACTGTAATTAGAATACATAAACTGTAATTAGAACAATACATAAACTCTAATTCAAAGAATACATAAACTGTAATTAGAAGAATACATTAACTGTACTTAGAAGAATATATAAACTGTAATTAGAAGAATACATTAACTGTACTTAGAAGAATATATAAACTGTAATTAGAATACATAAACTGTAATTAGAACAATACATAAACTGTAATTAGAATACATAAACTGTAATTAGAATACATAAACTGTAATTAGAATACATAAACTGTAATTAGAATACATAAACTGTAATTAGAAGAATACATAAACTGTAATTAGAACAATACATAAACTGTAATTAGAACAATACATAAATTGTAATTAGAAGAATACATAAACTGTAATTAGAACAATACATAAATTGTAATTAGAAGAATACATAAACTGTAATTAGAAGAATACATAAACTGTAATTAGAACAATACATAAACTCTAATTCAAAGAATACATAAACTGTAATTAGAAGAATACATTAACTGTACTTAGAAGAATATATAAACTGTAATTAGAAGAATACATTAACTGTACTTAGAAGAATATATAAACTGTAATTAGAATACATAAACTGTAATTAGAAGAATACATTAACTGTAATTAGAAGAATATATAAACTGTAATTAGAAGAATACATTAACTGTACTTAGAAGAATATATAAACTGTAATAGAACTACATAAATTGTAATTAGAATACATAAACTGTAATAGAACTACATAAATTGTAATTAGAAGAATACATAAACTGTAATAGAACTACATAAATTGTAATTAGAATACATAAACTGTAATTAGAAGAATATATAAACTGTAATTAGAAGAATACATAAACTGTAATTAGAAGAATACATAAACTGTAATTAGAAGAATATATAAACTGTAATTAGAAGAATACATAAACTGTAATTAGAAGAATACATTAACTGTAATTAGAAGAATACATAAACTGTAATTAGAACAATACATAAACTCTAATTAGAACAATACATAAATTGTAATTAGAAGAATACATAAACTGTAATTAGAAGAATACATAAACTGTAATTAGAAGAATACATAAACTGTAATTAGAAGAATGCATTAACTAATTAGAATACATAAACTGTACTTAGAAGAATATATAAACTGTAATTAGAATACATAAACTGTAATTAGAAGAATACATTAACTGTAATTAGAAGAATACATTAACTGTAATAAGAAGAATACATAAATTAATTAGAATACATAAACTGTAATTAGAAGAATACATAAACTGTAATTAGAAGAATACATAAACTGTAATTAGAAGAATACATAAACTGTAATTAGAACAATACATAAACTCTAATTAGAACAATACATAAATTGTAATTAGAAGAATACATAAACTGTAATTAGAAGAATACATAAACTGTAATTAGAACAATACATAAATTGTAATTAGAACAATACATAAATTGTAATTAGAAGAATACATAAACTGTAATTAGAAGAATACATAAACTGTAATTAGAACAATACATAACTCTAATTAGAACAATACATAAATTGTAATTAGAAGAATACATAAACTGTAATTAGAACAATACATAAATTGTAATTAGAAGAATACATAAACTGTAATTAGAAGAATACATAAACTGTAATTAGAAGAATACATAAACTGTAATTAGAAGAATACATAAACTGTAATTAGAACAATACATAAATTGTAATTAGAAGAATACATAAACTGTAATTAGAACAATACATAAATTGTAATTAGAACAATACATAAACTGTAATTAGAACAATACATAAACTGTAATTAGAACAATACATAAATTGTAATTAGAAGAATACATAAACTGTAATTAGAAGAATACATAAATTGTAATTAGAAGAATACATAAACTGTAATTAGAAGAATACATAAACTGTAATTAGAACAATACATAAACTCTAATTAGAACAATACATAAATTGTAATTAGAAGAATACATAAACTGTAATTAGAAGAATACATAAACTGTAATTAGAACAATACATAAATTGTAATTAGAAGAATACATAAACTGTAATAGAACAATACATAAATTGTAATTAGAAGAATACATAAACTGTAATTAGAAGAATACATAAACTGTAATTAGAAGAATACATAAAATGTAATTAGAAGAATACATAAACTCTAATTAGAAGAATACATAAACTGTAATAGAACAATACATAAACTGTAATTAGAAGAATACATAAACTGTAATTAGAAGAATACATAAACTGTAATTAGAAGAATACATAAACTCTAATTCGAAGAATACATAAATTGTAATTAGAACAATACATAAATTGTAATTAGAAGAATACATAAACTGTAATTAGAAGAATACATAAACTGTAATTAGAAGAATACATAAACAATAATTAGAACAATACATAAATTGTAATTAGAAGAATACATAAACTGTAATTAGAACAATACATAAATTGTAATTAGAAGAATACATAAACTGTAATTAGAACAATACATAAATTGTAATTAGAAGAATACATAAACTGTAATTAGAAGAATACATAAACTGTAATTAAAACAATACATAAACTGTAATTACAAGAATACATAAATTGTAATTAGAAGAATGCATAAACTAATTAGAATACATAAACTGTAATTAGAAGAATACATAAATTGTAATTAGAAGAATACATAAATTGGAATTAGAAGCATACATAAATTGGGATGGGAAGAATACATACATTGGCATGGTAAGAATACATACATTGGCATGGTAAGAATACATACATTGGCATGGGAAGAATACATACATTGGCATGGTAAGAATACATACATTGGCATGGTAAGAATACATACATTGGCATGGTAAGAATACATACATTGGCATGGTAAGAATACATACATTGGCATGGGAAGAATATATACATTGGCATGGTAAGAATACATACATTGGCATGGGAAGAATACATACATTGGCATGGTAAGAATACATACATTGGCATGGTAAGAATACATAAATTGGCATGGGAAGAATAGATAAATTTGAATGGTAAGAATACATAAATTGGGATGGGAAGAATACATACATTGGCATGGTAAGAATACATACATTGGCATGGTAAGAATACATACATTGGCATGGGAAGAATATATACATTGGCATGGTAAGAATACATACATTGGCATAGTAAGAATACATACATTGGCATGGTAAGAATACATACATTGGCATGGTAAGAATACATACATTGGCATGGTAAGAATACATACATTGGCATGGTAAGAATACATACATTGGCATGGTAAGAATACATACATTGGCATGGGAAGAATACATACATTGGCATGGTAAGAATACATACATTGGCATGGTAAGAATACATACATTGGCATGGGAAGAATAGATAAATTTGAATGGTAAGAATACATACATTGGCATGGGAAGAATACATACATTGGCATGGTAAGAATACATACATTGGCATGGGAAGAATACATACATTGGCATGGTAAGAATACATAAATTGGCATGGGAAGAATACATACATTGGCATGGTAAGAATACATACATTGGCATAGGAAGAATAGATAAATTTGAATGGTAAGAATACATAAATTGGCATGGGAAGAATAGATAAATTTAAATGAGAAGAATATATAAATTGGAATGGGAAGAAAACATAAATTGCCTTCAGAATATTTTCAACAAATGTTCACATTGCAAATTGTTTGTTTAAAGGCAGGGTTTTTTAAAAATAATTTTAAAGTGTAAATATATCCCATGAAGTTTGTCTTGTTTGTCAATTGAATAATTGTCAATCAAAAGGTCACAGGTTCATACCCCCACCCCAAATAGGCCATTCGAGGTTGACTGTCTTGGTGGTGTCCAAGGGAAAGGATTCAAAACCCACAGAGGTCATTCTATGTTGACTACCTTGGTGTGTCCTTTGGAAAGGATTCAGTACCCACCTAGGCCATTCCAGGTTGACTGCCTTGGTCTGTCCAAGGGAAAGGATTCAGAACTCACAGAGGCAATTCCAGGTTGATTGCCTTGGTGTGTCCAAGGGAAAGGATTCAAAACTCACAGAGGCAATTCCAGGTTGATTGCGCTTAGAGCTTCGAAAGATTAGGTGCTATACAAAGTCCTCATTATCATCATCATTGATCACCAAAGGAAAGGATTCAGTATCCAACCAGGCCATTCCAGGTTGATTGCATGGTGTGTCCTTGAGAAAAGCTTCAATACCCACCCAGGTCATTCCAGGTTGACTGACTTACTGTGTTCATGTGAAAAGGATTCAATACCCACCCAGGCCATTCCAAATTGACTGCCTTGTCATGGCCATGGGTAAGGCTTCAGTACCCACCAAAGCTATTTCAGGTTCACTGCCTTGACATATCCATGGGAAAGGCTTCATTATCCACCCAGACTATTTCAGGTTCATGGCCTTGGTTTGTCCATTGGAAAGGCTCTTAGTTGTTATTTCCTAGCAAGGCCAATAATGTGTTAAATATGCTTTTCAATAAAGCCAACTAATCAACCTATTATCATTATGTTGAACATATTGAAACTGATAAACTACTTCCTGTAGTACTTGTGTCACTTTAATCACATAATCAGCTGAGTCATCACTATACCATATGAATTCATTACCATACTAGAATGGCAAAATTGACATTATTTTAAATTACATGTATACTGTCATCATTGGTATTAGTTAATAGCAAGACAGGGTGTTGGTAAATGGGGAAGGGGGCAATAGATGCATGCAAAGACTAAACAAACACTTAAGTTATGAGAAGGAAAAATTATAACATTATTGTACCAACGAAAAATATAAACCATTCTCTTGTCTGCTACACAGATAAATTATAAAATCTAAAACTTAATCAATTCATTGTTTCATGCAGAACTTTAAAGTTTTTAATCTTTTTCTCTATGTACATCTCTATCTCTTTCACTATATATATATATATATATATATATATATATATATATATATATATGTATATTCAGGCTCTAAAAGAAGCCGATCAGCACCAGCAAGGTCCTCTGAGAGCCCAGAGACCAGCAGTAGCCGGAAATCAAGTCCATCCAGTAAGAATTCCCTCAGTCCCACCTGCAAGGCCTGGCTTGACACCAGGCAAGTACGCCACATAAAAGATGAGCCACTTGAGATCAGGGAATATGACAAGGAAGACTTGAAACGCATTCAGAGAAGACGAATAGAGGAGGAGGTGATAAAATTTTCAATCAAATACATATATCTGTCTGTTAAATAAGAATGGAGATTCTAAAAATATATATGTTGCATTAGCACAGTACTTTATATTTCCAAATGATAGAGTTCATCTTTAAATTTGATTTTTTTCATCAAGAAATTTTATTGGTGCCACCCTTGTTTTCAAAATATTATGTATGTATTATGGTTACATCAAATTGAATGTTCTGCAGAATGTGACATGATTTCGATGGGGGTGGGTTTTCAGGAAATTAGGAACATGATTTTGTTTTCATCAGTCCTGCAAATGAGAAGATAATGCATCACCTTTGTGAACTGTACCACTAGCATCAGCATTTATCAGGTTGTCAGTTGACTACTTGTCTTGTAGTGCAAGGGACTTGGAATTTGTCTTGCAGGGCAATCAACTTGGAACTTGTACTTGACTTGCAGGTCAAGGAACTTGCAACTTTTACTTGACTTGTAGGACAAGGGACTTTCAACTCTTACTTGACTTGCAGTACAAGGGACTTGGAACTTGTATTTGCTTTGTAGGACAAAGGACGTGGAACTTGTACTTGACTTTTACTTGGCTTGACAAAGTGACTTGCTCCTCCTTGGAGTTCACTGCTCAGAATTATTCGTGACCAAGTGGAATTTTTAAGATATGATGAAGGTTCCTTTTTTGATTTTTGTGTTAAAACATTTGGATACACACACGCACGCATGCACACACACACACACACAGATACACACACACATGCACACACACACACATATATATCTTGCTTTCTTTTCCAGCAACAGACTCTCAAGAAAAATCAAGAAAGAATGAAGGAAATTTTGAAACAGGACCAAGAGTTCACCAATGGCAAGGAGCAGTTCATCACTGACCGTGGCAACAATTGGAGTTTTGATTGCCGGTTCCTTATGTGCTTTAGCTGTCGTTCAAAATCGCGGAAAACCGATGTGTAGAAATCGGCATGATGACATATTGTTTATCGTTGAACCCATAAAGGACAAGTGTGAGATGGACAAGTCTTCCTGACACATGATACCAATGTTAGTTAATCATGACAGGACTGATATGTGCTGCTGCTTTTAGTATCATGTTGAAGTTATGGCATTTCGGATTAGTTTTTTTAAATTTTCAGATTACATTACTTCTGAAGAGTTAAAACTGATTTTGACAGAATCCGGACAGTGGTAAGAGTTGTGTGCATGCCATTAAAGCTGCGGTACAACAGTGTATAAATTAATACATATTTAGTCTTGTATTGTTTTTGCTCACATTGCTGAAACAGATTTTGAAAACAATGATCTAAGCATCTAGTGCTATGAAGCTTTGTAAAAAGAATTCTACAATCGCAATCGTAGGAATAAGCCTTGCTGTAGCCGTGATCAAGAACATTTTCAAGTTGCAAATATTGAAGCATTTAGTACATTTATATTATGGCCTGGACCAACCCATCTTCTACAGCAGAATACTTTCCACCCATCATGCCAGTTAATGATGAAAATATTTTGATGTCTTCATTTATCTATAGGCAATGCAAGTGGCCGTATCATACACACAGTATATTTGTTGTACAAGTCAAATATTTAAGCAAAACTGAATTTTGTTTTTGTAAAGATCTTGTGTAATTTGAGATATATTGAGTAATCATTTAACATCTTTTTCAGTTTGTATGATTAGGATTATTTATGTGAGTTTGCATACATTTTGTGTTATTACGACTCCATATTTTTCTTTTTGTATTAATTAGATCCCAGATCAAGATGTAGGAGACCTAGTGTAATCATGATTGCTGTCTGTCATTCCTTCTTCATCCATTCAAACTTTATATTACCACCAAAGCTGCGTATATCATTCACACATAATTGGAGACTAATTTGGATGACAAATTGCTATGATATGTAGATGAACCTCTCTTTTCAGGCCTAATTTTTATGGAGTCTATTTTTAGTCAGTTTTACAACTACTTTTCTGTAGACCCTTTTATCCAACATGACCTGCCATCCATTGAACATATTCTGATGCAGTTTTTTGTGTACATTGTCTCGTAAACTTAGATGTGCCTTTTATGGGTTTTGTCTCATCAGCTCCATCGAGTTGTGGCCCTTGACAGTTAAATTCTCTTTTTCACACAAGTGTGTAACCAGTATCACTCAAGAACCATTCGGCATGTTCCAGTGCAGTTGCATTGTCTCATACACAGATATGTGCACTTTGTGGGTTTTATCTTGACTTCATTACTTGAGTACATGTTATGGCCCTTGACTATTTGAATATAGGTTATGGACTTTGATTTTATCATATTCTGAAAAAAAACATCACATTTATTAATACTGATACAAATGTAATGAACTGTACTTTAAATTTTGGAAACTTTTTTTGGACAATAAAAATTACCTTTTTTTCTGACCTGTAATATTTTACTTCATGCATTTACCAGATATTTACCGGCCACTTTAATTTACTATTTGCCAACCAATTAACATATCACTAGTTGATTTCATGTGTAACAGACCACTAGCTGATTTCATGTGTAACAGACCACTACAGTTGACTTCATTTGTCAGACAAGTACAGTTGACTTTATTCGTATCAGACAACTACAGTTGACTTCATTTGTATCAGACAATTATAGTTGACTTCATTTGTATCAGACAACTACAGTTGACTTCATTTGTATCAGACAACTACAGTTGACTTCATTTGTAACAGACTGCTACAGTTACAGTTTGTAATGGACCACTACAGTTGACTTCATTTGTAACAGACCACTACAGTTGACTTCATTGTAACAGACCACTACAGTTCACTTCATTTGTAACAGACCACTACAGTTGACTTCATTTGTAATGGACCACTACAGTTTACATCATTTGTAACAGACCACTACAGTTGACTTTACTTTGTAACAGACCACTGTAATTTACCTCATTTTCATCAGTTAATTACTGTTGATGGTCTTGTAAAATGTATTTATGTAAAGAGTCAAGTGGATTAAATTATGTCATTTTGGTTGTGAAAACTATATTTGAATATTTTTTTATGTTTTTGAATTTATCAAAAAATATTGATAGAAAAATTACACAATGTAATATAAGTGGGGTAATCACTTTGAAGAATAGTTCTGTGTTCTTGGAGACAGGTCTTTTGGAATGGGGGGGGGAGCTAAAGGGACAGGTCGTTTGCATGGTGAGGTCTTGACAGGTCATTTGGAAAGTAAGGTGTTTGGAGACAGGTCTTTAGGAAAGGGGAGTGTCTTGGCAGCGACAGGTCTTTTGGAATGGGTTGGGGTCTTGGACACAGGTCTTTAGGAGGGTGGGTGGAGAGAGGTCTTTTGAAGAGAGTCTTAAATCTTGAGATTTTTAGACTTGATTAATATTCATCAGACTTCAAGAAAGAAATATATCCAAAGAATTTTTATTCTTAAATTTGCCTTTCTTGATTGAAATAAAATCTGGTGATCAATTATGCTTGTAAAAATTCAAACCAGGTTTAATATACAATTATGTCCACTTTCTGTTTTTGATCTGTTCATAGGTGTCTTGAAAAATATAATCTTCTAAGTGTTTGCTTTCATGAAAAATATTACGCTATGCATGTATCACACTGCTGATTATTTCTTGTGTTGACCAACTTATTGACAATCGAATTGATGATTTTTTATTACCAAATTCAGAAATATATAGCATGTTTTGTACACCACATAATGAAATCATCTCTGCGTAGCATAACTTTAATGTACTAAAATGTATTTAGAGGAATGGAAAATAATTTTGAACTTGTATTGCAATCTTTTTTATGCACTACCATGACAGTAATATGGCTTTTAGTGTTGCCATTATCTGTTTGTACATCTGTTACTGCCTGGTTGAGTTTTGTAAGACATTTCAGGCACTGTGGTGAGGAATCTCTTTCTAAGAGCACATTTCTTGTTTTGTAAAATTTGTGTATTCCAAAGTGGTAATAATTCATATCTGCCAGGCAAAACCAACTGAATCAAAGTCATATTTCATAATTGCTTATTGTATAAATTTTTGACAATATTTAGTTTGATTCCTTGTAAAAATTTGTGCATATAACGAGTTTGATCAACAGATGTGGATTTTGTGTACATTCTGAGTTGTCAAAACTGACTTTGACAGGTTATAGTTGTAATGGAAAACAATTTTCAGAAACATTGTGACTTTGGTTGACTGGCTTACTTGCTAGTATTAATGATATGTAAAGATCAATGTACATAAATAGTCTTGTACACAGTCTGAACTAGCCTATAGAAGGGTACCCATATTTATCAAGGAGATAATATGTAAATGGTTTGGTTGCCTTTACCTAAGTTATAAAATAAGATATTTGCAATAAATCATTTATGATACTTTATATTTAATTATTATTATTATTCCCCTCCCAAATGTAGTTCAGAATAATCTTATAAAGATTTTACATGTTTTCAGAGTTAGGTTATCATTGAATTAGCTTGTTTATTGGGAAGCAGTCATACTTTCTTACATGTTTGAATTCTTGAGAATAAATGCTCATCCATTTTCATTATTTTACCCAGATTAGTAGAAATACAATTTAAACCAACTTGGGTGCAATTAATTTTCTGGTACCATGAAAGATTTTTCATTTCTCAAACTTTCTCTCTCTCTCTCTTCTTCACTTAGCTTTGTTCTGAAAACTCTGAATCCATGAATGATTAGAAACAACAACAAAAAATTACATCCCACCAACCAATTACTTAGAAAATAACACCATTCTGTCTACATCATTTAAAGAATAAAATGGTCCTTCCTCAACATAATAAACATAAGCTTATTTTCCCTGGATCAAATATTTTCTGCATTTGGATCAAATATTTCCTGTATTTGATGAAATTTTCTTATCCTTAGTAAGGACAAAAGTTTTATTTTGGCCTCAAGGTAAAGCAAAGTTGTCCCATTTAAGAAAACAGTCTATAAGACCAGAAATTAAGTGAATTATTTGAAATATACAATAATTTTTAATGGGCAATATTGCAATTCTTACAAATTAAAACTTTGTCATGTACATATTATGTACATAATTAACAGCAATATGTAAAGAGAAAGAGGAGTAGTTTATAAGGCCAGGTGAACTTGTGACTTAGACTCTGTCTGTCATCTGTTTTCCATCTGTCTACAGTGATCCATATTTTGATTTGATTTCAATCTGGAGTCAATATTTATGATCTGATTTTCAATCTGGAGTCGATATTTCTGATCTGACTTCAATCTAGAGTCAATATTTTTGATCTGACTTCAATTGTGAGTCAATATTTATGACCTGACTTCAATCTGGACTTAATATTTCTGATCTGATTTCAATCTTTAATCCATATTTCTGATCCAGCTTTGAAAATATGTATGAATCCACAAATCCTTGGATGAGGTCAGTATTTAGTAAGATCCAAGGATAGTAATGAGGTGATTTTGTTACTAGATTGATTAATCTTAATGTCACTCTGGACGTCACATTTTCGATTCGATTCCTTTTTTATCAAACTTTGAAAAATTTAGTTTGCTAAAAATTTCCTCAGAGTGCAGTAATGAACTGTATACATATTAATGACCAGTACCAACACCTAATGACCATCATCCATATGGTCAAATAAGTATCTAATGATAAAATGTAAATGGGGAGAGGAATAAAGTAATGACTATATCATCAACATGACCAACACTCACTAACCAAAACAAAGGAATATGCATACATTATATCATCAAAATGACCAACACTCACTAACCAAATGAAAGGAATATGCATACACCATATCATCAATGTGACCAACACTCAATAACCAAAACAAAGGAATATGCATACACCATATCATCAATGTGACCAACACTCACTAACCAAAACAAAGGCATATGCATACACTATATCATCAACATGACCAACACTCACTAACCAAAGAAAAGGAATATGCATACACTACATGTATATCATTTACATGACCACCATGCGCTAACCAAAATAAAGAAATATGCATACACTATATCATCAACATGACCAACACTCACTAACCAAAGAAAAGGAATATGCATACACTATATCATTAAGATGACCAACACTCGCTAACCAAAGAAAAGGAATACGCATACACTATGGTATATCATTAACATGACCAACACTCGCTAACCAAAGAAAAGGAATATGCATACACTATATCATCAACATGACCACCACGCGCTAACCAAAATAAAGAAATATGCATACACTATATCATCAACATGACCAACACTCACTAACCAAAGAAAAGGAATATGCATACACTATATCATCATGACCAACACTCGCTAACAGCAGCAGGGGGGGGAGAGAACCCTACAACTTTTTCCAACAAAATCACTTTAAGCCTTCAAAACGGAAAATAGAGTCTTCCTGCGAATCTCATATTTTAACCAAAAAAAAGAAAGTCTCCATTTGGTAAACGGAGACTTATTGATTTCTTGCTCAAAACATGAGTTTGCGCGGGTGATACTCTATTCGCGTTTTCGTTGCTTAACCGTAAAACGTCGCAACGATGTTGTCATCGCCCCCCCCCCCTGCTGCTATGGGTTAATAATTTATTTCAGCCAAATATTTGATCAAGTCTTTAGGACTTTACAAACAAACTAATCGCTAACACCTCGTCTTGTAGATCAATCAAATTATTTGACTGGTCGGTGAGTCGGAAATTAATTCTCGTTAGCGAATTATTATGGCATCGCATGTAGACAGGATTAATTGGGTTTTCAATAATTAGGAATCCCGGAGGAACTGTTGGTGCAAACGAATAAAGAATATATCCTTGCTGAGCTTGATTTGATTGCTCAAGATTTATTTGATAGCTTTCTTCAATTGCATCACATGTTAAATTGAGTGTAATCACCGTTGAAATATTCACATTGTGCGGGGCAATATGCCTACTGCCACCATCTGGATCATTATTATATTTGAGGAGGACAGTTGAATCTAGTGTTTGTAATACCTTGATATTGTTTCTAACAGTTTTTTTTAGTTCCTCAGCGTTGTATCTGGGAAACTTGAAATTACACAGATTGGCTTCTGTGATATTGTAATCGGTTAGGAATCGTTGTTTATTGTCGCTGTTGTCATTGGTTATTGTTTGAATAATTAGTTCATTGATATATTCCATGTCAGATATAAGTTGATTTAATATTTCAACGTGTTTTTGCGATTTTGTTTGCCGTAGTTGTTCTAGTTGTGTTTTATGTAATTGATTAATTTCATTAAAATAACCAGTGATGTCAGTTAGCGTAAATGAAATAGTAACAGATGAGTCGGCTGTTCTTTTAATGATAAAATCCCATTGCAATGTGTTTTTGTTGGTAAATATAAATCTATCGGCGATTTTTCCTTTTTTTATATCAGATAAATTATCTTGATACATGGGATTGATTTCATGATATGATTGTACGTCTGTGGTTAAGTCGGTGGTGGCTCCGGGTGGTTTTTCAGGCCATCCTAATACTGTTCTTAACGAGCTGTTATAGATATCTACAATGTATCCCTCTGTGCTTATTTCGATCGACGACGAGAGCGTCGGTTCATGAACTTTAATAGCTATTTTTGATTCTTTTCCAGTGATTGATTTTATTCTACGCTGAATTTCAGCATCGATTTGCACAATTTGGTATGACCCAGTTGGTAACGAAACAGTTTCCCATGCTGGAGTACCATCGGGTTTATTCTTATACGAGAACACCAGTGCGTTATTGGGTTGCTGACCACCAAATGCAACCGATCTGATATTAGGCCAGCTATGATATACTCGTAATTTTGCCAGCGCGATCTCGCGCACTGGAATCGGAGAAGGGAAGTTCACACTAAATTGTGGGTTTGTTGATGTTATTGATATCATGCTTGTTCGTATCGGAGTGGTATTCTCCACGATTCGTTGAAGCAGTTCGAGTGACATTATTGTTAACGCTGTCTTCAATTTCCAATTTCAACATCACGGAGTTATACAACTGGGTCATCGTGGAAAATTCAACATCGGATATGAACGAATTATCTATCGACAGCGAGATCAACTCGGATAATTTCGAGTATGCGTCAAATACCACCTGGTACCGAGCTGTATAATCACTGAGTTTTTTTCTGAGAACACGATGATAACTTTTTAGTTATCGCGGTGGCGACTGCCGCAATTGTTGTTGCCGCAGAGATAGCAATTGGAACTGCAATCGGAGCCATCATGGTCACCGTCGACAAAATAACCCCGGCGCTGGCCATCACACCGGACACCGAGTACACGGTGATGTTGATGATTGCTACGCTGCGTCGGTATTTTTTTCATTTTTTCACGATAACGCTCAGAAAGTGATTTCAAGTTTGCGGAAAATTCTTTCACGGTATCATATCGATATCGATGCAATTGTGATACCTCTGGGACTATTATCGGTTCAATTGATTTAATCGATATCATTACTATTTTAAACCCGCTAGTGTTTTCAATTATTCGCCATCGTTAAGGGGTCCAGGGCAGGCCAGGTGGGTAGATGGGTTGGAATATCGTAGGTATGGTAGCTTCAGCCTGAAAAATCATCTACAAGTTCTAAACACCAAGTTTTTTTTGATCTAACGGTGGAACTATCAACCGCGACGACATTAAAGTGTTGACCGTTACTCCTGATAATTAACATCGCGGTGCCACCAGAGTAGGTTTTACCGCCCGCGATCATATTAAATTGATCGATAGAGATCCACGTTAGCCTGTAGATACCTTCGATCCCCGTTGGACTGTAGATATCATCGCCCCCCGCCTCGCCCCTCTTCCAGAGACCGGCGGACAATGTAGTATAAACGTCTCTTATCCAATCCATGGTTCCATGATCGACCGTATACACATTTTTAATGTTTATGCGTGGATGCGGAATCTTTATCTTTTCAAAATTTTCTTTTAGTTTAAGAATATCATTGTAAATATCTTTGAGAGTCATAGTAGATGTAGCCGGGACACCAAAAAACTTATCGACGACGTTGTTAGTGGGTTTTTGTACCTTTTCAAAATTTTCTTTAAGTTTAAGAATATCATTGTAAATATCGAGATAACTTGTCTTGATTTCGTCAGTATTTATTATCCTCACCGCCTCCTTGTTAAAAAAGAATGAAATCAGAGGGCTTTTAATTTCATCGAGAATTTTTAGTTTAAGAATATCATTGTACATTTCGAGATAATTTGCCCCGATTCTGGTAGGATCCATTATCCTCCCATCCCTCTTGCTAAAAAAGAATGAAGTCAGAAGGTCTCTGATTTTAAGCTGATCTTGGTCTTTAAGATACAGGTTGATGTGATAAAATTTTGTCGTGATATCTTGGGGGCCATACGTTCCAAAAAACTTTTTAACAATTTCGCTGGTGAGCTTTTGTTCGTCAATAGCTTTTTTAACTTCAGCGAGGGTCGGGCCTGTCAGAGATGTGGTTTCAGACACAGGTGTTCTCCCTAAAAATTTATCCACGATGGTATTAAGTGTTGTTTGTCTCACCATAAACATATTAATATCGTTGAGAGTCATCGTAGATGTAGCCGGGACACCGAAGAAATTATTAGCGACGTAGGCATTGTGAGTATGCTTGCCAATAAACTCGCTAATTTCAGCGAGTCATGCCTGCCACAAGCGGGGTTCCAAAAAACTTACTAACGACGTCGTTGGTGGGTTTTTGTACCTTTTCAAAATTTTCTATTAGTTTAGAAATATCCGCGTAAATATCGAGATAATTTGCCTTGATTTCATTTTCATTCATCATCCTCCCCGCCTCCTTGTTAAAAAAGAATAAAGATAGAAAGTTTTTAATTTTAGCGAGGGTCATGCCAACCACAAGCGGGGTTCCAAAGAATTTATGTACGACATTTTTGCGAAAAGTATTATAACCTCGTATATACTCATCCAGATCGCGGCCGTGGGCGGCAATCGCGTCGGTGATCGTAGACACACGTGCGCCTGGTTTAAGTCGCCCGTCGCTGGAATACAGCGCAATAGAGTTTTCATCGGCGGTGCGCTGCCGTATCAAAATGTCATCCGCGGATATATTACTGCTTTTCAATTTACCCTGGCGATCCTGAAATACAACTATTCCGTTTTGATCAACACTTGCTAAATTTAACGTCTCAGCGATTTCATCTTCAATTATTTTTTTTACATCCTCGATAGAACCCGAAGATGTTTCCGCGGTGGGTTCTGACATTGACAGAGATCGTCCCCAAATATCAATCATTATTATAAGCGCAACTTGTATTTTCAATTTATTGATTCTCTAAAATTACCTTGTAATTTCCCACTCGTGTATTTATTTACAACCAGATGAGGTGGTTTCTGTGACGATGAAATCTCCGAGAGGACATTTAATACTTCACGGCCGCATATCCGCGGATCATTTAATTGTTGTGTTGGCAGCGTGGAATAAAAAATCGGAAACTCTTTGAGTTTCATCGAAGAATTTATATACCGCATAAACTCGCTTGGTGGTGCTAACCCATATGAATCAAAATAAACAATTCCACTTGGATCAATCGCGTATGCAACCCAGTGAGTTCCCGATCCGCTGCTGTTATCAAGATTGATGATACCGGTTTCAACGCGTTTAGGTTTTCTCGGTAATTGATCTCTCATAAAACCCCCTCTGAAATTTTGTATCGCTAGTTTTTTAGCAGCATCAATCAAAATCAAAATTGGACATGGGAAGAATTGGGTTTTCAACTAATAAACCGTTCCTGGTATTCTTAGACCCTTTCCGCTGTACCATGAATACGGGGTTCCTGGTAGGTACAACCCCTTTCCCTTTTTTTATATCCTTTCCCAGTTGCCTTTTTCAACGCCATCCCTGCCGCGGTCCCAACGGCTCCCAACGCCGCCGCTTTCGCCACTGCTGGGGCGGCCGCTGCAATCAATGCTGGTATTGCGGCTAACAATGGAAATATACCACCTGATTTTATCATGTTGGCGACTGCAGCCTTTGAAAATACAATTTGAACCCCTCTCTTATTCTTTAGCGCATCATTGAAATGTTTTATTTGACGATCCGTCAGTGATATTTTATGTGTACCGCCGGACATCTGCGCTGGTTTTAACGTTATTGTTGTTCCACATTCTTTAGCGGATTTTGATCGCAATTTCTTGACCTGACCATCAGTCAGCTTGACACTAACACCACTATATGTCATTTTATTGTAAAACTATTTATGCTTTCAATTGATCTAATTGTGAATCGTTTACATATTTTCCACTGGTGCATCAACGATTCTCATTCGTCCGCCAGCCCCTTCTAACAACATTGATTTGTCGCTGAGAATGACAGCAACCGCTCTATAATCAACACCACCAGGAGCTATACGAGCCCTAAAAGGTATGTCAACGACGGATTGCCTTGTTAAATCAAGATGCTCCAGCGAAAAGTAATAAATCGGATATAGGTTTTTAAAATCAAGTTGCGATATTTGTAAATCAGTATCAACATTTTGATCACGGCCCATAAATGACAGCATCCGATGATACACACGTGCTATATGGTTGTTTTCGTAATTAAGCTGTATATCCTCAGATGGTTCTTGTTGTCCGTTTATTCTCAGTGAAACCTCCTTGACTCCTAATCGATCAAATATCATATGACTGCGTTCTTGGGAGCCTAATCGATCCCGATTCTGCAGCACTATAAATATATGACGTGGAGCTGAAACGCCTTGTTTTGATGCCAGGTGCCATGTAAATGTATCAGCAACATTATCCTCTTTGGTATCAGTTGTTGTTGTTAGCCAACTTATCATTGATTTGCCACCTGTGTCCATAAATGAAAGTAGCCGCTCTTCCGTGGTAATTGATGGGGTCATAACTGGCATCCACAATACTATTTTACTCAAAACAACTTTACCATCAGCGGCACCAGTACGCCAAATTGCATCATTGTCATTGCCTTTTCGCACTAACGCGATTGTGTCTTTGGCTCCATAGATGACTTTTCTGACATTTCTGCAGAATCCAAATATGTGATGGAGTGGAATCGCACATGAAAAATATCGCTGCTGTCCTTGCAATGCTCCTTTTCGTGTTGCAAATCCTAAATTGAAATTACCATTAACGCCTCCGAGAATATCAAACGCAGCTCCGGGTCTAGCTCGACGTTCTGGATTAGCTGCTTCTTGTTGATCGGGTTCTGCATTATCTCTTGCTGTTAACACTTTAATGTATTGAAGGTGGTCAGCGTTATCATAGGTATCCTTTGCAAACATCATAGATGGACCAGCCGATCTTGTATAATCATCAGAATATCTTGCTAGCCCGATTATTGTTGTTGCAGCATCAACTTCACGGTCTATTGATTCAATTTCTTTTCCATCAATGAGATATCTTGCACTTTCAAATAACGCCATTATGCCATTATTAACAAAACATTTGCGTTATCTGCATATGAGATATCAGCTGCAACATTTGTTACGAGTTTCCCCTCGATTTCAATAAATGCTTCATGGCAAAAAGTATTTACTGGTATCTTGAACTTGAAGTTCAATTCGCGATCGTAGGTCGGGTTGTATTGCATGATAGGAATAGTATTGATAATCACGGACGGAATCGTTTTTGGGCACTGGGGCTTCCATATCAAACGCGGGATCAGCTGTTCGTTTAAACATTATATTATTCACACTAGTGCTTTCAGTTGTGAAACTCTTTGTAATCATCGTCGTTTTTGTTTTCGTTTCAAGCCGCTTCCTGCTATCGCGTTCATGATAACGCTATCTGTTACCGGCGAAACCGTCAATGGTGACGGAGTCACCGAAGCAGCTAACGACGCTAGTTTTTATTCCACTGCGCTATTTATTGCTTTGCTGATTTTTGCAGGCATCACTGTAGTTGATGGCAGCACTGGTGATTTCACCACCGACTTCGTCGCTGTTGGTTTCTTTCGCACCAATGAATAGTCTCTTCCTGCAGCTGCATCTTGCTGTTCTTCTTTGCGTTCTTCAATTTCGCGTTGAGTTTTTATATCACTGGATAGCTGTTGTATCCCTGCGTGCGTTTGTTCGGTCTCTGCTGCTATCTTTTCAAATGTATCAAGCAGCGGCGCCTTCGTTGCTCGTTCTTTTTCAGGAATATCTCCGTATATCGCTGCTTCAGTTAACTTTTTCACATCTTTGGTCGCACTTGTTATCGGAGTAAACAGTTGTTCACTTGACACAGAAAAGTCAGTTTGCATTTGTTGTCGCTGCTGAAGTTTTTCGCGAAGTCTGTCTCGTACCGGTATAAACTTTTTAATTGCTGCTAGCCGCTCTCGGGCTAATTTAGTTGTAAGCGATTCACCTACCATATATTGTTTGTGAACTGAGTTTTCAAATGTGAAACTATCACAATTAAAAGCTGAGTTATTAAATAATGTACCATCAAGCTAACGTATCCATCTCCGACAGGGTTAAACTGTACGACGCTATCCGCGAGTGTTTCAGAAATAACATCGCTGGGGGTTTCAGAATTGTAATATCTGAGAACGGCGATGAACGATTTTTGTTAACGACGCGGCAACAACAACAACTACGTGAAAATGGAGGCGTCGCGGTGATTACTTGCTACCACAACCAGATCATCCAGTACGCACATAACTGCATGAGCAAGCCCAAACTGCTGAGTATTCTTTCAGGAGAAAATCCTATGTGAGTGTTACAAAAAACGCTAATTTTTTTTTACTGAAAGCCTATTTTTTATAGTAACGCTCACGTGGTTAGGATACTGGTTTTTCCTCGCTTAATATTTTTCTAAGATCACGAACCTTAGAACTAATTTCAGTTCGTTTTTGATACTCTTGGCCGAGCTTTTGACGTATTGTTTCAACGGTGCTAAATAGCGTTATAAATACATTAATGTCGTTACCGTACAAACAAGCATTGATGGACTTTTGAATTCCTTTCACGAGCCTGTACATCTTAGGTAAAACATAACGACTCTTACTAGACTGATACTCAATTTCTTCCTATTCCGAGGCAATCCTGTCGCAGTCGAGATCTTCAGATAATACTATCCCTCGATTTTTCAAATTTGAAATTTCAACAATTATAAAATTTACATCTTTGATATCCATTATTTATATAATACATTTACCTCTAATTATTAAAAAATATTGGGGGTTGTTTTCGACCCGTTTTGTTTTATGGACAGTACAATGCCGTATATATCTCCACTCGAGTGTTGTGGCAGATTTTAGGCATATATATACTTAATTAAGTTAATAATTTAATGAAACGATGATGGAATTTGTGATGTGATGGTGGGCGTGCCATGCAAGCCCAAGGGAACACCAAAGCATACATCTCCGAAAGGGAGGCCTAAGGTGACAAACATCATCTTAGACCGCCCAGAAGATATGCTTGGGGGACATCACAACAAACCCCAAAGCATACATCTCCGAAAGGGAGGCCTAAGGTGACAAACATCATCTTAGACCGCCCAGAAGATATGCTTGGGGGACATCACAACATATACTTAATTAACTTAATTAATGGACAGTACAATGCCGTATATATCTCCACTCGAATGTTGCGGCAGATTTTAAGCATAACATATACTTAATTAACTTAATTAATGGACAGTACAATGCCGTATATATCTCCACTCGAGTGTTGCGGCAGATTTTAGGCATACATATACTTAATTAAGTTAATTATTGGACGGTACAATGCCGTATATATCTCCACTCGAGTGTTGCGGCAGATTTTAGGCATAACATATACTTAATTAACTTAATTAAGGATGGAATATTCAATGAAACGATGATGGAATTTGTGATGTGTATGGTGGGACGGCACAAAGACAGCACAAACATGAAACGACGGGGCGGATTTTCTACGGCCAATCCAACCAATCAAAAGCAACCCAATTAAATTAACCCGGTTGCTTGATTGACAAAAGACAACCACACGCCCGGGTCAATGGCGTTGGTTAATTTTGATCGGTAGGATTTGGCTTTCGAAAGCCCTAAGCTTATTACGAGTCATAACGTATATAAGGTGACTAATACAGCAGCGTTGATTCACGGGTGTGTTATTTTATTTCCTTGAATTACTTATTAATGCTGTTTCACAACATTTAAATGAGACAAAATATTTAAATAAAACACTAAACAAAAGAATACAGTTGTTAGATAACAGCGTGTATTTTCTCTGTTCTAATCTTCTAGACAAAATGCGTTACCGATTAGGTCACTGTATACAAAAAGGAATTTATAACTGCAACTCTCACATAGTGATTTTAACCACGCCCACTTACTTCAATGAATGGAAAACACTAGTGTTTCATTCTCGTTCCGGCTGAGCGAACATAGGTAACGCGTTGGATTATAAAGAACGTCTGTACTGAAAGTCACGCATGCCTGCGTCAGTGAAATACCGATCAATATAGAGGAGGGGAACAATATAACCTGACATGTATATACTTAACAATAAGAGAGTTTTCACTGTATTTAAATGTAATATATAAAAATGCATGCAGAAAAATACAACTCGCACGTAGCAGATAGTAATTGTACAGTCACGTACCCGCGTCAATGAAATACGATTGATTAGCAGTCTACATGTATTGTAATTTCGATGTTATAAATATAAATCTCCACAGTCACGTGTCCGCGTCAAATAGCAGCATGGATTACATTTCAATCATGCGACATAACTCTGTCATGCAACTTTATCACCGGATGATTTATCTCCCTTGATATATGAAAATTTTATACTGTGACCTGTCTTTTTTGAGAGAGCTGTTTGAGAAATTCCTTCCGCTACATATCGTACCGAGGACTCACAAATATTGAAATATTTTCCGGCCAAGTTCATTGATTGAAATATTTTTTCTTCGTTATTTTCTAAATCAAATGATTTTACTGGTCTCTTTCCAACTGACTTACATGTTCCAGTCCTGCCTATTTTTGTATTCTGACTTTGAGTAACAACTCGTAAATTATCCAATTTGTTATTCTGAGGACATCGATCCACGTGATCGATCATAAATCCATCCTTGATCAATCCGTTATGACATTCAAAAATAATTCTATGACAGAGATATGTTTTATTTCTAACAATAAACAGCAAATATCCCATATTATTCAGAAATCCAGCTGGTTTCTTTAGTCTGCGGTGCCTCACAACACCATCACGGGATGCTTCATAATTAACAAGCACTGGGTGAGGTCTGAAATCTTGGCTCATTTGTATAATAATACTACTTGTCTAATTTATATCTGCTTTAATTATAAACCTCTTGATATAATCTTGAGGAGTTTTTATGATTTTGTCGCTGACGGAGTCATCGGTAGGATCAATGACTGTATTTTTTATTCGTTTGTCATAATAGCGTTTTAGTTCCCTGTATCGTTTGCCGCCACAACTGAGACACAACTGCGATTTTCCTCTTACCCCCACCCCACATCGGAGGCACGGTAGGGGGCCAAAGGAACCGTTGCGAACGCTTTGTAAATGATACCCACAGAATTCGCTTCTGCATGTTTTGTTACATGGAGTTGATCCAATCATTAGCCACTTGCAGTGATTCGTTATACTATATTTTTCTATTTAAATACTTGTTTTAATTATAACATGGAGGAGTTCGAGAGATTATCAGTAATTAAGCCTTTCAAAAATGTTAAATTCAATCTCGATAGAACCCTCAAAGATGTGCCAAAACGGGCAATAACGGATAGATCCCTGATAAATAAAATACGCGATTGTATTAATGAATTCAAGCACGACGGTGCATCTCATAGCTGGTCAACATTTCGAATTGATGGCGTTGTTGATGCTGCCATGAATGACAGCAACGCAGCGTTGATGTTATCACAACTTGGCAACAAAAAGTATTTTTTAGAGTGAAATTCATTATCCGTGTAGAATCAGGCGGTTGGATTATACGAGATAAATTTGAACCGATTCTCAAAGACAAGAAAACAGTCGTTGTTAACCGTGATTCTAAGCCAGGTTTGTTAACTGGAATTGACAAATCATACTATGAACGAGCATATCCTGAAACAGCAGTTGTGTATGGGATATATCTGTTAAATGAAAAACCTGATATAAGAAAACTTAAACCAATGAAACAGTCGTCGCCGGCGACTTCGTCGTCAGTGGCTTTGCCACTCAATTGTGTAGCAGCACGAATAACAGAACATTTTACAAATGCATCCCGAGGTAACAAACTTACCGATCTACGGCGTAGCAAAATAGCACTATGGGAGTTAACGGTAAAAGACTGCGGAGCAACTATTAGCGATATAGCGAAATTAGAAACATCACTGAGATTTCCAATAACAGTTATGACGATAACCGGAGAAGTTTTATTCGAATCAAAATATAACAAAAATGGAGCCCCAATTAAAATTATTGATCATAACGAACACGCATGGACGTCCGCGGTCACAATATTTCCACGAAACAGAACAATAAAGTATATACCTGACGAATTCTTACGAGAAGAATTTTCCAGGGATGGTTTTCTCGTTGAAGAGAAACTATTCGATGCTATTGCGCATTTGAGTAAAAACGACCCCGTGTCGGTGTGGTTACTTCGCAGCACTAAAAACGACACGGATACGTTTGATCAGTTTGTAAGACCAAACGGTGAATTATACCGCACTGAAGCATTTCACAACAAAATGAAAAAAGCAGCTAGTGGGTTTTTAACAGCGTGTGGCGAAGGCAACAACAGTGGCGAAGCCACCAACAATGATGAAATCATCAACGATGATGAACAATTATTGACCAACTGTTTTACAATCCCGTCGGTTGCAGCTCATTTTGCGAGAATAAAAAACGCATGGAAACCAACACGCGTAGAATTCTTGCCAGACATTGAGGCTAGTTGTTTAGAATTTAATCATGGTGGTTTATGGAATAACAAATACGACCATGATAATATCATTTCAGTTGATATGGTTACTTGTTATCCAGCGAGTTTTCTTGGTTATGGAGAGTGTACTGAGTATTTTAAACGATTTGGACACCCCGTACATGAAATGACTCGTGTTGCAATTAATGGGCCGCTGCCTGATTTTGATTTAACTGGATTCGCTCGTGTAGTATCATTTGAGTTCGCAGCAGGACTTCATCGCTGTTGTTATGTTTGGATTCGTAGACACGTGTCTGAAAAGAAGTGGCTGCCAATAGCGTTATTACGGTTCATGATTGATACAAAAATGTTAATTTCGCTGACGGTCAGTGAAGCAATTATATCATATCGGAAACAAACCAATGTCTGGTTGCCAACACCGGAACGTCTTGATAGTATAATTAACGAATCCAGAAAACATATTGATGCCGACGAAGAATATATCATTGAGTGGTCCAAACGGGTATTTAATCAACGAAACATCGAAGCAAAAGATCTCGGTAGAAGAATAATCGAAAAATTCACTCAGGGAGGAAAAAAATGCGACTATAGACGATATTGTTCACGGCTGATTATGGATAACACCGAATATGACTTTGTAATCGCGGATGCAGTATCCAAAAACATATATGTGGATCGTAAAGATGCTTTTTTGTCCGAAGGAACAAAATTGGGTACAGTCGTTACTTACAGCGACGGTTACAGATCCCCGTATACACATTTGAGGGTTATGCTGGGTTATGCTTGTATTAATTTATTTTCAATGATAAATAGATTTCCTGACACTGCGGTTAGAGTTGCCGTTGACTCATTTTACATTAACAGCAAGTACAGTTGCGCAATTGCTGAATTCACTAATTCGGATGAAAGTTGGGGATCATGGAAAATTAAAAAAGAAATGCTGCGTGAGTATTCTGAATCAGCAGATGTTGAAATTAAAAGTAATTACTTAAGCGGTGATAATTTATCAGAACGTTCTAATGCACCACCGATATCAGATCCAATTTGTAGATATAAAACAGTTTATTTAAACGGCTGTGGCGGGTCAGGAAAAATGACTCGGGCGATTGAATTATATCGAGGTAGAGCAAATATGATTGTGCTGACACCGACCCATAGACTAGCGCGAGAGATAAAACAACGAAACGTCGAAGCTTGCACTTATCATAGTTTTTTTTTCGATACAACGGCGACAAATGGACCCCTGAACGAATGGGCGAGAAATTCATCCCTGCGTTTATTATTTGGGATGAGATATGCACGGTTTCGGTAGATGTATTAAAAATGTTTCTTGATTGGTTGCTGCAAAAGAATACAGCGGTAATAATGTGTGGAGATCATGGCCAACCACCACCATTTGTCGGCGCGGGTCCACATGATTGGTTAAGCGAGTACGCGGATTATTATAAAGAAATTGATAGCGATTACAGGTCGCTCGATAAACAATTAAGTGAGGTCAAAAAATTAATCAGATTACAACCCGGTAAAATACAATGTGAAATAATTCGGGAAGTGATTTCTGAAACTCCCATGGAAGAATTTTGGGAAGTATGGAGGCCGAACGATTTTGTAGTGGCGAGTAGAAAGATAGTTAGAGACAAACTTCAGCAACAATTATTTGAGCTTCATAAAGAAAAATATCCCCTGATAAAAGATCCATTGTGTTATAGACCCGCTGACACACGGCGACAGAATATTGAAGTTGAAATTCCAGGAGAGCCCGAAAGACAAACACTAGTATTAAATGATATTGTGCTGGTTGATATCAGTGTTGTCGAAGACGCATTGCGTGCTAATAAATCGCCATGGACACTGGGTTACGTAACAACAATACATTCCTCGCAGGGATTAACCATCGCGGATACAATTGTTTGGATAGTCGATAATCGCAGTGAGTGGTCAAATTTAGTCTATCTTGCAGTGTCTAGAGTACGGCGAATAAATCAACTTCGAAGAATTGTTTTCGATGACGACACCACAATGGATGATATTGATGTTAGCATCATTAATAAAAAAAACTCTCCGGTTACAAACAACAAGACAAACAAAAACAACGAGAATTTGATATTGATGCTGAATTAATAATTACGCTGAAGCAACAACAGAATAATCACTGCGCGAGTTGCAATTGTATAATGCGTTGGCAGTATTCGGATAAAGATCCTCACCAATTTACCGCAGACAGAAAAAATAACAGTCTCGGTCATGTCAGAAACAATGTGATGTTGACTTGTCTTGAGTCCAACAGACGCAACGGCGCTAGTTAAGACCATGCGGCGGCAATTGAGTATCATCAGGAATCACTTGTAATTGTTCGCGTGTAAAACCCCGCTGAGGGGCAGTTGAATCCAATTTATAGATTGGAGGTCTACCAGTTGATCGTGTTATAGTAGATATGCTATGCGTAGTGACACTCCAAATAGGATCAGTAGCCCTTTTTTTACCACCTTCGAGTTCTCCTGGTTCATATAAATATCTCACGGTGACATGCTGAGAATTGGCTGAGAAACGCTATCTCTCTGTGGCTGTGGTATATACTTTTTTTATTGCGTTGTTAGGTTTCATATTGATTGCTCTGGTAATCTCGTTATTTAGCGCTGCTACTACCCCTGGTAACCTTTTGACCCATTCACGGGATCGCTTTTCTTGGATGAATTCTTTTGCGTATTGATATCCAAATAACCGCTCAGCAAGAGTCCGATTAAATCGTTCTACAATTGCCTGATCGCGATGTAACGCAGTATGCCCCCGTCTGATGGTGACATTGTGATGTTTCATTGTAGATGCAACCATACCCTGAAATTCCTTGCCAGGATCAACTTGTAACAGATTTGGCCAGCGTAGAGGGCCTCGTCGATAAATCTTTTCAAATGCAGAAGCAACTTCAGGTGATGATTTTGTTTTTAGCGGTTCTGCTTGTTTGTATCGACTCGCAACGTCAACTACGGTTAGCGCGTATTTGTAACCGTTGTCATGTGGTAAAAACAATAAATCAGCTTGATGAACTTCATTGGGTCCGGTAACATCAAAATGCGAGAAATTGATTTGTTTAGGACGCGGTAGATAAATTTGCCATATAGCCTGTTTGGATAACCAATTAGACGCAGTGGCTTTTTTCACTTTTGCGGCGTTGGCGAGTTTATTGATTGCAGCGTTACCCCTCCAGTACCCCCTCGGAGAATAATAAATAGATTCCATATTATTAATTACCAGCGCCCATCATCAATTTGCCTTTCATAGCTGATTTTACCAACCACGAAGCCAATTTTTCTTTGAAAGATTTATCAGGAATAGCATTTAACGAATGAATTAATTTCACATCCGCAAGATGCCTGTGTTGCAAATTGCTGCTTTTATAATATGCAACATCATGAGCATGACACGCATTATCAATAGCGTTTATCGGATACTCGCCGGGTCGGGGCTGATTTTGATCATCAAGTCTGATATCTAATCGTGTTCCGGGGCCACAGTAGCTATATCCTGGAAGGTGCTTTTCTCCGGGTACTTTGCCCATGGGGTTCCAGGGAGCTTTGCCAATTTGGCTGCGATATCACCTCGTTTTTTTTTAAACATCTCCGGATTTCATAGAAACAAATCTAAACTTTTTTATACCACATGTTGCACATCTACCAGCAAGTGCTGATCTGTTATTTTTAGTTGTAATCGTCGTCACATCATTTGTGCTAGTACGCGTTTTACACTTCACACAATATAGATCCATAATTTATGTATAGAGATATGAATATAATTGATTTTTCAGCGACTAAAACAAGAGAACCAGTTAAGCATCATGCAGCGCTACTAAACTCTATCTGCGCAATTATAATCGGGCCATCTGGATCCGGCAAGACGCAATTGTTGCTCAATTTAATAGTAAGATGGATGAAGAGGAATAAGTTATATTTAGTTGCTCCTAGCGTAGATGATCAACGATGCTATGAAGTGCTAAAAATTTTAATGAAAACGCTTCAGAGATTGCAGGCAAGGGCATCATTGAATTTATAACCGATATTGAGGAGGCACCATCCGTGGATGACCTTGATGGGAGCATTAACAATTTAGTCGTATACGACGATGTGATGTTAGACAATCAAAAAAAACCCAGCTAGAATATTTTCCCGAGGCAGGCACAAAAACACTGACGTGATATATGTCACTCAACGATACACTCAGATTTCAAAAGTGATCAGAGATAACTGTAATATTCTTGCTGTGTTTAACGGCGTTGATACACATACGCTACGAAATATTTGGCAGACATGGTGTTCCGATATGGACTTCAATCAATTTAAAAATTTCTTTAGTAAAGCTCAGTCAACCCCGCATGGATTTATAACAATAAATTTACATGATCCTCGGGCACGATATCGTATCGGACTCGATCAAATATTTGGTTGAAATAAATTATTAACCCATAGCAGAGGGGGGGGGAGGCGATGACAACATCGTTGCGACGTTTTACGGTTAAGCAACGAAAACGCGAATAGAGTATCACCGCGCAAACTCATGTTTTGAGCAAGAAATCAATAAGTCTCCGTTTACCAAATGGAGACTTTCTTTTTTTTTTGTTAAAATATGAGATTCGCAGGAAGGCTCTATTTTCCGTTTTGAGGGCTTAAAGTGATTTTGTCGGAAAAAGTTGTAGGGTTCTCCACCCCTGCTGCTCTAACCAAAACAACAGAATATGCATACACTATATCAACATGACCAACACTCGCTAACCAAAACAACGGAATATGCATACACTATATCATCATCATGACCAATACCCACTAACCAAAGAAAAGGGTAGGAATGTACCATTAACGCATTGTTTGAATGACAAACTGCCACTTCACACATACCTGTCACTATTGTATAGCTTATCCTTTCCAGGATGGAAATTGCCATTGTCTGAGTGATGAAAATGGATGATGAGCAGAAGATCCTTGATATCAACCCAGTAGTAATTCCTTTAACTAACATCTTTATATCAAACAGTAGTAATTCCTTGTACTGACATCTTCATATCAAGCCAATAGTTATTCCTTTTAATGACATCTTCATATCAACCCAATAGTTATTCCTTTTACTGACATCTTTATATCAACCCAATAGTAATTTCTTTTACTGACATCTTCATATCAACCCAGTGGTAATTCCTTTTACTGACATCTTCATATCAACCCAGTAGTAATTACTTTTACTGACATCTTCATATCAGTTCAGTGGTAATTCCTTTTACTGACATCTTCAGGTTTAGTAGATGCAGATTCTAGTTTTGGGAAAACACTATTTTTCACTTCTTATCATACAGCCATTATTTGTCATTTGTATTGGCGAATTGTATTTATGGAGTGCATTACCACCCCCAACCCTGTGGGTTTTTTTAAATTGGAATTATCTTCCTTGATATTCTTTACAATCTAGGCTATCTTTATAAATAACTTGCCCTTTAAGTTATAGAACACCACACCCTCACCACAATTTTGTAACATTTTTTCTATGGCTTAATTGCAGTTTATTTTATTGAGATCCAGATCTTCGATATTTGCATTCTTTTCTAGATTAGAGTTAACACAAATGACAGTCTCACATCAGCACATGTATTCTACATCTACAGTATCAGCGTTAAGTATTGCTGATGTAATTGTTAATGAAGTTCCATGCAAATTCACATTATGTTGATTATACAAGATTAGTGTTCTTAGAATTTAATATTTAAGGTGGGTGGGTGAGGGGGTTTACAGCAATGCCTAACAGACAAAATGTTGATAAATGTGGGGATATGAAATGAAGGCCTACTGGGATACCCACCATACCTGCCTGCAGGCATGTGCTTGATGTAAACAGATAGATAGTTGTCCTTTTCATTGTATCTGGTCAGACAAGGTCTGAGACCTCACTGAAAACAGATGGACACATAAAGAATGAAAGAAGCGGCCATACTATCATTCAATAGAATTTTAATGATTTTACAGTTTTCCATTCCCATTTCCCAGGGGTCTCAGAGGACCATTTGATCAGTCTCTTCTGAGACATATAAGGCCCTTGCAGTTTCTTCAAAAGAGGAAATAAGGTATCCATTGCTGTATCCCTCAGGTCTCAGAACAGGATGGGACCAGTCTCTTCGGAGATGCATAAGGCCCAACACAATGAAGGATATAATGTATGCTTTGCTGATACCCTCCGGTCTGCGACCAGATTGGATTGATACTTTCTATGATGCACAAGGCTGATAGGATCCTAGCCAAGGGAGGAAACAGATCCCTTGTGTCTCAGCAGAATTGGATCAGTATTTTTTTAGATGCATAAGGAAAATGGATCCCTCCCAGGGGAGTTACTAAGCGAGTGGAGAATGAGTCTTGCCCCCCCCCACCCCCACCCCCCATGTGGGAGATGCAGCATTGTCTCTATTCCCACAAAGTTGACAGTGGTGCCCCTTGAGGGAGCAGCTGCCTCTCTGACCGTTAAGCCAGATGTGACATCAACTAGTCATTCTGTAAGGAAGAGGTAGGATCAAAGTCAGAAGGAATGAATTAGGGTTTTCATAAGAATTAGAGACACCTGAGCGGTCACTAGTCACTGGTATATGAACACAAATCAGTGGTGTTTAGATATGGATCGGGTCGAAACCTAATTTTTCGTGAATCCTGTTAGGGACTGGGAGTCGGCGCCAGAGAAAAGACATGTTCCACTTAAGTCTTACGGGATGAGGTGTCATCCAATTCATGGAAATGACCGGTGTTACATGTTAAGGTTCTCATAAACAGTAACAAGGAAATTTAAGAAATAATGTATTTCCCTAGAAGGAAAAAAACAAGGTAAAAATAAGAAAAAAGAACTTACGGTTTTACAAATCAAATCCCAAAATTATCCACGAATAATCCAAGAATTGAAAATTAAAAGTCCTAGTAAGAAAAGGTTATAAGAAATTTGAGTTCCAGTCCCAACGAAAGTCCAAACTAGAAGGCAATGACGTATGGCGTAGTAAGTATAATACTGAAGTGTCAACAGTTCTTTGTTGAACCACTAAAATAATTGCCGGTGTTTGAGTTCTGTAAATTTCAATAATTATATTTATCCAAGAATCAATTTTGAGCACAAGTATTTCCAGGAAAAATTATTCTCTAAGAATCCAAAGAATCTGAAGAAAAATTGAACTTAAACTCTAACTCAAACTCAAACTGGTCAAAGCTCAATGCTATGAACTCAAATCCAAGTAAACATGTTGTTTAAAAATGACAAGCATCTTAAAATATATTCTACAATCATGGAAAAAGTTAGCTTGGAAAATGAACCATACTGTCTACAATCATGGAAAAAATTGAAACACAATATAGATATACGTAACAAGATATAAATCTTGAATATATGTATATAACCAATAGGTAACATTCTGTTCAGGGGACCACACTGTCTTTTTTGTTTGTAAAAGGTTAAGTGTTGGATGACGAAAGCAAGTGGTTGTAAAAAAAAAACTAAAGTGTTCAACCTTATTACTTTATCACCAATTTTTACATCATATCCTTACACACCTGTTTGGAGGTCTGTGTGCTGGTCAGTAGTGTGGGTTTTGGTCATTACAACTTTTTTGTAATTTGTGGGTGCAGGTATGCAACAAAATATTGGTTAGTAGGCGTGGATGATAGTAGATTGATGGGTGATTGTTATTCAAACGGCTTATTTGTTAGTAGGCGTGGATGATAGTAGATTGATGGGTGATTGTTATTCAAACGGCTTATTTGTTAGTAGGCGTGTGTAATGTTCAGTCCATATAGCGTTACGGTTAGTGCGTGTAGGTGTTTGTTAGTTCGAACGGGGTAATATTTAGTATGTGTGTGTTAGTAGATGACTGTGTCATGGTAAAATGATGTATTGGTCAGTAAATGCGGGTAATAGTCCAGACAGCATGTTGTTTAGTAGACGTACATATCGGTCAGTAGATGACTGGGTGAAAGTCAGCAAATTGGCATATTGGTTACTAAGAGTGGTGCTGGTCAGTCAAATGGCATATTGATTTATTGATAAATAGATTAGTGGATGTTGGACAGGCAAAACACCTTGAACCCAAATTCCGTTGATCGACCGATAATATTAAAAGTTTGAAATCATGTTATAATGTTGCTGTCACATTGTCCCATATCAACCCATTTTAATATGGCAATTTAATGTTAGACTCATATATCACCCCATATTAGCTTATATTTCTATTTTGGCCATAATAAATGGCGGATCAGGGTTAGTTGTAAAACAAAACAAAAAAGTAAACTTTTGCAAACTTCTTTTGAGAAGTTATTAGTGTAGATGTGATTTTGAAGTTTTATTTTGTACTTTTAGTAATTTGTTTGTTTGTTTTAGGGTTTAATGCCATTTTTCAGCACACGATAGGCTATACATGACGGCCAGTATTTTTCGTGGAGGAAGAACCCTGGAAAAAACCCGGGAAAAACCACCGACCCACGAGAAGCTACTGGCAAGCTTCTCACATAACTACATTTGCCGAATCTTAGACTCGAACCCACGCAGACAAAGGTGAGACGATAGTGATCCGAAACAGAAAGCGCGTTAGACCACTCGGCCACTCGGGACCCCTACTTTTAGTAATAACAACCATATTTAAAGCCACATTGGCATTACATGCACAATTTAAAAGCACTCCATGATGATAGGTTGTTTTCTAAAAAATTTGGTCAAATTCTTTTTGTGACTTTTTAGAAGAGATAGTTTTAGGATTTTATAGTTTGTTAACTGCGGCCATATTTAATGGAATCATTGATACAAATTTGAGAAGTCTTTATCCCAGAGCGTTTTCTTCCAAGTTTGTTCAAATTCTATTTCGCGGTTTTGGACAAGTCGTTTAAAGATGTTTCTAATTATAGCAATGATGGCGTTATGTGAGGTTGGATTGGCATTATTTAACAGTTTGTAAGGCCTTTATAAGGTTATGTGAGGTTGGATTGGCATCATTTCTTAACAGTTTGTAAAGCCTTTATAAGGTTATGTGAGGTTCGATTGGCATCATTTCTTAACAGTTTGAAAGTCCTTTATAAGGCTTATTTCTTTTTGAAAAGTTGAAAATGGCAATTGTCGACAGAGAATGCAGGACAAGCGAACGGTCTATGCCAAATGGTTACTGGACCTTATGGACAGGTCAGCATACAACTGGTTTCTGTACTGTAAGTGCAGTACAGGATCACGTGGCTTTTCCATTGTTCATGGCATGCTCTTTTGGAAATATAGAAACGTTTCTAATTGGATGTGAGGGGTATAAACCGTCAGTTATTAGAATAAAAACAAGCACACATTTTGTGTAAATTAACTGCAATACATGCTACATCATGACAATACTTTGATGAAGGCTACGAGACTACGAGACTGAACGTGTTGAGTTACCTTTAATTAGTTCAAGAAGACACTAGTCCAGATCTTTCAATTCATGCACAGACGTTTGCAAAATGTAATCTGTCTTCTGTGTGAACATTTTCCCATTCTCCGACGCATTGGACAGTGGTTATTCGCAGACAAAAGGCACAGCGTTCATGAAAGGTGTACGTAATTGATTTTTGAAGTCTATTCACGTATATCTTCAACTTTTCACACATGAAGTTGATATTTTCCTGCAAAAGAGTACTTAAATGGCAATTACACGAAGACATATGCTTGCAAAAAAAAAAAAGATTCAGCATTCCCCGCACAAGTGCACATAAATCAAACAGTGGAACACGGCGGACTTATGACAAAAGAATAAATGTAATATATGGGAGGTAATTCATTTAGAGAAGAGTCGGAAATGTTGTTGACTTAGTTCCCTTATGAGCCTCAGCTAACCGTGATATCGCGTTCGGTTACAAAACTTAACACTGATACAGGAAAATCCATCTTATACTGATCGCAGCACTGTAATCTGTTAAAATTGTTATATATAATTAATTTGCATTTCTTGCTAATTTTTAATGTATTTTTAAAATTTATTTATATGATATTGATTTTGTGACATTGTAGTTTGAACATGACTTTGTCCAAACGTTCATATTCTACCTGCCCAAAATTATGGATGTTAATTTTGCAGTAAACATGTTTATTTCAATCGAAGTCTTGACTTTGTAAAATCCTTTTGAACTGTCGGGCTTATCTGTCGTTTACTATACAAATTTTATTATAATATTTATTAGCAGACTTCTAACTATAACATTTTTTAAAAATTGTAGAATTTATTTAATTTATTAGGTAAATTTTATTTTGTTATTTTTCTTGTTTTTGTTTTGTTGTTTTAATAGAAAATGTCATTTATGACCTGAGGTCAGGCGGAAGACTATATAATCTTGTTATTTATATTTGCTTTAATATCTTGGCAGATTCAATTGTATTATGTTGTGTCCAGTAATTCAGTGGGCTAGAATTTATTTCTTCGAATTATTTAAAACAAGTGATTCTTCTCTGGGAAACAAATGCTCTTCAAAATAACATTTTCGAAATAGATACTTGAACTTATGCTAAAAATTCAAATAAGGATTTAATTATTTAATTGTATTATTGTGATCCAACAAAAGAACGTTGGCACATCAGCATTATACGGGCCACCACAGACACATCAACACATTCAGCGTTAAATTTTTATTTGGATTTCCACTTTAGTTTTTTTTTCGGAATTTTAATTATTAGGATTCGTCTAGGTAATTCTAGGAATGTATGGGATTTAATTCGCAATACCATATGTTCCTTATTTGCATTTTCACTTTTGTATTCTAATGAAAGAAATTATTTGTTGAACTTTACAAAGCTTGTTGCTTCTTACTTTTGTCTGTTACTTATTTTAAGACCAAAGAGTCAGAATAGAGAACTTAAGTAGCCGCCTGACTTCAACATACTAGTTTTCATTTCCTCCTAGTAGGAGAAATATACCATCCTGATATCTGCTTTGAATTAAATTTATTTACTGCCAGAATAATAGCAGAGCAAAACCAAAGAATAATTGTCATTTGTAAAGAATGTAAAGAGAAACCTAATGCGATTTTAACCATCAGTATTTTTAAAGATTTGGCTGGATTCTTTTGCAAATATAATTTTTTTAAAAATGCCAGTGGTGTTTTAAAAACGTGAAGTAACCAAGATTTTACATTTAATCCTTTAATATCCGTACGACTGCAACATAAATATATTGAAATTTTGAGAGAGAGAGAGAGAGAGAGAGAGAGAGAGAGAGAGAGAGAGAGAGAGAGAGAGAGAGAGAGAGAGAGAATTGATATTGTTATTTAACTCAGTCATCCATAGGTTTTCATCACAAGCTTGATCATTACGTCCCCATAATTAATTGCTGGTAATTACCAAACCGCCATTACAATCAGAGAATTCATTTCCGTTTGTTTGTAATCACAACTGAACCATCTTGTCATCTCTAGAAACCGCGTTAGTGTTTATGTCCAGTAATTCACCTGACTTGGCCCTTTCACACCGTAATGTTTTTCTTCTTTGCTACTCTGCTATTTAATGTTGTTATTTTCTAATCTTATCTTCTTTTTCTACTCTGATATTGCATGGTTGTCATTTTCTATTTTTATCTTCTTTGCTAGTCTGATATTGCATGGTTGTCATTTTCTATTTTTATCTTCTTTCCTACTCTGATATTGCATGGTTGTCATTTTCTATTTTTGTCTTCTTTCCTACTCTGAAATTGCTTGGTTGTCATTTTCTATTTTTATCTTCTTTGCTAGTCTGATATTGCATGGTTGTCATTTTCTATTTTTATCTTCTTTGCTACTCTGATACTGCATGGTTGTCATTTTCGATTTTTATCTTCTTTGCTACTCTGATTTTGCATGGTTGTCATTTTCTAATTTTATTTTCTTTCCTACTCTGATTGATTGATTGACTGATATTTTTAATTTTCTTGGATTGGACAAAGGAGCAGGAGTAAGTCAGCAAGTGCAAGTAGGTAAGTTAAGGAGAGGAAAATTGAGGGAAGTCTTGTATTTGGAAAGAGTGGAGCACCTCCTAGACAGGATTAACGCGTATTACCCCCACCCACGTGCAATCCTACCTATAAATACCACCCGTTCAAGAAATATCGAGAGAGGAACGATCTCCTTACGGATAGTGAAACATTTACTTAGGAAGCAGAGGAAGAAGTGGAGAAGACTAATATAACAGGGTCATATGAGATTGAAACGGAACGAGAGGAGTGACAGATTAAAATCTCACGCATCAAACAAAACCAGATAAGGGTCCAGCGGAGGAAGGCAAGACGAAGGTGAGAGGGAGAAATATATATGGCAACTAAAGCAACATCATCAGTAGCAGCCATATCGGAAAAATCAACAGATATATCAGCAGCCAGAACAACCCCTCATCCTGTGCCTATGCCATTGTATGTTTTTATGTAAGCACTCCTATCTTGGGTGTGGTAGAATGAACATTCATACTTTTTTCATGGAGGTTTGTATGTATGTATACAAATTATTACCATTTTTTCCGTACATTTTATATATGACATTGTTTCAATATGTTTGTGTGTAGTGTGTGTTTATTTCTACCGTTTTCAGAGTTGATAGTATGTTTGTGTATATGGTTAGTAAGTGTGGTGTTGGTTGGTCTACATGTGTGTTCGTCAGTAGGTGTGAGAACCTTTACCAAGAGTGACGCTAAATGTTGAATTATCATAACTTCCATAACGACTAACACGGTTAATTTCTATGACAATCATAAGGACCCGCACTATTAAACATATGGACGTTTTTAACACTAAATTCCCATTACCACCATAGAGACGCAATCCAAAATACCCGCTAATGTTAAATTCCCATAACCGTCATTAATATAATGTGCCAGCTGCGTGTGTACCATATCGCCCACCAATAAATACTATCACGTGGTTTTCTCTGGGACTCGATAGTTTGGGTACTAAGCTGAAGGTCTGTAATTGTACATATATACGTATCCAGCCAGACAGCAGCCTTTACCGTTTACCTGGCTACTTCAGGTTACAAATACTTGGCAGACTTGGGAGCAATGGAAATTTAATATTTTGGAAGCTGTTTAATGACAAGTTTAAAAGACGTCATCCAATCTGAAGTCTGTAAAACTACCTCTACGGAGGTAACGCGTATCATTTGTGAATGAAAAGATACTTAATATGATATTTTTTTTAAAAAAATATTCCACTTCAGGAAAGGATACTCTGTGAGTCTTGTTTGATAACAAGAAGATGATACTCATCCTGATGGCAGAGAAATCTTCACGACCCGTGTGGTGGCAATATGTTGACCCCCCTCAAAATGCAAAAGCCCAGGAAACTTCCGTGACTCTTAAAGTTATGCGGTGGAAAGATGATACCCATCCAAACGTTAATGACCATTATAAACATAATTGGCATTTAGAGTCTGCCTGTTCCGTTTTACAAAGTCATCAACCACGAGTACATTGTTAAAGCAATGCTATTTAAAGTAATTCGAGCAACCTAATGTATAGTGTGAGGTGCATGGCTGTAACGCACATAAAGTCGGCACATCTGCCTAAAATCAGATCTCTCCTGTCCTACGTGACGATCTGACAGCGACCGCTTAGAGGTTATGTTCTGGGGACACATGTTAATGTCATCACTGCTAAATGCATACGCCAATCAGATGAAGTATTATATCATTTCGTTCGGGAAACTGATTTATATTTAAAAAAAAAAAACATTATTCTAGACCAAAACATCGAGTTACCTTTCAAGATTGCGAATAGATACTACTTATCATGACAAACAATAGTTACACAAATTGACACTGCTTTTGCAGAAAATTTTGTTGTTGTTGTTTTAGGGTTTAACGCCATTTTTTAGCACACGATAGGCTATACTTGGCGGCCAGTATTATTGGCGGAGGAAGAACCCGGGAAAATCTCCGGAAAGAACCACCTACCCACGAGAAGCTACTGGCAAGCTTTCTCACATAACTACATTAGCCGAATCTTAGACTTGAACCCACGCAGACAGAGGTGAGACGGCAGTGATCCATAACGGAAAGCGCTTTAGACCACTCGGCCACTCGGGGCCACTTGCAGAAAATGAAACAAAACTTATTAAACTATCAAGACAATAAGCAACACTTATTTATAATTCAAGAATTTGGAAAACAGTGCGCTAAGTCATACATAATAACTACAACACACTATAACAACACTCATAATAACACAAATACAACGCACCTATTTACCAAACTCAATTACTTTCGGTCTAAAACTAATATTCCAAATTTAGCTATTTTCGGCATAAATTTAATATTCCTAATTGATACTAAACACATTTAGACAAGGAACACAACCATTTAACCTTGACCTAACTAGTGCCGTCTGAACACAGACAAGGAAGCGTACAATCAAAGCACGCGCCAATAAGTACTACATTCAGAAAAAATGACTGGCAAAGTAACAATGTTAAAACCCAATGGAGAACTAAGGAGAAGGAAACCAACCATGGATTTTTCCTCCCCCAGGAAAGTACTATCCTAGTTCAACGCACACGGAGAAGGAAACTAAGCCAACTGCCAGAATTGGCGGAGAGACGGGAGTACACTCTGTTTGCATCCTGGGTAAGTAACTATCACAACATATGGGGACCTAAGGAAATGAAACCAACCCTGGGACTAAATAGTCCCAAGGGAGGGACGAACAATCCTTGTTACAATCACGTGGAGTAGAAAACCAGAACTTTCTGCCAGCACGTGAGGAGTGTTTTGCTGGGCTCTCTGCCAGCAAGGGCGGAGGGATGGGAGTACACCACATGCTTCAGATGGGATAAGAAAATAAGCTTAAAGAATATGATGAACGAAACAAAAAGTAAACCTTTCCAAATTTGTAAAATAAAATCACACAAAAACGATATACAATACTAAAATGGTGGACAGGGAAACCTTACACCAATACAACATGCATTTTCGAGAAACAAAAAGGTGTCACCCTAAGGACCAAACCACTTAATATAATGGGGGAGGGCAGAAGGGTGTCAACACCACATATGGTTAGAATTTTAAAGAAAAAGACTTTCTCCGGGTTTACTCACAATATATATATATATATATATATATATATATATATATATATATATATATATATATATATATATATATATATATATATATATATATATATATATATATATATATATATATGTATATATATATATATGTATATGTATATGTATGTATATATATATGTATATATATATATATATATATATATATATATATATATATATATATATATATATATATATATATATATATATATATATATATATATATATATATATATATATAGTTCATAGAATCTTTAAATCCCATTTTTTGGTGTGTGTTTGAAGAGTATAATATGGATTATAGAGTAGACAGCTTGGCCTTACTCCAGATGTGCACCTTAAACAACTGCTAGCTCCACTTGGTCATTTTCACGTCCTGAACTTCAGAGGTAAATAATTGTATCTTTAAAAAAACACCACTCCCCCCCCCCACAAAAACCCCCACAACAACAAGCCAACAGTATCTTCACTGCGCATGATTCAAATGCAAAGATCTTCACCATACATATTTCACTCTCAAAAGTACATAATAATTTGCGAGCGCCCCTAAATCATAAAAAATGTAATGTAAGTAGAATACAAGCATTATCATTTGCTTTATTACAGATTCCTAAATAATAAAATGGCTTTATAATATTTTTGTAAAACTCATAATTAGATATCATTTAAAATGTCATTAATATGACTCTGTAATGCAGCAAGTAATATAGATAACACTATAAGCAGTGTATTGCTAGATAGATAGATATGCAGAATCATTTTCAGATGAAAACAAGTTTTTCAACAGATAATGGAAAATGAAAATTAAATTAAAAATGATATTGTATAAATATTTTTATCATAATTTTAAAATTAAGTAACTCAAAAGGATCTTGAAATAGTTTACTAATTTTATTACAACGAATTTATATACTTCAGAAGTTTAGACTTAAATTGGGGATTATTTGTACTGTACTTGCACCACCACCACCACCAACAACAAAGACAACAACAATAATACTACAAATAATAATAATAATAATAATAATAATAATAATAATAATAATAATAATAATCTTTGTGAAGGGGCAAATTTTAGGCGATCTATTAATAATCCATTAGGTGAGGCCAGAGAACCATTAGTTAGATTTACGGAGAGCAGCCCGTGTCAAAGGGTGTTCTGTCTAGTATAGTGATGTATTCATTTAGAGTGGGACCGTTGTTACTAATTAGAACCTTTGTTTATTCAGCAGCCAGACTGACTGCTAGGGACATGGTTCCATTTTCATGGAAACGTGTCAAACTTGAAAAAACGCAGAGATTCTGTTACTTAAAAGACGACCAGGTCAGGCTGACCAGACGTAATCGACTTGTGGAGAAAGCGTGGCAAAAGACATTTGATTCTGATTGGTCACGGTTAAATAACGGGTGTGTTTTTACATGAAATTTCATAGGATTTAATATCGCCCTATCGAAATCAGAATTTTTTCCTGCAAAGAGAACAAGAGATAGAATTTGCTAAGACTGTTATTTGAGAGAAATACATTCGTTAATAAAGCGTGGTCGAAAACCGCCAAACCCCCGGTTAAGTGACATAAAAAACACAAAGGTATAGTGTCAAATTCCATGTAATTTGTTGATGCGATATATATATAACGTTTGCTTTAGTTTACAGTTCTTGCATGATTTCATTTGATACATTTGTATAATAATGTGCTTTTGAATTATGAATCCGAAGTCTTACCTTAATTCTTATTTAAGAATGAGGTAGTGTTAATTTATGTCGTAAAACACTATGCTGAGTTATGAGTAGGAAGTGTTACGTTATTTCTTGAATTTATCATCTTATTTGCATAATGATTAGGTTCTAAGAACTTAATGCCTACATTAGTTAATAATTTACGAGAATACATGTGAATTCGCCGAATTTACATTTAATAGATGATGCAGCGACAGTGTATTCAAGTTATTTACTGTGTAAATTAAGGCGGGGTCAGAATTCAAAGCCTCGATGTATAGTGCGCTAATGTATAAGGTCAAGGCGTAACGAATTAGCAATTCGTTTAACTCCGGATATTTGAGGACATGTGTATTTGATTACTACCCTATAATCTGTTTACCACTGATATAAATATCTGATTTTCGAACCAGTGTATCAATTATATCGAGGGCGGTCATCTCTTAGATAACGAGTACCAAAAGGGAGTGGGTTATATTATTTATTATTATTATATGTAATACGATACCCTTTGACAAAGTGGCACTTAACACTTACCCCTGGACAAGTGGGACTCGTACAAGTACACATACTATAAGCACCACCTGACAATCCTTTTAGTAACATAGGCTATATGCCCAAATTGCATGCATATATTAAAAATGTTACAGCCACAAAACATAATTCTAAGATTAATACACTGATTCTCTCACTTTTTAAGATCATGCTATATAAACAGCTAAATTATGTATGATATTAATATTATTACTGATTTTATGGATAATGTTATACAATATGATGTTATTTGCAATATGATAAACGTATGAAGGTACGTACGACTTTCTCAACTTTTTATCATTTAATAGCAAAGTAAAATTCTTCTTCCATTTCCGCACAAAACGTACACACTCTTTTAACATAGGGGTATTTTTTATACAAAAACGTACACACTCTTTCAACATAGGGGTAATTTTAAACCAAGAAAGTATTCACTATTTCAACATAGGGATATTTTTATACCAAAAAGGGCACACTCTTTCAACATAAGGGTATTTTTATACCAGAAAGTTCACACTCTTTCAACATAGGGGTATCTTTATACCAAAAAGAACATACTCTTAGGTGCGTTCATGTGCAAACCTCTTTATCTTTCATATACAGGTACAAAATAGTGTGCAAGTCATACGCACACACACACACACACACACACACACACACACACACACACACACACACACATTTCAAAGCTGTAAGAAATGAAGTCGCACTATTGCTTAGAGAATGATTGGACTTCTGCGGCTTTAAAAATGTTTTCCAGACAGTCAAGAATCGTAACCGGTAAATGATTAGGCTCATTTGTGTGTTTCCATTTGTGTGTTTCCATTTGTTAGACCAATAAACCCATAGAGCCTATAGAACCTATATTTCGTTACAGCATAACAAATCACTATTTTCATCATGTTATTGTCAGCATGATTTTGTTTTGTAACTTCAATATTAATGTTTGTTTTTGTAATCTTGTCGTTGTACACGTTTTAGATATTATCTGTTATTGTGAATTGTTAGAGCTTACATATACAAGGCGCTGTACTAAATCTTTATCCTTAAAATTATTATTATTATTATTATTATTATTATTATTATTATTATTATTATTATTATTATTATTATTATTATTATTATTATATTTGTTGTTATTGTTGTTTAACAGCATTTAAAATATGTTGCACATGCCTATATTCCTTTAACGTAAACGACATTGATGACGTTGCATTTAATGTGTTTACGTCACAAATTTTTAATTGCAATTTTGTTTTATTGGAAAATTACATGAGATCATCAAATAGTACGTACGTAAAGATGTGAAATATATATTACATACGTAATAAAGCAAATTCCATAATTCAGGAAGGACAGGCTTTTAAATAAGAATATTCTTATATTTGAAATGACATTCATGCAACTAGCTAATTGCAATTTAGTACTGCACTATGAATAGGATTGGGTTTTTTTTTCAGAGGAGATCTATTTAATTTCAATAACCATGAGTGTTCGGATTCAGGTCATTCAGCCAAATATCCCAACGGTTTTTTCGTGTCCGAGTTTAAAATGTAACAAAGCTGAATAAGAACTTTACTTGGACACTTATGTTAAAAGTTACATTGCTGTCATCAAGGTGACCGCGAAAGTATTTCAAATGAAATTTTACTTTAAGTCTTTCGAAACAAATGTCATTGTGCAAATATGTATAGTAACTCTTGCCATGTTACATCAATAAATATCACCACCTGGTTTTTATTTAGTCTGCACAATTTTCAAAATGTAATAACCATAATCTAAAAAACAAGACTCACAATACATTATTTAATTATCTGTAATGAATGTAACAACTTCATCTGCATGTGATTACTATGAAAATAACTGTACATTAACCCAGGTTTCTATGACAGATTTTTTGGTGTGTGCATAGCGTAGAGACAATGAAAAAACACTATCTTGTCATTAATCTCAACATGGACATGCGTCCAAGTCTGCTAAATGTCTCCTTGAGAGACCTTATTATTAATCATAACATATTGCAAATCTAAAAAAAATGCTTGGTTCATATAAATATTCATGGCATTCGTTGCAGGATTGATCACGAGAAGTGATTGCAAATCTCAGGAACAATATTGTACATGTACGGTATTTTGGCCATCAGCATCAAAGCTGTCTGAAAATTATAATCACAATTTCCTATCAATTAATGACAAGGATAAACAACTTAGTAGGGGCCGGAAAACAAAATGTGGTTGGCTGCTATTGTTCCGAAAAGAAAGAAAGATTTAGATGCATGGGAAATTTGATCTATTTGGCATCCGATTATTCTACTAAATGCTAAAGCCCACGTAGCTTTCTTCATGTTCAGATATGCATCATCTGATACTGATCGGCGTAGAGATCTTCCGATTGAAAGAACCTTAAATGAAGGCAGAGAAAGCAACCATTTCTGAACTTGTCAACAAGCAAATAAAAATAGTTGTATGAATTTTACTTAACAGCTTGGTATTGAACAATTAATAAATTTACTCACCATGGTAACATCCACATACAAAACACTTACAGATCATATTCATATAAGTATAGCTAACAAATCATATCAAAGATTCTTTAAATATATTACACACCATTGTACTTCGAAAAGATAGGGAGAAACAGACAAGTGGAATACAATGCAAATTTGTATTGATAATGCTTGTGCTTAAGTACCGAGACAGATCTCAGCAAGCGATCAACAAACATGCCCCCATTAAAATACACAAAATATGGAAAAAAATCACTAATAAGGTTCGATTACTCTCGAGGGTTAGGATGATATGAAGCAAAGGAACATTGATAAAAATCTATTGGAAATCAAGGGGATTATAACATTTGGAGAACTAATGCTAATCAAATGATAACACAAACCAAAACCGCTCACTATCAGAACGATCTCGATGGAACTGACAAGTAATTCCAAAGTCATTTGCAAAACGTTTACTGAATTTAGTGCAGTAAAATTTAAGAACAAAACTAGTTAATCTGTGGAAGGTAATCATTGCGACAATAATCCACTGACATTTCAGCGATCACTGTTTACTTTTATGTACAAATTGCAGAAAGGATCATACAGCCAAGGATTGTCTTCGACCATTTGGAATTGAGAATGTTTTGTTCTGAAAGAAACTTCTTAATGATGCTAAATGCATAACTTCTGAATGGCGTCCAGAATATGTTTCTGGTGTCTTCGGCAAATGTAGGATTCTAAAGCTACAGTAATGACTCGTACGACTCGATCAAGACTACTTTAAAATATGGTTAATTCTAAAGTTACATGGCTGTATATGGTTGGATCAAGGTTACTTTAACAAAATATGGTAATTCTAAAGTTACATGACTGAATACCGTTGGATCAAGCTTATTTTACAATCTGGTTAATTCTAAAGTGACTTAATAATATTAATAATGTATGAGGACTTTATATAGCGCCTAATCTTTTGAAGCTCTAAGCGCTTTACAACATCTATAATGATATAACAACAAAAACAACAAAAAAAAAAACACCATGAAATTAGAAACCATAAAAAATGCTGAAAATATTTAAGGTAGGAAACATTTTTACGTCTTTAAGTTTCTTCTCGCAGTCGAAAAAGTTAAGTGTTTAGAGCACTATTGAAAGAGATCACTGTCTTTGTGTTTAATTTCAATGGGCAATTCATTCCACGTTGCTGGACACTGGTATGTAAAAGAATGTTGTTCATTTGACTTCGTTTTCATAATGGGAATAATGAATATACGACTGTCAGAAGAGGAGCCTTAGTCTCTAGACTGTGTACAAATGGGTGAGGACAGATAGGTATGTTGGACTGGAGTCCTTTCGTGAAACGTAGCACAAAAAAACAGATTTTGTGTTTGATTCTGGATCGAATGGATAGCCAGTGTAGGGTACAGAGCAGCAGCAGGGAGGTGTGCTCTGATAGTGGTACTCTAAGGATGATCCGAACAGCTGTGTTTTGAACTTTTTTAGTTTCTGGAGTACATATTGTACGAACCAGACATAATTGAGTTACAATAGTCCAGTCTTGAAAGTACTAATGTACACACAAGTGTTTTAGTGGCATTAAACTGAAAGATATTTGTGAATGGAGCTGATGCGTCTCAGCGCAAGATGTGCAGCATTGCATATGCTCATGACATGTAGGTGCAATGTGAGAGTACTGTCAAAGAGTAACAGCTAGGTTTCGTACTGACTGTGAATTTAATGTTGGTGGTGTTGATATTTATAGTATATAGTAAAGGATGTGAATGAGAGTCTTTGTGTTATGATCAGAATGGCCTCAGTGATTGATCATTCATCTGCTTGTTAAATGTCATCCATGATTTCACATCAGAAATGCATCTCTCTACTCTTTTGAAGGTATGGTCAATTTCAGTTGGGTGGCTATTTGTATATTTGGGTGTCATCAGCGTACAACTGGTGAGACACTGGATTATTATCTATAACACTTCAGAGCAGCTAAGTGTATATAATAAAGAGAACAGGTAAAATAACGCCCCAACGTAGATCAACTGGGTTGTAGTGTTTTCCATTTACATATACAATATGTGACCTGTTGACTAAGTAGGACTTGAACCACAGTAAAGATGTATTGTGAATGCCAAATACATTCTCGAGACGTTGAAGTAATATAGCATGGTCTATGATGTCAAATGCTGCAGACAAATGAATGATGGTGAGGACTGTAATCTTTCCGCTATCCAAAGCAGAGAGTATGTCATTAACTACTTTAAGAAGACTAGTGTCAGTACTGTGGCATGGGCGTTATGCAGACTGTACATTGCTAAAAAAAGACTGTTTGAATTCAGAGGAGATACAAGTTGGGTTAGAACAACCTTTTCTTAGATTTTGTATATGAACGGTAGATTAGAAACTGGGCGGTAGTTCTTTAAATTGTTATGTTGAGTGTTGGTTTCTATAGCAGAGGCTTTCCAATTGCAGTTTTTAAATTATGATGGGAATTCCCCGGATAAGAGATCAGTATTAATAATATCAGTGAAGTCAATATTGGATCAAAGCACTCAAGCAATAGTGATGTTGGAACTCGATAAATTTCACATGACTTTGGTGCACTCCTCATCACGATCGTCCGTCCTAAATCCATGGAGACAGGTTCAAATGCTGCTAACGGTTGTCGCTGAAATTCTGTATCGCAACTGTTTGGTGTACACAAGTAAATTGAAATTGTGTTGTGAAGCTTATCTCTAATGGTTTGTACCTTGTCACGGAAGAAATTTGCAAACAGGTCCGGAAGGTCTACTAGAGAGCAGGTAGTTGGAAGTGGTATACATTTGTTCCTTGACATTAGTTTGTTAGTAATCTCGAAGAGCTCTTTTCAGCTGGAACTCTCCGTGATATTAGTACTGTAGTAGGATAATTTGGCTAAATGGACTATGTTTGTGACGTTCTTCTTAGCGGCTTCATATATTTATGTATAAATAGGGAGTCTGGTGGAGAGCTAAAACCTCTCCGCTTTACGGCGGTCTATTTTAGTTGTGCAAAGCTGGTCCCTAACACTGCTATACCAGGGAGAACACTTTTGAATTGATACTCTGCCCTTGGTGGCTGGGACATGTTTATCATGCAATAAACGCGGTCAGTTATCGAGTTGTTCTGCTGTTGGAGGTAAGCAAGTTGTTAGGTTTGCTTGGATGTCATGCATTAATTTGGTTATATTTATCATACGGAGGGTTCTTTTAGCAGCAAATAAAGGTGGAGGGTTAGGGACTGATACTTCCATATGTGGCATATCATGCAGAGATTATCTGATTCAAGTTCGTGGGATACAATTTTGGACCGTAGAATATTATCATCAGGTCTATGAAGAATCCAGTCTAAAATGTAACTATGTTTATGGGAAGGGGGAGGTCAAGGTTGAAAACATGAATGGAATCTGAGTTTTGTTGTGTATGGGTTTCCAAGACAGTCAAAGTGAACCTTGAAATCTCCAAGAATAATTAGGTGCCACCTATCGAATTTCCATACTTCAGGGAGTGTCGGAAATTTCTCCAAAAAGAGATTCAATCAGCTTGTTTTTTCTACTAGCAGGAGTGCGGTAGAGGTCGAAAAAAATCGATTGACCTTTGTTTCAGTGTGAGTGTTGTTTGAACTAGTTCAAACTTTTTATGGCAGAAATTGAAGGTTGTTGTGTTTAAGATATTTTTTTATGGAATTCTTTGCGATGACGGCAATTCCACCTCCATGAGAGTGGCTGAGGAAGGACTTGATGGAGTAACCGGTGGGTGTTAAACCCAGGCACTTGGGCTCATCTTCTGATGTTTTTAGCCATGTTTCTGTCAGGAAGAAGACGTCGATATTCTGATCGTTGATAAAATTAACTATTTCTATGCGCTTTTACGGTGATCCTACTGATTGTGCGTTGAATAATGCAATACGCTGTGGTATCTCTGGGATAGTTGACACAAAGGTTGATTATTTAATATGTATTTGCACCAGATTATCTAAAATTAACAGCTGACTTTTTAAATTGTTAGCCGGAAAGTGCGAAAGGGAGATAACTGGAATTCTTCCTTTCGTTTTACGCTTTCGTTTACATTTAAGTAATGATGAATGTAGTCCCAGTTCGTTAAGTCTTGAGCACAATGTAGTATGGAGAGCTAAGGAGTGGTCATTTAAAAAAACTTAATTTGAGTCCATCATAGCATAAACGGGTTGACTGGCGATCATGTGATGGCGGTTACGGTTGGATCAAGGCTACATTAAAATATAGTTAATTCTAAAGTTACATGACTGTATATGGTTGGATCAAGCTACTTCAAATATGGTTATTACTAAAGTAACAATGGATACGATTGGATACTTTACAATATGTTAATTCTAAAATTACATGACTGGATACGGTTGTATCAAGGCTACTTTAACACATATCTTTAACTTATAATCACAATATTTAATCAAATCAGTTTTGGAAAACTGACAAAATGACTCCACAGCTGGAAGAAAAAAAATGATGTAAGTATCTATCGACTTGTATGTATCCTTCCTCGTCTTTTAAAATTTCTAGATAAACCTGTATGTGATTCTTGTAAACTGCGTGAATACTTCCAGTCTTCTTTATCAAAACCACTCTGACTTTCTACAGAACAGTCTTTGTGCATTTCATTGATATTGATGATGAATGGATGAATGTTTTACACATGAGAGGACTGGTTGGCTTCAACGGAGCTTTTGTGTATTCATACATTTACAGTTTGCCAATGTTACATGTTTAGGCTCTAATAAACAGAAAAGGTGAAAACAACAAGCTTGGTAAAATTTAACAAATAATTTATTTCCCTGGACAAGGATAGCAAAAAGGGAAAAACAACTTACAGTTTTAGCAATCAACTTGAAAAGTAATTCAAGAATAATCCACGATTTAAATTACAAAAGTCCTAGTAATAAATTGCTCTAATAAATTCAATTTCGAGTCCTGTTGGAAAATCCAAGATGGTAGACAATGATATATGCTGTAATCTGTACTGTGTTTATCTACAGTTCCTTGTAGAATCACGAGATTTAACACTCCGGTGTTGGAAATCCGAACAAAAGTTTGATAAACTGTCTTTGTCCAAGAATTATATATGTGCACATCAAATGTTTCCATCGACACGAATTAATCTTTTAAAATCCGAATGAACGGAAGAAAAGTTAACATGAATTCAAAAACTAGCTTCAACAAAAGAAAATGACTTAACAATCGGTGTACAATCCCAAAAAAAAACTGAGAATTTGTCACTAAAACAAAGATTATATCATATTCTAGAACGTAGTTTAAAAAAATCCCCTAAATTGCGAAATCGAGAACCAAAATAAGGGAGGGGGAGTTACGTGATCTTGTTTATATCACGTACTCCTAACATGACTCAGACGAGAACCAATTAGTTTACTTTTGGAATAAAAAGTTGTTTACTTATTAATTCACTAGACCCATCTTGACCTTGACAACAGTACAATCATTTGAAAATTAAAATTAAATCTGATTACGTGGCCGCCAAAAACTCTGAATCAAGGCCAGGATCTAGGTCAACATTACTTGTTTAGCAAATAATAATTCAGGTCAACCGATGTTCTGAAAAAAAACATCATCTCTAGTGAATAAATTTACATTACAATAGCATGTAATGAAAAATAACAATTATTTAAAACTGAAAAATAGACAATTAAATTAAAATAAGTATATATTAAATCAGATATACGTAACCCCAGAGAAAATGAAGATCTATGTAGTGAGGGCACTCGATATTAGTTTACATTTCACTTCACCGACAAAGTGCAAAGAGTAGATATTAATGGACAACTGTTTGAAATGCAAATATAAGAATCTCGGACCTCACTTATTCATCCTGTTCGTCAATGATGTTCCCCTGAAAATATGAAATAGGCTTTCTTCCATTGAACTCGTCGCAGACGACACATACACTATCTGATTCATGTAAAACCAAAGGTGAACTTGAAAAGAGCCTAAACATGCTCTGCGCAGGCTTGAAGAATGCGGAAAAAGAATATCGCGCTTCTCGATTACAGAAGAAACAAAAGACTTACTCCAAAAAACAAAAAAGATCAAACCAGGATCTTAGTTGTTGTTTTGTGTTTAATGATATTTCAAAGCTTAAGATAGGCTTTAGATGGAGGCCAGTAAAAATTGTGGAGGAAGGACCTGGGAAACCCCGGTACGAATCACCGACCCACGAGACGTAGATTAGAACATGAGCACCGTATGCAGAATACAACAATCTAGTCAATTATATGAACAACAAAATATGAAATTGAACAGGACATTTGAAGGATTAACAGTACTGATAAAAAAAATGCCAAATATATTTAAAACATGCAATTAGCCGTTTTATTTATATTGATAAGACCAATTTCATCATGAAATTAAATGAGCGACAACTGTCCAGCATGACTGCATAATCTGGTTGCTTGACTGTCATTGCACATTCAACATTAGTGTCAGGCTGAAGTAGCCTTATTTTTTTTTATTCCTCCTCCCTTCCTCGTATTCCCTATCTCTCTCGTCAACCGTTATTTGATTATCAACTGTCTTTGCCCACTGTATGGCTGCTTATATATAGCTATTTTCCTGTATTTCAAGACGCGTTCGCTTCTCTCGTAGAAGAATCTATTTGCACCTATAAGGTTCCATGTCCATCTACTTCCAGGCACCAGTCCTTTGGTCAATTTGGAACGAGAGAACACTTTCAACTCCTCCTCCTCACAGCATTACAAATACATTTCAAAATGACCGAATACAGTAGTTGAAAGTTGATGTATTTTGTTAACTATGTGTATGTGCATATTCGGGAAACAAACTGTCATTAAGGTCTTCGTGTCTAACTCCAAATTATTCGTAAGGCATCAAACAACTTTAAAAAATGATGGAGTTAAATAAAAGACTATGCATCCAAGAAACTCATTGCCATCATTCGGGAATCTTGAAACCACTAAGCGTCATATCAATGCACGATAGAAATTAGCTGGACCCGATCGAAAAAAATTCAACCACAAATCTAAACGCTTCCATCATTTTCTGTTGAAAATATGTCAAACCAGGCAAATTATAAACTACTTTTCACTGTTCGTCGTCAAACCACATTTTTAGGCTTTGAAATTTTATCTATAGCAAGATTAATGTCTTTTAAAATTTGACAAACCACGTTTTCGTCTGCATTCTTTGTGCATCTCATGCATAACCTGCATGCCTACAATTTCGTTACGAGAGATTTATAGATATATGAGAGAAGATATAGATAGGTCGTCATGCATACGAATATATACTTTATGTCGAAATGTGATCTGAGCATGTTTACAGCACAAGACATATCTATATTGACATAATCTTCACAATCTTTACCACTGATTAGTATCGACAGGTGACCGAATTATCACAATCTTTAACACACAGTATTACATGTACTATCAACAGACAAAACTATTTGTGACCGAAGCAGATGACTTTGGTTAGAAGAGAAGATCATCGGCAAGACGGGTAAGTGATATAAGCCTTTGTCTTCTTTTCTGCACTTGCAACACCAAATTTCCTGGCAATTTAGTTATAATTTGTTAATGCTCTCGGATTAATCAGATAGAAAGGAAACGGATAAAGAAGAAACATATCAACCAGCTATCAATATGAGCGAGATGATGCTAACTCCCTTGTCATATTAAGTCTATTGTTAGATTATGTGAACTATTGTCATACCAAGACTTTTGTCAGATTTCTTAAGGGTGCTGCTGATAATACTGACTTTATTGTCATATTAAGACTATTATTACATTATACTGACTATTGCAATATTAAGACAAATGCAATTTCTTTAGGGTTTTCCTTTCAGAAAACCCGCTTCAATAAGGACTGACACATATGACATCCAAACCCCTAATGATGCAACAGACTACAGTAGGCATTGCCAATGTCTAATGATATTAATATCCCTTAATGCGACAACTCCAACCCCTAAAATCATTAGGGTATATTTAGGGTCACGGTTCCGACCCCTTATGGCACCTTATATCAATAGTGGTTGTTATAATATTAATTAAAGGAATTAAGGAATTAAAAGATACAATAACTGATCCCTAATGGTACAGCCTGTTGAATCTAAGTAAAATTAGCGTAAATAGATTACTTTATATCAGCCTGATGAATTTAAGTAAAATTAGCGTACTTTATGTCAGCCTGATGAATTTAAGTACACATAGCGTAAATAGATTACTTTATATCAGCGTGATGAATTTAAGTAAAGTCAGCGCACTGTATATATCAGCCTCATGAATTTACGTAAAATTACCGTACTTTATATCAGTCAGATGAATTTAAGTAAAATTACCGTACTTTATATCAACCTGATTAATTTAAGTAAAGTCAGCGTAAATTGATTACATTATTTCATCCTGATGAATTTAAGTAAAATTACCGTACTTTATATCAGTCAGATAAATTTAAGTAAAATTAGCGTACTTTATATCAGTCAGATAAATTTAAGTAAAATTACCGTACTTTATATCAACCTGATTAATTTAAGTAAAGTCAGCGTTAATTGATTACATTATATCAGCCTGATGAATTTAAGTAAAAAGTCAGCGTAAATTGATTACATTATATCAACCTGATTAATTTCAGTAAAGTCAGCGTAAATTGATTACATTATTTCATCCTGATGAATTTAAGTAAAATTACCGTACTTTATATCAGTCAGATGAATTTAAGTAAAATTACCGTACTTTTATATCAGTCAGATGAATTTAAGTAAAATTACCGTACTTTATATCAACCTGATTAATTTAAGCAAAGTCAGCGTACTTTTATATCAGCCTGATAAATGTAGGCCAATGTTTACATAGCTTATATCAGTCTGGTTCGTGGAGGCAAATGTTCAAGGTAAATAGATCAATTGATATCAGTGTTATCTAAATGACCAAACCTAGTTTATCAATCAGACTGTCATAGTTTCTGAAAGAATAGAAGTGGAACGCTGACTGTAAATGAGTAATTTCGAAATATTTAGATGATTCACTGAAAGCCTGGAATCATATTCTAGAAATGGCGTAAATCATGTAAAACCAGGAATCGCTTATTCTTGACATTTCTAAGAGACATATTGAGAATCTTGATTTGTTTATTTAAATTTACAACCATTTGTTGGAATTCCCAAAATTACAAAAGTTGGTCCGAAACGGACACTGTTGGCTATTTATTGTTCATTAGCGTCAAGTTTTACGAAGCTATATAAGATCAAAGGTATGTCAGACTTTCATGTTTTGTTTTAACATTTCTTGTGTAGGTGTTACAAAACTATACAAAATCACAAACAATACATATTTGCTTTCCGAAACTGATATTATTTTAACGAAGCTATATAGGTCAGAAAGAAAAGAAAATTGGGTCCGAAGCTGACATGGTGTTAACAACGCCTTACAAGATCAAGGGTAAGGCCGACTTTGTTGTGGTCCGACACCGTAATGAGCCGTGTATGTTATGTTGATATTTCTTAAGGTCTCACTGGACATTTTTTTTTTGAGGGGGGGGGGGGCAAATTTTTGTCCGACGATGACCTATTGCAGAAAAATGATGATACCATGACATTAAAGATACAATTAAAAAATAACTAATGATTTTTGTTGATGATGATACCATGACATTAAAGATACAATTAAAAAATAATTAATGATTTTTGTTGATGATGATATGACATTAAAGATACAATTAAAATATAACTAATGATTTTTGTTAATGATGATACCATGACATTAAAGATACAATTAAAAAACAACTAATGATTTTTGTTAATGATGATACCATGACATTAAAGATACAATTAAAAAATAACTAATGATTTTTGTTAATGATGATACCATTACATTAAAGATACAATTAATAAATAACTAATGATTTTTGTTAATGATGATACCATGACATTAAAGATACAATTACAAAATAACTAATGATTTTTGTTGATGATGATACCATGACATTAAAGATACAATTAAAAAATAACTAATGATTTTTGTTGATGATGATACCATGACATTAAAGATACAAATAAAAAATAACTAATGATTTTTGTTGATGATGATACCATGACATTAAAGATACAAATAAAAAATAACTAATGATTTTTGTTGATGATGATACCATGACATTAAAGATAAAAATAAAAAGTAACTAATGATTTTTGTTGATGATGATACCATTACATTAAAGATACAAATACAAACTAACTAATGATTTTCGTTGAAAGGATCTTGTAAGATTCTGACTGAGGTATTACAGTTAATTCCTTATGCAACTAGTGGCATTTAATACTGAACTAACACTGCCCCGAACCCCTCCTTTTTACATTCATTTTTTACAAGAAAGAACTATTCTGAATATTTTTCTGTGACAAGATAGCTAAAAGAATCAGTATGTGCCTTATGCATGAATAAAGTTCACTAGTACTGTAACAAAACAGCATACTTTTCATCACAACTCAACCGTCTATATTTTTTTTTAATAGATATTTACCTCTGTAGCAGAAATGTAAACACGTAAGCCAAGTCTGCTGCTCACTTGAAGACCAAGTTACACATTGATTTCCAATGCAAGTCTAACTGTAACAGGCAGTCACCAACAAGTCAACATATTTCCAAGCCTAACTCAAAAGTAATTCTAAACCACATTACAGATTTAGCTTATGCGTGAACTGAAAAATGCTAGGATTGTGATAATTAGGCTCATGCATTCCACCTTAAATATTAGAAGTGTCAAAATGCGAAACTATCCAGTGAGACCTAATACATTTGTAAGAGCCGAATCTGTAATGGGCCTACTTTTATCTGGGCCGACTCTGTTATGGGCCTACTTTTATCTGGGCCGACTCTGTTATGGGCCGAGATCTCGTGTTACCTTTAAAAAGCCTGTGCATAATGGAAAAGACAAGAAGGAACGGTATATAGCCAACGGTAAAAGTGACCATTAAAAACCAGTAAGGTACTTTAATGACATATGGATAAAATGAGTGGAATGTCATCTTTACGGTGGTGTAAGTTATGGGCGTCTGAATGCGCAGATATTATTAAAATTAGTCGAGGGGTCTGATTGTGAGCTTCGAGAATCAGTTACCTTCTGTTAATTAGGTGAAGGATATGGTATTTTCATCAGTTACCCAGTTTTGATTAAAATAATCAAGTACCTGCAGTTGGAAGATGGGCTTACCGGTTTTCCAAGCATACTGCGTCCATTGAATTTCACACAACACAGTCATGCATTAATAAAATGTATTAAACAAGTCTTGTACATTTACTCTTAGTACAGCTGTTGATATCTTCAGAACTGCTGCTGGATATACCTGTAACGTGTAGAATGGAAACGGATTCTGTTCCCATGACAGTTCCCGGGTTTACTGGTGTCGGATACCCAGACGTATTCACTACCATGCCTCCACAACCAAAAGAGAAAAAGCCAGGACAGCTCCCGATAGACAAAGTCAAAGAGTTCTTCGAAAAGGTATTTTCGTCCAATCATGGAACCAATCAATGCATTGTCACAAATTAAATAATATGTACATGGACGAGAGACAATTACCCCCCCCCCCATTTAATTTCTATATAACCATACCAGGAGGGATGATGTCAGGATTTTATTTAAAGGAGGTGCTCCCTACGTCACTAAAATAAGGTGTTGAGTGTAGAATAGGGAGTGCGGTGGCAGTGTAGAAGGAAGATGACATAATTCGGTAATTAGCTTACACTTACCTATCCGTATCTTTTTTTCTACTCAACTCTGTTATAACTCTATTAAAATTGAAATCCTGAAAAGCTGTATAATGAAGTGGAAAAAGCATTAATCTTTGATTCTTTCTGAACATCAGCTGTTCCTTGCCTAGGTATGAATACTGTTCTCTGCTGAGAACCCTCTTTCTCAGTATGCAGTCTAATGGCTATATGCATTGCTATCCAGTTACGAAACTGTTCTTATTATGTACAATCAACCCATATCATTTTCCCATCATCGCTTTCATCTAGAAGTACAGGCTGGACGTATCGTCTTCTTCAGATTATCATGAGGAGAGTCAGCCATACTGGCTTTTCTCGGTCTCCCGTATTCTCATTACATGTATGCAATTGTAAATTGCCCGAAGTTGTACGAATCATGTGCGATTCACGCAATTACGCGCACCCGGCAGTATCCCTACTTAACCATCATATTCCAAAATGTTTAATTTCTTTCCTCCTTCTCGCATTTCCATATTCTATTCATGAACTTCATAGACAAATTTAAAAAATGTATAATTGTTGTATTTCTTATTGTACTTCTGTTAGTAAACATTTGTATGCAGTCATTGTTCCCCCAAACGGTGATATCTTTTTGGGGTAGTAAAGATTAAAAGGAACCTGGCACACATACTTGTATGCATATCCCAAGTTTTCAGCAAAGTTTTAATTTTCTTTGAACTTTTTGGCTTTGGACCTTTTTCTTACTTTTTTTCCTCAAATATTTCTTGGGACAATTCAGATAAAGACCGCAAAGTAGACAAACGCAATATGTATGTATGTATGTATGTATGTATGTATGTATGTATGTATGTATGTATGTATGTATGTATGTATGTATGTATGTATGTATGTATGTATGTATGTATGTATGTATGTATGTATGTGTAACAGAATTGTTACCGAGTGGATGGTGGATTAAATGAAGAACACAAACACAATATGTGAAAGATAATGTAAATTTATGAAATAAATTATTAATGAAAAAAATAATGATGTATCAAAACAATAACTCATGCATTCAACCCACGATTACACTCCACAACCATTCACAATACATGAATAAATTAAATATTAATACACAATAAGCACAGATCCAAGGAATCTCCTGGACTAAACACAGATCCAAGGAATTTCCTGGACTACACAAATGTTTCACATAAAATGGAACCTTTACAAAAGTTGTATTAACGCAAGTATAAATTGCGATAACAAATACAAACATCAAACTATACTATCGCACGTATGGATTGCGACTACTAGCACAAACATCTACATGTATTTTATCAAGTTGCTAACTTTTATTGAGATTCATGTAATCCCTTGAAATACTACTGTGATTCGAAGTAACTATGCGTAAATATAACAATGTATTCAATTGTAACTACAATTGCAACACACACATGTGTCTCGACCCTGTATAACCGTACGATTCACCAACTGTTGAATCGCCGCCCAGCTTCTCCGAATACCTAGGGTTGACCAATACTTTTATCGGCCGTTTGCCCTTCACGGATCCACTACAGTTATACGTACAGACAGCATACAGCATCTACTAGAACCATCGGTCCCAAACACTAGATACTACCCCGGACGTTTACACCTCTAGACAGCTCCGACACTCGGACATTTAGATTTCTAGATTTCCGGATATTTACACATCACGACAGATGTAGACGGACAGACAATCCGACAGACAGACAGTCAGATACCTCAATTTGATCGTACAATTAAACAGCATAATCACGGCATATTCAATCACATTCAGCTACAATTCAGAGACATTCAGAGACGTTCAGAGACGTTCAGCTACAATCAGAGACGTTCCGCTACAAATCAGAGACGTTCCGCTACAAATCAGTCATAAAACAATCTAAAACTTAGATCAAGCTATTGCATTTAAAGTCTAATAGTGACTAGTAATTCCAGATATTCCACGTTTTAAATCTGCATTGTAATAAAGGCATCATTACATGAAATGATAAACTGAATAAAATTCACAATAAAACGAAATATAAATTTAACACTCACCCCTTTGGCTGGAGAAAGAATGACGAGCTATCTCTCCGGTGATAAGATACTTTTGGACTCGTAAAATTCCCGTGCACCCCGTGATTCTAATGTTCCTGACTTCAAGTGATTTGTAGTCAGGCACATGCAAATCGCTACACGTCAATTACCTTGAAAAACACTTATTCACCCCAGGTAACGCATGTACGACGAAACAAAAAAAATGGTGAAATTAGTTTGTAATTCAAGAAGAAGAGTAAATTCAATTTTCGCCTAATTCTGTGACAGTATGTATGTATGTATGTATGTATGTATGTATGTATGTATGTATGTATGTATGTATGTATGTATGTATGTATGTATGTATGTATGTATGTATGTATGTATGTATGTATGTATGTATGTATGTATGTATGTATGTATGACTGACTGACTGACTTTATTTCCTCTTGAACAGAGATTACATCAGTATTTTGTCAAATTCAGGATAATACAAAATCATGAAATACAACAGAAAAAAAGAGTATAAAAAAATTTGAAATGTATACCAGTGTAATTATCAATGTAGTTCTTTCTACATGACATATGTGCTTATGCATACATACACACACATTCTTGTATTTGGTGGATATCGAGAACATGGGTATGTAACCATCTTATCGAGGACATTTGTTCTGGCTATCTTGGAGCTAAAGGAAATATAGTTTCTGGCAACAAATTGATACCAAATGTCGACGTATCGAGGAGGTTACTGTGTGATTAATTCTAAGAAATATGAAATTTAGCAATGCAAGCGAGGACGCACACATTTACACAAACAGTCTGTACAATCCATTCAAACTAAGGACACACACATATATATGACCACATCGTGAAAATTGCAGACAATATGAATTTATGGACAATTTAGATTCTCATTATCTTGTAGAATTAATATGAACAGAAACATTATTCAACCATACATTAACTGTTCCGACTTAAAGGGTTTGTGCACTCAGACGCAATTGTGTTTCATTTTCATTCATCCCATGAATGTCTTTACACGTATCAAGACCCAATAGACGATTATATGTAACTTCAAACAGCAATGTCGTAGCCTTGTGATTCCAAACAGTACATACATATCATTAGAACGAAGCACATGATAGATTTTGAAAATATGCTCATGTATAAAAACAAATGTACTGTGCTGATAATGTATATATATATATATATATATATATATATATATATATATATATATATATATAGTGGAGCCTCGTTAATCCGGACGCATTCGTTCCCAGTGAATATGTCCGGATTAACAGGTTTTCCGGATAATTGAATCATGCACATTTTTATTTTACGATGTAATCACACCGTATACATGTGCATGTACATGTTAGCTGTAAATGTACTGTATATTCATTAACGGTTGAAATAAATTAATGAATACATCTATTGATGTGCGTTTTTTTTCACATTATTATAACGTGCGCGTGTACATACATGTACAGTAAATATAAGTTTAGATAATTAACACATCGAACACATCACACTATGTACATGCACATGTATGTACTGTCCATACATCTATTCTGTCAATTTCATGAAGAAATCTGTAACCTTCGTTTGCCAGGATTCTTTGGTGGATCTGTCTGCAATGGTTATTGATAGTGGTCATAGATTCTCAGGGGCTTCACAATTGTGCTTTATGTCATCACTGGTGAATATTGCTGAAGTTTGCTAAAAATACGAAATTAATGTTGATATGCTAATAAAATGCAGTCATTTTTATACGTCGTATTTTACAGCTGTTATAGCTGCTAATCAGCTGATAACTGACGTCCCCATTTTATTCGGAAATGAAGTCCTATACTGTCCACAGCTTAAATCAATCAATTGTGTTGGTACAGCCATCAATAAACTGTGATTGTTACATAAAATTGGTAAACAACAAAGAGGCTTAATGACACGCTTAGTGTATTAATGTTATGTCAAAAAGCGTGGACGATTTGATCCCAGTGTGTTTTTTTAATTATTAACACCCCCGTTGGCGACTACCTAAAAAGCAGCAGAGGGGGTGAACAGACCAACTTTGTAGAGGCGTCGATTCAGCAAACTGAGGCTTCCTCGAAAAGCGTAAAAGAAGCGTCGATTCAGCAAACTGAGGCTTCCTCGAAAGGCGTAAAAAAAATCGTTCATTTGACTAACCAACGCTTCCTCGAAGACGCCAACGTCGTTGTCACTCACCCCCTCTGCTGCTATGGGTTAACCGAATATTTTATCAAGTCCGACACGATATCGCGTCCGAGGATCTGATAAATTTATCGTCACAAATCCGTGTGGGATTGACTGAACGTGACTAAAGAAATTTCTAAATCGATTATGATCCATATCACCGCTGCACCAAGTTTGCCAAATATTTCTAAGAGTATGTGTGTCAACTCCGTTAAACACACACAATAAATTGCAGTTATCTCTGATCACTTTTGGTATTTGAGTGCACCGTTGAGTGACATATATCACGTCGGTGTTTTTATGCCTGCCTCTGGAAAATATCCTAGCGGGATTCTTTTGATTGTCTAACATCACATCGTCGTATACGACTAAATTGTTAATACTTCCATCGATATCATCAATGTTCGGTGCTTCTTCGATATCGGTTATAAATTCAATAATACCTTCTCCGTTGATTTATATTGTTCTCTCGTTAGCATCCTTTAACACGTTGTAACATCTCTGATAGTCTACACTCGGGGCGACCAAATACAACTTCTTCAATTTCATTCATCTCGTTATCAAATTAAGTAGCAGTTGTGTCTTGCCACTTCCAGATGGTCCTATTATAATCATACGAATAAAATTCGGTAGCGCTGCACGATGTTTAACTGGTTCTTTTGTTTTGTCGCCGAAAAATCAATTACATTCATGTTATTATAAATATATTATAGTATTTGAGTGTACCGTTGAGTGACATATATCACGTATATATTGTGTGAGGGGTATAAGGCGTACACCGATAATTGGTCTGACAACTACTTCTATCAGAATGATATACTAGTATTATGGATTTATGGGGAATAACGCGTATACCAACAATTGGTTTAACAATCATTGGTCCAGAATCTGGTAGCTTTGTATGATGTTTTACAGGTTGTGTTTTTGTTGTTGATGAATAATCAATTACATGTATACCCATTATAATATAAATATATTATGGATCTATATTGTGTGAAATGTAAGAAGCGTACTGGCACAGATGACTTGACTACGATTACAACTAGCAATAACAGATCAGCACTTTCTGGTAAATGCGTACAATGTAGTACAAAAAATTTTAGATTTGTTTCCCTTTATAAATCAAGGGGATTTAAAAAACGAAGAGGTGATATTGCAGCCAAGTTAGTAAAACTCCCGGGGACACCATGGGCGAAGTATCCAGGAGAAAAACATCTTCCAGGATATAGTTATTGTGGACCAGGGACTAGACTCTATATCAGACTCGATGATCAAAACCAACCCCGACCGGGTGAATATCCAATAAACGCCATTGATAAGGCATGTCATGCTCATGATATTGCTTATAAAAGCAGCAATCTGCAACACAGACATATCGCAGATGTAAAATTAATTCATGCGTTGGATTCTATCACTGATAAATCCTTCAAAGAAAAGTTGGTTTCATGGTTAGTAAAATCGGCTATGAAAGGTAAATTGATGTTAGGTGCCGGTAATTAATAATAACATGGAATCTATCTATTATTCTCCAAAAGGATACTGGCGGGGTAAAGCAGCAATCGGTAAACTCGCTAGCGCAGCAGCGGTGAAAAATAGCCCTGCAGCGGATTGGTTATCCAAACAGGCGATATGGCAAATGTATCTACCACCGCCTAAACAAATTAACTACTCGCATTTTGATGTGACCGTTCCTAATGAAGTTCATCAGGCTGATATATTATTTCTGCCGCATGATGGTGTTTACAAATACGCGTTAACTGTAGTTGATGTTGCGAGTCGATACAAAGAAGCAGAGAAGCTAAAAACAAAATCATCAACTGAAGTAGCTTCTGCGTTTGAAAGGATTTATCGACGAGGTCCTCTGCGTTGGCCAAATCTATTACAAGTTGATCCTGGCAAGGAATTTCAGGGTGTAGTGTTATCAATAATGAATCATCATAATGTCACCATCAGACGAGGACATACTGCACTAAATCGCGATCAGGCAATTGTTGAACGATTTAATCTGACACTTGCTGAGCGATTATTTGGATATCAATACGCGAAGGAATTTATTCAAGATAAACGATCTCGTGAATGGGTCAAGAGATTACCAGGCGTAATTACCGCGCTAAATAATGAGATTACTCGAACAATCAACATGAAACCTAACAACGCCATTAAAAAGAAGTCCATACCAGTACAACCGCAAAATGATTTTTCAAAACAACCAATACTCGGTAATGTCACTGTTAGGTATTTATATGAACCAGGAGAGCATGAAGATGGCACAAAAAGAGCTACTGATCCTATTTGGAATGTCACCGCGCATAAAATATCTAACATAACACGATCCACGGGTAGACCAGCAATCTATAGATTGGATTCAACTGCGCCTCAGCGAGGATTTACTTGTGAACAACTACAAGTGATACCCGAAGATACTCAATTACCACCGCGTGGTCTTAACTAGCACCTCTTCGTCTGTTGCACTCAAGACAAGTTAGCATCACATTATCTCTGATATGACCAATACTACTATTCTTTCTGTCTACGGTAAATTGGCGAGGATCTTTATCCGACCAACACCAACTCATTACACAATTGCAACTCGCGCAGTGATTATTCTGTTGTTGTTTCAGGGTAATTATTAATTCAGCATCAATGTCAAATTCTCTATTATTTTTTTATCCTGTTGTTTATAACCAGAGAGTTTTTCTGATTATATCATTGCTGACAATATCATTGATTGTAGTGTTATTATCATCTAAAACAACTCTTCGAAGCTGATTTATTCTTCGTACTCTGGATACTGCGAGATAACTAAATTCGACCATTCGATGTGATTATCTATGATCCAAACAATTGTATCTGATATAGTTAATCCCTGTGAAGAATGTATCGTCGCTGCGTAACCTAGAGCCCATGGGGATTTATCAGCGCATAATGTATCTTTGACGACGCTGATATCAGCTAACACAATATCATTTAACACTAAATTCTGCTTTTCACGCTGTCCTGGAATATCAACTTCGATATTCTGCTTTCGTGTATCCGAAGGCCTATAACACAACGGTACTGAACGTGTTGCAAATTTTTCTTTATGCAATTCAAATAATTTCATCTGAAGCGTGTCTCTGACTATGTTTCTACTCGCCACTATCAAATTGTTTGGTCTCCAAGCTTCCCAAAAATCTTTTAATGGTGTTTCTGAAATTATTTCACGCGCTATTTCACATTGGATTCTATCCGGTTGTAATCTGATTAGTTTCTTGAACTCTCGTAATTGTTCATCAAGTGCTCTATGATCGGTATTAATTTCTTCATAATAATCTACAAAATTCTTTAACCAATCATGTGGGGATAAACCGACAAATGGTGGTGGTTAACCATGATCTCCGCACATGACGACTTTTGTATTCGATAACAATAACCAATCGAGAAATCTTTGTAATACATCTAACGACACTGTGCATATCTCAGCCCAAATTACGACTTCAGGAATAAATTTCTCGCCCATTCGTTCAGGAGTCCATTCATCGCCTTTCCATCGAAAGAAACTGTGATAAGTACAGGCATTAATTCCTCGTTGTTTCATCCATCTGGCAAGTCTGTGTGTCGGTGTTAGCACAGTCATGTTTGATTTGGAAACGCTAGCGTTTCTACGAAATAACTCAATCGCACGAGTCGTCTTTCCTGACCCGCCACAGCCGTTTAAATAAACTGTTTTATACCTGCATATTGGATCAGATATCTGCGGTGCATTAGATAGTTCTGATATCTGATTATTTTTCAAATATTTATCTTCAACTGTAACATCTGCTGATTCGGAATAATCACGCAGTATTTCTCGTTTAATTCTCCATGCTCTACACAGCTTAATTTGATGTCTGTGAGAAATTCAGCTCGCGTTGGTTTCCACGTGTATCTCTTTCTCGCAAAATGAGCTGCAACCGACGGAATTGTAAAACAATTTGTTAATAATTTTTCGTCGTGTTCTGTTGAAAAACTACTAGCTAGTTTTTTCATCGCGTCATGGAGGGCATCGGTGCGGTATAATTCTCCATTGGGTCTTACAAATTGATTGAATTTATCTTCTTCGTGCTCAAAACTGTGAAGTAACCACACTGACACAGGATCGTTTTTACTCAACTGGTAAATAAAATCAAATAATTTTTTCTCAGAGAATTCTGGAGAGAACTCCGCGGGTATATATTGTATTGTTCTATTCCGGGGAAATATTGTTACTGCAGATGTCCATGCGTGTTCGTTATGATCAATAATTTTGATTGGAGCTCCTCTCGATTTATATTTCGATTCGTATAATACTTCTCCTGTTATCGTCGTTACCGATATTGGGAATTTTAGTATTCGTTCTAACTCTGCCACATTTTGAATTGTTGCCCCGCGCTCCTTCACTGTTAGTCCCCATTCATTTATTTTTTTGCGTCTTAGATCGGTCAATTTATTTCCACGCAGCGCATTTGTGAAGTTTTCTATTATTCGTTCTGCTATACAATTCAGCGATGATAGTTTCATGGGTTTTAGTTTTTCAATACTCAGTTTATCATTTGACGGATAGATTCCGTAAACAACTGCTGTTACAGGATAAGATCTTTCGTAGTACGGTTTGTCAATTCCATTCAGAATTCCTGGTTTGGAATCTTGACTCACAGTGACCGTTCTTTTATCCTCCAAGATTGGTTCAAATTTATCTTTGATAATCCAGTCTCGGTTTTCCGAGCGGATAATGAATTTCACTCTAAAAAACTACCTTTTTCGCCCAAGATGTGAAATTATCTTGGCTGCTCTTTCGTCCTTCAAGGTATCATCAACGCTACCATCAATTCGAAATGTTGACCAACAGTGAGATGCGCCATCGTGTTTGAATTCATTAAAACAATCACGAATTTTACCTATCATGGTTATATCATCTATTAGACTCTTTGGCTTATCAGAGACTCTATCGGGATTAAATTTAGCATTTTTCCAAGGCGTAATTTTCGATAATATCTCTAACTCCTTCATGCTATAATTAAAACAAGTGTTTAAATAAGAAAATTATATATAATGAATTATTGCAAATCGCGCATGATTGGATCAGTAACCCCGTGTAACAAATCATGCAGAAAGGAGTTCTGTGGATATCATATGCACAGTTTTCGTTGGGGCAGTCTTGGCCCCTTTACCCTGCTTACGATGTGGGGTTGGTGTGAGAGGAATATCACAGTTGTGTCTCGGTTGTGGTGGTAAGCGATACAGAGAGCTGAAGCGTTATTATGATAAACGAACTAAGAATTCCATCAATGACTCTAACCCTGACTGTGTCAGCGTCCCTGACCGAGTCATAAAAACACCCCAAGACTACATTGATGGATTTCCAAGTAATGTAATAATTCAACCAAACAATGAATTAGACAAACAATAGTATAGTATATAAATGAACCAAGAATTCCAACCACACCCCGTGATTACCAATTATGAAGCGTCCCGTGATGGTATTGTCAGACATAGAAGATTTAAGAAGCCAGTTGGTTCTGACAATGGTATGGGGTATTTGAAGTTTAACGCTGAAGGGAAAGTGTATTACAATCATATATTCGTCTTCGAGATGTTTAATGGATTGATCAAGGATGGGTTTGTAGTTGATCACATTGATTCCAATCCAAGGAATAATTATTTGAATAATCTGCCAGCTGTTACACAGAGTGAGAATTCCAAACGAGGAAAAACTCGAAAATTCTTGAAAAATGCGAGACCTGTAAAATCTTTTAATACAACAACTAACGAACAAATTGTATTCCAATCTATGTCCGAAGCCGGTAGATATTTTTATATTTATATAGCCTTAGTACGATATGTTGCAGAGGGAATAACCCGATCTGCGATTTCCCAAAAAAACGGACAAAGAATTCAATTTTCATATGTCTAACTAGATTTCATTTTGTACTATTCTATATGGCATTAAGGGAAATAACTCGTGCGGGTATATGTTACGGCTTATGAAAGAGTTACAGATCTCAATAGATTGTGTCATCTGATTTCTGATTGGTTCATTTTTAACTACCACTATAATCTATTTTGTGAGGAAACGAATGAATGACTTCAGCGGCGGTATTTATACACAATGAATTAATTATAATAGAACAGCACAGTATAATGAAGGAATCTACATACCTTTCGTGTACTAATACTGATTATTGACAACATTGAAACAGAACCGAATACTTGAAAAGCACTTAAAAAAAAGAATACAATTTTTGTAAACATTGCGTATTTAATTCGTTTCCTCACAAAATAGATTCCGTAATAGATATATTATCTACGGTACCGATGGATGTTTTTTTCTATATAATTGAGGGCGTCAGCCCAAAGGTACTTTGTGTACACCTCCCGTCACGTTAAATACGTGACGGTGTAATATTGCACCCCTGGGAAATTAATTTCTCAGGGGGAGGTGTATAACAACAAAGACGCCCTCAAAATAAACATTAACCATGGATGAAATTAGCTTTATGTCATATTAGGTAACCCCGTAGGATAATTCAGAATGAATTATCGGCTAAAAGAAACGATCATAGGATCAAATAGATAGAAAATCTCAAAGAGAGGGAGAGAAATCTCAAAAAGAAAAATCTCTGATTACAGAGAAAAATACTCTCAATGAAAGACCCTATGAAAGACACAAAAGCCTAATAAGGGACCTAATGAATGAATAACCGCTCATCATAGGTTACTGTTTATTTTTGTATTAGAAACACATTTTTATTATGTATAATATGAATTCTAAGGATATTAATGAAATCATAACTGAAATTTCAAAATTGAAAAGTCTAGGATTTCAATTATCAGATGGTTTAAACTGTGATCAAATTACTTCCGACTTTGAAAATATTGAATATAGCGCAATAAAAAATAAATACGTGTTGCCGAAAAGATATGCCTTCATTAAAAGAATCCAGAATTCCATTCGTGAATCCCTTGTTTTCGGTAGCGACGTCAGTAAATTCGTCCAGTTATTCACTGTTGTAGAACGGGTCAGAAAACATTTGAGGCAACAATATGAATTGAAACGAGATGTCAATTCAAAAATTAGAAGTATAAGAACGCTGATTAGTCAAATCGAAAACTCTCCCTCGGTCGAGTAAAAAATTCCCACTGAAAAACACTTTCAACATTCGCCATTTTGCCCTACATCCCGACTAGGTCTGAGCCGACTAGCGTTTATGCAAGTATACAATTAATACAAGCACTACATTGATATGTATAATGCCTGTCGAAAAGATGTTACGAGTATAACAATGAACAGGTAAGACTGTTTTAGTCAATAACGACTGTGAAATACTATACTGAGGAGTTTTATCAATGAACGTGTACTATCGACTTTTACTTGCCTGAGTTGGGTCATAATGGTCGATTTCTCACTACATTGTATATTAATTGGAAATTGCTTTACTGTTTTAATAATGGTATATGAAACTTTAACAAGTAGATTTGTTCGTGAGAGATTAGCGTCAATTGGAAAGTATATACCCGTACGCAATTCCGTACGGGAAAAACTTCAAGCTCGACAGAGTCTTCAGACCGATTTTTCTGATGATACGGAACAATTGTGTAGACCAATTACCACGGCAACGAAAGGGGTAATATCAGCCACTGAGCGAGCTATATACGGAGATGTTCCCATGGACGAACCAAGAAAAGAAAAGCCTCTTCATCCTATACTTAAAAAATAGCAACGGAAACTGAAAAAAACATCAGCCTCGTTAACAAAAAAAGTGATAACTCCTTTAGTGGGTAAATTTACCGAGGAGGCTATAACACGAATACAACAACAAAAGCCATACGTGTTAAGCGATTTTGTTATTAACAGCTATAATTCAAGAAAGGAGTTTTTAACAGACGAGTATAAAGACGAGCCAATATCACTCAATAATTGGGCTGATGAGTTGTATAAAATAAGAATGGGGGAGATAGGAGGAGGAAGGAGTATAAAACCTTCAAAGGAGAAATTGATGATTATAAAAGAGAAGAAAGAAAACTCCAAATAACACCAACGTGAAGACAAAAAAGACAAGAAGACCCTCAATTGGATGATGATGAACAGGGTGTAACTGGTATAACTGAAAAAAATTCGCTAGTGGATTTTCTAGTGGAGTTAGAAACTCCGTTTCAGGTAGTGGTCTAGTGAGTTGTTCCGGTAACATTCTCAGTGATATAGCACGATCAGAGGTTCTCATATCAGGGAAACGAGCTGGAAATAACTCACCGGAAATAATTAATGAAGCAGCTGATATCTGTAGGCGGTTATTTCAAGGCGGTATCATGGATATTGATATATATCGAGATTTCATTGATGAGTTAGTTGAGCATCATGGTTATCATAGTGACTAATCACTACATTAGATAAATATCATTTAAATAAGAATGATCATACACTACAACCATGATAAACCAACCAGCGTCTATGTAGTAAACTCGCGGTTTCCAGTTTATAGAGCGTACTATGGTGATGGTCTCGGTGATACAATTGCAGAGTTATTTGCAAGAATGGCTCCAAAAGTAGCGCCGCTAGTAAAACAATTATCGATATAAGCTATTGATGTTATTCGTGATAAGGGTATTAGCGCTGTTGGAGATCTTGCCGGGAAAGCGTTTTCAGCCGCGAAGGATAAACTAACAGCGCTAGTTCGACGGCGAAGGAAGCCACTAGCGTCATTGGGACCACTACCATCTACAACAGTGATGCCTGCAAGTGTTAGTAAAATAATAAATAACGCAGAGTCATTGGTAACCAACAACCTAAGCAATATCGCAAATATGATAGCGGGAAGTGGTTTAAAAAAACCACGGCCGGGTCGACGACGATGAAAATCGAAGATTTTCCAATCATGATTTAGATCAATGAATATATAATAAAATGTTCAAACGGTCACCTGATCAAGCGTTTGATATTGACGCCCCAGTGCGTAAAGATGATTCCGAACGGAATTATCAATATTATGCTTATCAAGCAATACAACCAGATACTTTCTACCGTGTGAAGCGTTTATCAAAGTAGAAGGAGAACTTATACGAACAGATGATACAGCATATCCAAATGACACTCAAGTCGGATTTGTCAATAATGGGATCATGGCGTTATTCGAGAGTGCAAAATATATCGTCGATGGAAAAGAGATTGAGTCGATAGATCGCGATGTTGATGTGGCCACAACAATAATAGGGCTAGCAAGATATTCCGACGATTATACAAGATCTGCAGGTCCTTCTATGATGTTTGCAAAGGATGGTAAAAATACCGCTGTAGGAAATCAACTTATTATAAGACGACCAAAACTTAATACTATTCCTGCTAGTGATGCTGATGTCGAGGCTGTAGTTATAAACAACGATTCCAATTTCAATCATGGAGCTGCAACACGTATGTCAATGTTGGTAGGAGCGCGTAGATCATTCTCATGCGCGATTCAACTGCATTATATATTTGGATTCTGCAGAAATGTTCGAAAAGTTATTTATGGAGCAAAGCACACAGTAGCACACGTGCGAAAGGGTACTGATGATGATGCGATTTGGATAATTCCAGCAGATTTACGTCTAGATCATGTAAATGATGATGCCGGTAAAGTGAATTTAACAAAACTATCACTGTGGATGCCAGTGTTGACTCCATCAATCACCACAAAAGAACGAGTACTATCATTTATGGACCATGGAGGAAAATCATTAATGAGTTGATTAACAACGACTACAGATGTTAAGCAATCAGATATTAATGGGTTATTTACGTGGAAACTAGCATCAAAACAAGGCGTTTCAACTCCACGTCATATTTTTATTGCGTTACAGAATACCGCACGAACTGGTAATCAACAACGCAGCCATATGATATTTGATCAACTTGGTATTACTGACGTCTCACTGAGAATAAACGGCCAACAGGAACCATCAGAGGATTATACAACTTAATTACTTTCACAACCATATTGCCCGTGTATATCACAGATTGTTATCGTATATGGCGCGCGATCAAAATGTCGAGACTGGTTTACAGATATCACAGTTGGATTTTAAGAATTTATATCCGATCTATTATTTTTCGCTGGAACATCTTGATTTAACAAGTCAGTCAGTCGTTGATATACACTTTAGAGCTAATGTAAACCGCGTTACTATTGGTGATCATGATATTCCCCACTACAGAGCGATTGCTGTTATTATCAGTGATAAATCAATGCTACTCGAAGGTGTTGGTGGAAGAATGAGAGTGATAGATGCGCCAGTAGAACATATGTAACAATTAGACCAATCTATTATTGTATGTCATATGATGTTATTAGTGTTACGCTAACTCCAAATCAAATTAAGAAACTACAATCATCAGCAACTGAAAAATGTGGAACTACAATCACGTTGAAACCTGCACAGATGACTGGCGGGGCAAATAAATTGTCTCTGACAAATCGTCAAGCAAAAAGTTTTAACGAAAATAAAAAAGGAATTCGAATTAAACTTTCTGCGGCTGCAATCGACAATATGAAAAAGACCGGCGGTATATTTCCGTTGTTAGCTGCGTTACCAGCGTTGATTGCGGCAGCAGCCCCAGCGGTAGCTAAAGCGGCAGCGTTAGGGGCCGTTGGTACCGCGGCAGGGATGGCACTAAAGAAAGCAACCGGGCGCGGATATAAAAAAAAGGGAAAGGGTCTAAGACTACAAGGAACCCCTCAATCATGGTACAGCGGAAAAGGTCTGAGAATCACAGGAACAGTTTACTAACTCGAGAACCTTTGGTTGTGGAATCTTTAATTTCTATGTCCAATTTTGATTTACTTGATGCTGCTAAAAAACAATCGATAAAAAACTTCAGAGGTGTCTTTATGAAAGATCAGTTGCCGGCACAACCAAACAGCTTTGAAACCGGTATTATTAATCTCGATAACAGCACCGGACCTGGAACCCATTGGGTTGAATACGCGATTGATCCACGTGTAATTTTTTTCGATTCATATGGATTAGCACCGCCGAAGGAATTTATGAGTTATATAAACCGCTTAAACACCCCTCGTTGGTATTCCACGCTACCAACACAACAAATGAATGACCCACCAATATGCGGAAACGAAGTATTAAATGTCCTTGACGCTATTTCATCATCGGGGAAACCACCACATGTTGTCGTAAATGAATACACGAGTAATCGCTGGAAATCGAAGAGAGATTATATAGAATAACATGATTGATATTTGGGGGAGATCTTTATCAGCGCTGAAGAAACCAACCGAGGAAATATCTGCAACCGGTGATATAAAAAAAATAATCGAAAATGAAATAGATGAGACGTTGAACTTCGCAAGTGTTGATCCTAATGAAATAGTTGTATTTCAAGATCGTAAGGGTAAATTGAAAACTAGTAATGTTTCCCTGGATGATATTTTAGTTAAACAACGCAACGCAGTAAAATCGTGTTGTTTTCCGATCAGGGTAAACTCAAACCAGGTGTACTTATTTCGACGATTACAGATAAATTAAGATCTCTCGATGGAAAACAATTAAATTTAGAACAATCTATTATAATTTTTTTGGCGATCCACCGGCAACATCACCAAAACTTTCATCGATAAAAACCGCCATGGACGATTTAATACAGTTTGATAACGAACATGAAAATCACGTAAAACAATTTACTGCGCTTCGAAGAAACGTCATCGTGCCTTTCTTTGGAACTCCGCCGATTGTCGCAACATCACTCGTGGATATTAAAAAATCTCTCGATGAAATAGCGGCGATTAATCGGCAAATAGAAACTATCAACGCTGATATTAAAACAACCAATGATATTATCAAGGATGATATGCCGAAGATGATAAAAATATTTGAAAAAACAAATATTCCTCATGAGAGAACCAACAACATAGTATACACAATTCAACACGGATCATTTGCGTGGACACCATCCACTAACATATTAACTATCAACGCGGCCGTCAAAGGTATTTATCGATTAACACTAGTGACGCCAACTCAATTTAATATTTCGTCAATAAATTCATCTGGGGTCGATAGTACGATATCAACGATCATCGACAAGAATACAACTGAACAATTCACGACAACATCTACTGATAAAAATTTGGCTAGGGTTTCAGTAACATGGTATGTGGAATTCGTAGCGGATTTGAGTAAATAATTAAATCGCTAGCGGTTTCAATTGAAATCTGTTATAATAAATAAAATGTCATTACCGACGATACCTTCGGTATCTCAATATCGCTATGATCAGGTCAGAGAGTTTCAAACTAAACTCAAAACACTCACTGAGGAGTATCAAACAAAAATTAAAAAAATACCGACGAAGATTCACCGCAGTTGATGTTATTGTGTACTCTGTGAGTGGTGTAATCACCATGAGCCGGTATTATACTCTCCTCGGTAACAATGATTGCTCCGATAGCTGTTCCAATTTGTATATCAGCGGCGACAACAAACGCAGGAATTATTTCGATAATAACAAAAAAAATATCATCATGCAGCCAGCTTAAACTGCAAGATTACATAATTAAATTTCTTGCTGTATCAACCGCTTACTCGAAATTATCCTCGATGATATCGTCATCGCTCGATGATACATTTATATCAGATAGTGAGTTCTCAGCGATGGTAAGTATTTATGATTCCGCGATATCAAAATTACAAATACAATATGAATATAATAACAATGACAACACCGCAAGAACCACTTCAACGAATAGTAAAAAAAACCTAACCGATTCAACAAATAACGGAAAATACCACACCGGTGAAGGCCAGCATGATATCAATAACATCAACTAATCCTGAATTCAGTGTGAATTTCCCTACTCCGATTCCCGTGAAAGAAATAGCACTAGCAAAACTACGAGTATACCATAGTTGGCCTAATATTAGGTCGGTAGCATTTGGTGGTCAACAACCGAATAATTCATTGGTGTCTGCGAGTAAGAATCGCGAAGACGGGACTCCAGACTGGAACGTTGTTTCGCTGCCATCTGGGTCATACCAAATTGAACAAATCAATGCCGAATTACAACGCAGAATAAAATCCATTACTGGAAAAGAATCGAAAATCGCTATAACGGTCCACGAGCCGACACTATCATCTGCGATCGAGATAAACTCGCCTAGTTATGTCGTAGATATCTATCAGAGTTCTATAAGAACAATACTGGGGTGGCCTGAAATCCCACCTCGACAGGAACTAGTTAATCCTGAACCACAAAAATTAGATTATATTACCGACAGGATAAAACCCTATAATCCAGTAAAAAGCTATAACGAATACACCAAGTTGAATTTTTTCACTGGAATGATAGACGACCGCAACCGAAGATATTACGCAACTCGACAGGATAAAATCACTGAAAATTTCAAACGATGAATAATGATTTTTCGCTGCTGTTAATATCTCTTAAATCCGGCACTCTCACCCGAGATGAATTTATCAGCGTCGTACAAACATGTAACAAAATCATCAATGACATGGAAACATTTCATTCACAAATTATTCAAGAGATATTAGGTGACAGTAATCCTAAAACGAGAACGGAGTTTGCGATAGTGTATAATATACGCTTAGAAGATATTCCCACGCTCAAACTACACGGATATAATATCTCAGAACTACAAAAATCTCTCAATGATGCCATCGATGAAGGTTTCAAAAAAATCCATGACGCATGGAAAAAAATACCATAACCACAAACAACAATTCTCAGATATAATAATGACCCAGATGGTGGTGGTAGGCATATCACACCGCTAAACGTAAATATATCGTCGGTGATTGCATTGAATTTAGTATGTGATGTTATCGAAGGAAGCTATCAAATAAATCTCGAGCGATCAAATCAAGCAGAGCAGGGATATATTCTATATTCATTTGCACCAACAGCTCCTCCAGGATTTCTAATTATTGAGGATACAACTAATCCAGTTTATATGCGATGTCATAATAATTCATTAACGAGAATTAATTTCAGACTCACTGACCAGTCCAATAATCTAATTGATTTACGAGGTGAGGTTTTACAAATTAGTCTATCTGTGAAATCCTAAATGATTTTCATTGTTAACCCATAGCAGCAGAGGGGGTGAGTGACAACGACGTTGGCGTCTTCGAGGAAGCGTTGGTTAGCCAAATGAACGCTTTCTCTTTTACGCCTTTCGAGGAAACCTCAGTTTGCTGAATCGACGCTTTTTTTTTACGTTTTTCGAGGAAGCCTTAGTTTGCTGAATAGACGCCTCTACAAAGGTGGTCTGTTCACCCCCTCTGCTGCTTAAAGCAGACATTGTTTATACAATCGCTGGTTACAATATAGTCACGCTACTTAGTTTTTCCACACACATGATCACGTGATCAATTGATAAATTTAACATACCCATCGAATTTTCTTATTTTTGGACAGATTTTTTTCCGGATTATAGATACAAGTCTTAAAGTAATTTTACGCTTTTGTCCCAGATTTTGATTTCCGGATCCGGAATGCGGATTTCTTGATTAACGAAGCAAATTAACGTTTAGGAATTCCGTTCCCGTTGAATTATGTCCGGATAGCGAGGTTTCCGGATAAACGGAGTCCAGATTAACGAGGCTCCACTATATATATATATATATATATATATATATATATATATATATATATATATATATATATATATATATATATATATATATATATATATATATATTGTTACGTGCTTAGGCTCGAATAAGCAGCAACACAGAAAGAGTGAAAACTAACAAGCTTGTAAAACTTTAACAATGAATTTATTAACTACAATTATTTTCATAAAATAAATAAACTTACGGTTTTAGAGAATCAAATCCAACATTAATCCAATATAGAATTCACAAAAATAATCCACTAATGAATTGCAAGAGTCTTGATAAATAAATGTTCTAATAGTTCCAGGTTCGAATCTTGACGATGTAATCCAAAATGGCTGACAATGTCACATGATGCAGTTCTTGTTTTTAAAATAATCCAAATGAAAATCATAAACACGTGTCCTTTTCCGGATAAATGGAATAATTCCTCTTGCTACAACGAAATGACACAATTTCCAGTACAAGGTAATTAAAATTATAACTCAAACAGAAAACACAACTTAATGATAATAAAGCCCAACATCTACTGAATTGTTCTATTCCAAATAATAATTTAAATACCTGTTTTTTATGTAAACAAGTGATCGCGCGATTTTATGGAAATTCATGGAAGGTCAAAGAAACAGCGTACGATCATTTAAACGCGTACACAAAGAAAGATTCAGATAAGAAAATCAGTCATTTCTCACCCCCAAGAACTAAAAATAAAAGTTGTCCTTGAAATTAACCAATAGTTTTAGAACCTTGTTGACACTGTCTGAAGCAGAGTCAGAAATTAGGTCAACAAGCCAAGGTCAAAAACATGTTTACAAATAAAGTATGGTCATAGAGATTTTTCTAGAATAATTTCCCAATTAATGAATTTTAAAGCCAAAATGACAAATTTGGATCTGACAATTAAAAATAAATAATTTATATCCAATAGACGTAACAATATATATATATATATATATATATATATATATATATATATATATATATATATATATAAATATATATATATATATATATATATATATATATATATATATATATATATATATAGAGAGAGAGAGAGAGAGAGAGAGAGAGAGAGAGAGAGAGAGAGAGAGAGAGAGAGAGTTTTTGTTCAATTTGTCCAAGAATTCGCCGTGTATTTTTACATTGACGGTCTTCACTATGCTCTCAACAAAAGACAATGATAACTTTCAACAATCATAAAGACTGTGTAGAATTCAATATCATGGTCGATGAGGAATCTTTATACAAATTGATTAACACAGACATAGGATGCACGTAAATTTCGAAAAAAATAGAGAATGTGGACAACAAGACGTGTTTACTCACAGAGAATATACTATCAATAAAAACTATGTACGCAGACAATAACTGAGAAAAACAACGAGACTGTGGATATGGGTACAACATGGACAAAGAGGACATGTTTACACATTAAGTCTGAACTTTCAATACAAATTAAGGACGCACACCATTAACAACAAGATGGAGACCGTGGACATTGGTACAACACGAATAACAAGGACATGCCGCCACATCTAGTCTGAACATCAAATTCAGTCTGATAACGCACAATATTACAAACACTGGAAGAACATGGACATTGGTACATTATCGACGTTGTCGACATCTTTATCCTTCTTTTTTGAACGAGCAATACAAACTAAAGGTGCACGCTATTAGCAACAACATGGAGACTGGGAACATGATTACATATTTAGTTTGAAAGATCATTTCAATCTATGGACACACACTATTACTAAAGAACACAACAAATGTGGATATTGGTACACTGTTGACATGTTTACACATGTAGTTAGAGCGATCAATAAAAAGTAATGACGCAAACTATTATTATTAACATTTCTCCTGTGAATATTGGTATATCATGGGCTACGAGGACGTGGTTAAATATCTGGTTTGAGCTATTAATACAAATTAATGAAGCATATTATTAACAAAATCATGGAGAATATTGACATTCATACAAGATAGAAAACGATGGCATCTTTATATATCTGGTCTGAGCTGTCAATGCAAACTGACACACTATTAGCAACAACATAGAGACCGCGAACATATCTATATCATGGACAACGAGGACGTGTTTACACATCTAGTCTGAGGTCTCAATACTAAGTACGCACACAATTACCAAACCACGAAGACAGTGATCATGGATAACGAGGACATGGTTACATATCTAGTCTGAATTATCAATACAAACTAAGGATGCGCACCATTAGCAGCAACATGTAAATACACTGGTATATCATGGACAAGGAGTATATGTTTACACATCTAGTAGGCATGACAAAATTCAATCTAAGGACGCACACTATTAATGTGTCATGAAGACTGTGAACATTGGTACATTATGGAGACTGAGGACGTGCTTACAAATCTTCTCTGAACTATTCATACCAATCAAAGAAGCACACAATTAACAATAACGTCGAGAAGGTGAACATTGTTATATCACGGACACCCTGGACATTGTTTCACATCTGATAGGAGCTATCAATACAAATTGGGGATTCACACTATTAAACAAAAATCATGGAGACGGTGGACATCGGTACATCATGGATAACGAGGACATATTAACACATCTAATTTGAACAATCAATACAAACAAGCTAACAAACTGAGGTACGTTTTAACTTTGGTACGTTTTGAATTTATTCATTTGTGACTTTGGGTACGTTTTGACCTGATTATAGTTGTAGCAGTTACAAGGTGGAACATACATACAATTTCAAAAGTTATTGTAAGTATCACATTCAATTAATATAGAAGTGTGAAAGTAATAAAATACTAGATAACATGTTTGAAATAAAGGAAAATAATAATTAAATATACAATTTAGTTCAAAATTTGCATTTTATTCCTACAGAAGTCTTTGACATTTATCCAGTTCTCTTGTCTTAATTCCGGCTCAGGTCTCAAACAGTTTTCAATTTCTTTCTTTCCCGGAAGCGTCTTTCTAAGAATTTGCTTGCCAAGATGTTTCATTACCGCTGCCTTCTTTTTTATAGATGTTCGCTTAGCGAGGCTACATCCTATGGGCACAGCCACTTTTATATTCTCAATCTCTCTCTAAGGGCTGATATTTACTGGCATCTGAAATATAGATGAGAACTTTGACGATATAATTAATTAATAATATATAGCCGATGTTTAAAATGTATGTTTTCGCGAAGAGAGAGAGAGAGGAAACAAGTAAAATTATGTTATCAACTCACATTTAATACATTTAGACATGCATTTTCAATATTTTATGAAGACTGCTTGATCTGCCATGACGCAGGAAATGCAGTATAAAGAATTGTATTTTTGTCTCGCTGACGGTAACATTAATGTATCGAATAACACTTGTCTTTTTTAGCGTCATCAATTAAATATTAATTTATTCGCCAGACAGACCCGTAATACTTAATAACCTCACACAGCAACATTATGCATAATGCAGAAATATTTAAAATTATCTGATGAAAGGAATCTTATAATCGAGTTCATTTCTTATATATAAAAAATGAAGCTTCTTCAAAATAACGCAAAATGCTGATTTCATTCACCGTACTCTTAAGTTATTTTTAATTTTTCACTTTGTATTCTAGGGAAATAAATTAGTTGACTCATTTTACCAAACTTGTTGGTTTTCGCTCTTATCTTTAATTAGTTGGAGACAATAGAATTAAAACTCTTTTACGTTATGCATTAAGCAATGTATTTAACCAGACTTAGTTTCAGCTTAACAAACCATTAATATCATATCCTCAATCGGAACGTCATCGATCTTCCTTTGCATGATAGGAAATGAACCCTGGTCATTTTGAACAGCCCTTATGCCTGTGATGAAATTTACTAGACGTATTTCTTTAATATACGATGTGGTTTACTTAAGACTGATTACACTGAATTTCAAAATGTACCCCCTCCACTCCTTTTTGTACATGAAGTGTTTACTTTCGTTTTGTTTATATAGGACCATTTTTATCTGCCAGCGCACGTGTCCATACTCTGCGCATGTCGGATGGCCCAGTTGTGGCGCGTGTATGCATTTCATTCTTTTTTATATAGTTTTAACCGGTCCAGCGTCGGGTCGGGCGGAATCGCTGTTTGGTGTTGCTGATGCTGATTCAGAACAGTCGCCATTGTTTGGCTTTAAATCAGACCTGTTTGTCTGAAGAGTTTCTCTAACGAGGCGACATAATCCTCTCTCTCTCTCTCTCTCTCTCTCTCTCTCTCTCTCTCTCTCTCTCTCTCTCATATCTAAAGTATATCACTCAATACGCTTTTTAATAGAAACAAACCTGGGTTAGAATGAATGGGGGACTGTTTGAAGACTTGACTCTGTCATTTCGTCCACTATCTTCGCTGATATGCATCAGACCCCCCCCCCTCAATAAAGCCCACTAGTCATTGAGGACTAAAAATCGGAGAAAGCTCTAAGTTCTGTAAAGAATTGCCTCAGTTACATATCGTTATCTTTTACATCATGATAATCGTTTCTGATGTCACATCGACACGCTGACATATTATAACGAATAACACCATAAAGAAGAAAGACTAATGTTCCTTGTTATGTTTGGACAAAACAAATGTTCGGGAGTAGTTTCCGTGAAGATGACAATATGTCAAACCTAAACCACACTATATGATTGTTAACAGTTACCAATTACTTTAGTAGGCGTATCGGTGATAAAATCTGCCAAGGGCACGCGTGTTTAGAACAACATTTGACGGATCAGCGCCGATTAAGGGCTAGATTGGTGGCATTCATAAAAGAGAATGTGTAATAATTAAACGCTAGTAAATACACTATTTTAGTGTGTCTTTATCAGCTTATTATACAAGTGTACTTGATGCATCTTTTTTGCATAAAGGATCCATTGAACGATTTGTCTTTTCATTTTCTTAAATATTATAATCAACATTCACGATTAATGAATCCCGGTCATTTAATTAAAAAAATAAAATAAACAGGAACAAAATCAGAATAAATATGTAATTTAGGATTGAAATATGTTTCTGTTTTAATAGTAGAGAGGATTTGATTAGTTGGGGAGGGGGTAGGATGATATTAAAGAAGCGACAGTTTGGGACCTCTCCAAGAAAGACTGATCTTTATGAAATCCTGGTAGTAGTATGAAGAAGGTTCGGTTTGATGAGTTTGACTATATAAATAAATACAGGAAAAGATGCAACTGCATTTTTGTCAAAGTTTTACAAAGAAATTCAGTATTCACGCTTATTATTAATTTCAACAATACACTGAGGTTCGATTAATTAGGAACAATTACCAAACATGTTATTAATGATGAGACCGTAATTGGAGCTGTTAAATACCACAACATTTTTCTTTTAAGGGTTACACGGTTGTGGAAAACTTCTTCACTCCCGAGGAACTGCAGCCGTGTAGAGATGGTTGTGATCGGTTGGTAGAAGAGCTGTCTGAGAAACTTTATAAGGCTGGAAAGATAAAATGTAATAGTGCTTCGAAAGTTCTCGTCCTTGTTTCCTAGTCAATATTAGAGACTTTTGGACCAAGAAAAACAAACTGTTAGAAGCCATAATGAGAATCGTTCTTACATTTAAAGAATTTAAAGTACTATTTTGCACCTATAATATTTTGTAATCTAGATTATGAACTGCATGCATTTATTTCTGTTTAAATATTTTATAATTTAGAATAACCTGTAGCAAAAATTATTTTTATTATCTCTTCAAACTAATTTACTAGTATTTAGGTAAGGATTTATTTTGTAGGAATTATAAACAAAACTCTTTTCCTTTTAATTTTAGAACTTAAATGTACTGTATTAAAATTGTCTAAGATAGCTACCCCCAGACAGTTTGGAAATTGTTCCCTTTTAGCAGATAGTTGCATAATGTAGGTTTCTTTCTACCTGTCTTTGGTGATGCGGACATTGACAAAAAGGGTTACTTAAGACAGGTGGCCACTTAATAAAAGTGTCCTTTGAGACAGATCTGAATGCTTATTCATTGTACCTATAAATGTAGATCTAAATTATTGGTTTGTGTGCGACAAGCAGGATGGGAGTAGGACAAAACTCAATTTTGGATATTTGCTGCAGAATATTTTACTGCCTGAAAAATCATTGTACAACATCCATATACTTAAACCATCACAACATTTCGTCGCTCAAATCACATTTGAAATTGGTCATGCACGAACCTATTTCAAAACTTGTTTTTGCTCTATTTTATATACTGACCTTACTGATCATAAAACCATCAATTTGTTATTGTCAACGATGTAATATCTTTTATATGGTTTTCTTTCTATTTCTTAAATGGCTGCTCCAAAACAACAAAAGTAGCAAAGGAAAAAACTCAAAGTAAACGTTAATCTCTTTCCATCACAAAAATAATCATAACCGGTTTAATTTAATAAATTAATTAACTACTTGCAATACAAAATGAAACTAAATTGACAAAATTGTTAACGAAAACTTAACGAAAACAATATTATATTTTCTGTGTTTTAGCTTTATATGAAGATCACGGATTTGATGACCGTCTCATTCTATTGGAGAAAGAATGGCCTGGCGCAGTCATACTGCTTCTCAAGCTTGGCAGATTACCGCCGGTCAGTAGATCCAAGACAGCTACAAATGTTCAGATTAAGACACAACGTATGAAAATAAATAAAATAAATAAATTCAGAAATATCCATACGAAAGATATAGTTTAAAAGTAAACAAGAACATTGCTATAGTAAACAAGAACATTGCTATAGTAAACAAGAACATTGCTATAGTAAACAAGAACATTGCTACATATATAGTTGCCCAATTCGAGATCGCTCTTCATTTGGAACACATGATTATATACGTACTTTTTTAGGCTGGTTGCAGAATTTGCAGTTCTCACTGAAAAGACTTGAAACATATATAAATATATTTTTTTCCGCCTAAAAATAAAAAAAAAGATACATCAAAGTCGCGAAGCGTATGCTGCAGACACATTCTATGGCTGACAATATCACGACCATTATTATATAATATACGTAGTGATGATGTAATAAAGGTAGTGATATGTAACAAACGTAGTGATAGATGTAATATGCGTAGCATAGCGGATAAAGTGAATATATTACTAACGTAATGACATGAAAATCGTTTAAGCATGTGTATTACAGTTTAAATATTTTAGATATAAAGTTTAATCAGTTTTTCAGAGACCTGTGGGAGAATGAGAAACTTTTGAATACAGTGGAACAATTACTAGGACCAGAAGTGGCCGCCAATCCGATTTGGAATCTGCGTCCCAAATGCCCGGGACACGCAGAGACTCTTGTTCCATGGCACCAAGGTATCCCAGATATACACTTGTTTGGCTAGATTGCTGACTAACTCTGGACTACTAATTGGTGATTTGTGTTTGCTTAGCGTCCGCATTTTAGCTGCGTTAAACAAGTTTTTTTTTTAAATTAAAAAAATTCCTTTACCTGCAACAGAACAAATTTTGAAATGTAGGTGCCTCAGGAAGAGTACTATACCACTGATACAAAAGTTTGGTCACTATGACGTGAATTTCAAATTTTTATGTTTTCCGTTATGTTTTGCGTCGAAAGTAAGTTTCTCAAAAATCATGCTTTGTCATTTCTTTATACTGTCTGTAGCAGCTTTCTATCTTTAAGTTATGAATAGATTTTCAGATGAAGGGTGCATACACAAATAGATTTTTTAAGTAAGAAAGACTTGATGCTATATCTTGTTCATATATCCTTGCCAAATTGCAGACAAAGAAACAGCCTGAACGGCTCTAAATAAAGAAATGCCATTCCAGAAAACGTCTGCTAATTACATCATCTTATGCATATTTATGTTCATTTTTCTGTTTCACGTTATAAATTACGACATTATGATGGATGCTCCCTTTTACATTGTTATATCTTTAAATGATCTTTTCATGATAGTGCACGAGTGCATGATTCAAGTAAAATCTCTTTATGCAAAAACGATATTTTTTCTACCATATAATGTGTTAAATTCAGTAATTTGTTTATATGCAACTCAAGCAGTGCATTTCTGTAATACTATGTGTATCGAAATATGGATTAACTGATGTTTGATGCTTTCAGATTCGGCATACTTTGACTTGGATTCCTACCAGTCTCTCATTGTCACTGCCTGGATCCCATTTATAGACTCCACAAAGGAGAATGGTTGCATGGAGGTATAGCCGCATATAAATTGTATTTGCTTTTAATTTTAATACCACCGAAGCATGTTCAACTTTTTAATTGTTTCTTTCCTTGTGGTATATTTGCATAAAGCATATACCTGTTCGAAATATTCATCTCCCATTAGGGCTTTGAAATAATCACTTCCTATTAGGACATTGAAATATTCACCTCTCATTAGGACTTTGAAATATTCCTATCTCATTAGGACTTTGAAGTATTCACCTCTCATTAAGACTTTGAAATACTCACTTCTTATTAGGACTTTGAAATAGCAACAGAGAGGGCAAACATACCTTTTTTGCTGGAACGTCATTTATGAAAAATAAAGCTTCCTACAAAAATGAAAAAATAAGCAAGGTCAATAACGTCAAACCGAAGCCTCTAACTGACCGAGAGTTTCTCTACTATGGTTTGTTCAATTCGTTAGTTTATATTGTCGTTGTGTATATAAAAAAAATTGTATGTGTGTTTTGTTTACCCACCGGACGTTTCATTGAGTCGCACCCTCTCTGCTGCTGTAATTAAATCATTATGATATCAGTAATGGCACCAGCTATGGAGTTTTATACAGCTAGATTAGGCCGAACGCGACTAGAAGCAATAAAAAAATATCTTCCCGTCCGCGATTCTGTCAGACGAATATTACAAGAATCTCAGGTTGAGTATGCAGAAGGATCAGAACAGTTGTTCAAACCATTGACAAAGGTTACCGAAAAAATTGCAGGAGCTACTACTGAAAGTCTTCGTCCTACGTTAGAATAAACTGCCATAGCGACTGTTAAAACTACAGAAAGTACTAAGCAAACAAAACGACTGTTACGAGATCTTCTGGTTGATATGGCTGCTGCCATTATTAAGAATAAATTTACGTCTAAAGGTCTTGACAGTATCGTGAATTCGAGATACAAAGAAGTAATAAATATTGCCGCACATGGAGACCATCAAATATTAAAATATGCTAAACACAAGTATACTGTTTCTTGGAAATGTGATGATGATTGGGTTAAAGATGCATGCTACATATTTACTAATAAACATGCCGAAGATAATAACCTGCATTTTCGTTCATTTAAACGTGATGTGGGACTAAAAAATAAACAATAAGTAGAAGAATTATATGACCCAGAAGATCCTTCTGGTTTTGTTGGAACGGTTTTTCTATTCCAGGAAGTGGTCTTATTGCTTGTCCTAACAACATTCTTTCAGATGTTGAACGATAAGAAATTGTGATTGGCGGAAAACGAGCCAGTAATATTTCTCCAGAAATTATAAATGAAGTAGCTTATATTTGTCAACGATTATTTACAGACGGTATGATGGAAATTAATTTGTATCGATCTCTCATTGATGAAATTGTTGACGAATATCACAGTGTTTAAATAAATAGATAACAAATAAGATGAATATACACAATGCTCAAATTTAAATGGACTGATCATGGTCAGAGTGATAAATTCGAGATTACCAACATACAATGCGATATACGGTGATGGACTAGGTGATGTTGTTTATGGTTTATTTAGAAGAATAGGTCCAAAAGCAAGACCGATTGAGAAACAATTAATAATGAAAGTTCTTGATTTTGTTCGTGAAAAATCTCATAGTGTTTCTGGTAAGTTGACTAATGCATTTTCAGAAATTAAGGATAAACTAGTACAATTAATACGACGAAAACATCATCCACCGCCACAAGTAAAATTACCCAGCACTAAAGTGATGCCTATAAATGTCACTGAAGTATTAAATCAAGATCCAAATAAAAAATTAGCAGAGTTGGCCAATGTACCAATATCTGAAATAGAAAAAAATATAGCTGCTAGTCTGATAGCAGGAAGTTGTCTTCGTGTTAGACGATAAGAAATATAATACAATGTTTAAACGTATATCTGACCCATCATTTGACATGGATGCGCCAGTAATCAAAAAATAAATCCGTGTGCGATTATTTGCATTATTCTTATGATGCATGTGTACCTAACTCACGTGGAAGAACTGCGTTGCAATTTCAGGATACAAGAAGATAGTTCTTACCCTCTGAGGCATTCATTGAGATCGGAGGTAGACTTTTCAAAGCAAATGATACAGTATACGGAATGTTAGATCGACCTGGTTTCGTTAACAATGGCATTATTGCGTTATTTAACAGTGTTTTCTTTCTTATACCTCATCTGTTGGAATATATTTTATACCTTTCTTCGATGTTTAGGATAAAGTTAAATCTTAATATGGTCATGTTTTAATTTTTTAGCCACTTACATCTCAGTGTTTCTCAATAATTTACTTTTCATTACGTAAATCAGTGTACCTAGATTCAGCTGTAATGCCTCTTAGAAAGTTACGTAGTTGTCATTGCATGATATTTACTACTTAGGTCCTAGAATTACAATAAATACTGTTATCGTTGTCTGGCACAAGCATTTCAGTTTCCAGAATTACAACCATTAGTTGAATTCAAATTGAGACTTGATGCATGATTCTGTCTTACTTGCTAAAGTCAAATAGCGAAACAATCAAATGATTTTAATCCATTTTGCGAAAGCATAGTGAGAATTGGTGGACATCATCCCACACAAGTAAACAAAATAACTTAAATGTATAAAAGTTAATGTCAAATACAGACATCATGAAAAAATAAATAATTATTTTGATGCATTTTAATTAAATGTATATTACACATTAGATGGCCGAAGGTGGCCACTGGAAAGGTCTGGTGGGAGTCCATAAATGCTGTAATAACTTCTACTTGATGATGGACGAGGAAGAACTTCAGACTAGATTTGGTACGTGTCAAGATTAAATGTCTTTTATTTTGCAGATTGCTCCTCACAATCTCCTTTAAGCAAGGTACCTCTGCTTGCTGGCTATCCACTGTTTAATTGTATATATTTCCATTACGCCGACAATCTTAGTGGACACGTAATATGTTAGGAATCCAAAAAAAAAAAAACACTTCCCCCACACTCGACCTCTTTAATATGTTTATTTTGATGACTAACAAAGTCATATATATATATATGTGTGTGTGTGTGTGTGTGTGTATAAATATGTATATATGTATATATATATATATGTGTGTACCGGTATATTATATATATATATATATATATATATATATATATATATATATATATAATTATTGTTAATTTAAAATAAGTGAATTTTCAGTAAAAATGTGTTTACTGAATTCAAATTTTAATATTTTTAAGACTTGTTTTCAACAATACATTAAAAGTGTAAGACGTTGTAACTAATGCTTCTTTCTCAGATATATATATGTATATATATATATATATATATATATATATATATATATATATATATATATATATATAAAGGGATTATTATTTCAGAATTTTCAAAATTACAATCACCAAGTGATAGTTAATGTAGGTGCTTTATATACTAAACATATTTTTTTCCAAAGTTTGGTAATCCCATTGCTTATTTGCCTTTGTTTTTGTTTACTTTTTCCTTTATTTATCAGCACATCTTATTTGATGTTGTTTTGTTGCAATTTTTTTTAACTGCTTGTCATACTGATTAATTTGTAGGACTCTTTTTGCGTACAGAAGAGTTTATCTAATGCTGTGAGAACTTGAACCCTGACCCATTTTGTTTAATTTAGCTTTTAAACCAAACATAAATAAGAGAATGGGTCAGTGTCCGTTTTCATCCGCAATCGCCCTCGCTATGTTAAAACATGCTAATATATCGGCTATTTGAGCTATACTATTTAGCTACAAAATTGTGTTATGTATATCTATATCATTTGCTTAATATGTTTCCGTGATTGTAGGTTGTACATTAAGATAAGAGTTCATTTGTAAACAGGTGTTTACATGACTAACTTTTATCCATGATTGTAAGTTGTGACAAAAATGTTGACAGGTTTGATTGTTTACAATTTGATTGGAGCATAGGCAATCTCTAATTTAAACTTTGACCATGACTCGACAATCTTAAACAAAACACTTTAGATTAAGTCTTATAGATTATTAAGAACGGCGACCCCGGGTGGCTGTGTACCCACCTTAACTGATCACTGCCATTTCACCACATGAGTTCGAGTCTCGGACTTTGCCAATATTGGAATATGAGAAAGCATCCCAGTAGCTTCCTGTTTTCCATGGTTCTTCCTCCACCAGTTATACTGGCCGTCATGTATAGCTTATCGCATGCTGAAAATGGCGTTAAACAAATGGCCTATCGTGTTCAGAAAAATGACGTTAAACATAAAAAAAAAAACCAGTATAAGAACAATAGCATTTTCTATCAAGTGAGTGATGGGGCAATGGTGAATTATATATACATTGTCTCCAGAAAGGTTGGGTAATAGTTGATATTATTCAATCTAAATTAATTTTATCAAGTCGAGAAGTATCAGGGCTACGTATAAAATATCAGATCTTGAAAATGAAAAGGTCGAATTGGCGCAAAGCATTCTCAGACATAGTCAATCTTGAAATACACGAACTACTTCTATTCAATAATTTTTCCTTTCGTGGCAGTTTTGTCCTTTCGTAGATATTCATAGCTAACGTATCTGGCACATTTAATATCAAACAAAGAAGTGGCAAGACAAAGACGCTAACGATATTTTTTTCCGTAGGACATTTTACACCATTCGAATCAATATAGAATATTAATCTCTCCATTCGTGTAAGGTGCGTATGATGAAGAGGCTGAAGGTCTTTTTGTATTAAAATTATATTTAAAGGATTAGGTTCGTTGATCTTATATTGCTTTTAGTCATTCATGCCTTATTATTAATACATTTTATTGTGGCATTGTGTCTCTGCAGACATGAAGCCTGAGAATTACAAGCTGTGCCCAGTGCCGTATGGTGGAGTTTTGTTCTTCAACAATGTCATACCACACAGAAGGTATTACTGTTGCTTGTTATGACAAACGGTACTAATGATATGGAATGATATGTAAAAATGAGAACCGGGGTCTAGAAATGTGTGAATATAAAATATGGGTTTTCTGGCTAGGATTGATTGATAATGAAAGTAAGAGTTTAGTGAAAAGAATATTTTGAGAGCTTATCTCGATTGTAAGTGACATTGTTTTATTGACGGAAGTTATGTCCTTTTACAGACTTGATATTGGAAAACTCATTGCTGAAAGTAGCCCCTGACTCTTTGGTGCAGAATGGAAAGCACATGTTTCAAATAAATGTAGATCCAGATAATGTCGAGTCTCATGAGGTTTTCTCTCAAATTAGGTGTCATCTCTATACTAATAAATAGAGGTTTCATCATGATCGTTCAGAATTTCAAAGTTGCTGACTTGTTAATATCATGGTGTTTGCCTAGGTTTAATATTAAATATAAATTAGTACCGTGAGTATTTCAACAACATCATCCCCACCACAACGTATTACTGTTGCTTTTTAAAAAAAAACATACCCAACACAACGTGTTACTGTTGATATTAAAAACATCATACCCATCACAACGTATTACTGATGCTTTCTAACAATGTCTAACACCACTTGAGGTATTACTGTTCTTGTCTTAACAATGGCATACTCAACACAAGGCATTACAATGGCATACCCAACACAAGGCATTACAATGTCATACTCAACACAAGGCATTACAATGTCATACTCAACACAAGGCATTACTGTTGCTTTTCAATCATGTCATACACGAAGTATTACTGTTGTTTTTTAACGTCATACTCAACACAAGGCATTACAATGTTATACCCAACACAAGGCATTACTGTTGCTTTGTAACAACTTCATACCTTACATGAGATATTAAAATTGATTTTTAACACCGTCATACCTTATACGAGATAGTACTATTGCATTTTAACGTCATACCCCACACACGGCATTAAAGTAGCCTTTTAGCAACGTCATACCCTACATGAGATATTACTGTTACTTTGAACAACGTCATACCCTACATGAGATATTACTGTTACTTTTAACAACGTCATACCCTACACGAGATATTACTGTTACTTTTAACAACGTCATTCCCTACACGAGATATTACTGTTACTTTTAACAACGTCATACCCTACATGAGATATTACTGTTACTTTTAACAACGTCATACCCTACACGAGATATTACTGTTACTTTTAACAACGTCATACCCTACATGAGATATTACTGTTACTTTTAACAACGTCATACCCTACACGAGATATTACTGTTACTTTTAACAACGTCATACCCTACACGAGATATTACTGTTACTTTTAACAACTTCATACCCTGCAAGGTGTACTACTGTTGCTCTTTAAGAATGTCATACTCCACACAAGGCATTACAATGTCATACCAACACCAGGCAATACTTTTGCTTTGTAAGAACGTCATACCTTTGTCACACCCTACACGAGGTATACTCTTGCTTTATAACAGTGTCATATCCTACAGCATATATTACTGTTGCTTTTTAACAACGTCATACCTTAGATAAGATCGTACTGTTACATTTTAACGTCAACTCCCACACATGGCATTACTATTGCCTTTATGCAACTCCATACCCTACAAGATGTATAATACTCTTGCTGTTTAACAGCTTCATACCCAAGACGATGTATTAATGTTACTGTTTAACAACTCCATACCCTACACGATGTATTAATGTTACTGTTTAACAACTCCATACCCTACACGATGTATTAATGTTACTGTTTAACAACTCCATACCCTACACGATGTATTACTGTTACTGTTTAACAACTTCATACCCTACACGATGTATTACTGTTACTGTTTAACAACTCCATACCCTACACGATGTATTAATGTTACTGTTTAACAACTCCATACCCTACACGATGTATTACTGTTACTGTTTAACAACTTCATACCCTACACGATGTATTACTGTTACTGTTTATACAACTCTATACCCTACACGATGTATTACTGTTACTGTTTAACAACTTCATACCCTACACGATGTATTATTGTTACTGTTTATACAACTCTATACCCTACACGATGTATTACTATTTCTGTTTGACAACTTCATACCCTACATGATGTATTACTGTTACTGTTTAACAACTTCATACCCTACACGATGTATTACTGTTACTGTTTAACAACTTTATACCCTACACGATGTATTAATGTTGCTGTTTAACAACTGCATACCCAACACGATGTATTAATGTTGCTGTTTAACAACTTCATACCATACACGATGTATTACTGTTACTGTTTAACAACTCTATACCCTACACGATGTATTAATGTTACTGTTTATACAACTCTATACCCTACACGATGTATTACTGTTACTGTTTATACAACTCTATACCCTACACGATGTATTACTGTTACTGTTTAACTACGTCATACCCTACACGATGTATTAATGTTACCGTTTAACAACTTCATACCCTACAAAAAGGATTAGAATTGTTGAAAGACAAAAAAGGCTTGTATTTACTAACCAAGATTCTTCATAAAACTACCATTGCGATGTTTTGCAGAAACATTAGTACATTTAGATAATTAATCGTAACAGCATGTTCTATCCTTGAACATATAAAACGGGATATTAAGCTACTCGTATTTCCCAGAGAATGAAAGTGTTTTATTATAGCTTTCAAAGTATAAATATAAATGCTTAGATAGTAACTGACATTTTAATAGTTGATTATTGTCTAACTGTAATTTGTGAAATTTGCCCATGTTCTTTTTTTAATTTAAAAAAACATCAACATTTTGTAAACATTATGAAACAAATTATTGGTTTTCTTATTACTTTTCATCTTGAGAAAACACTTGACATTGTGATCATTAAATATGATACAGTCGAATCCTCAAATGCCTTCATTTTTTATCAGCTTTGAATAATTTAACGGCGATAGTCAAGTTTTGGTACTTAGTAATGATTACAAACGTTTATTTCTGGACTTATTCCAAGTTTGCTATTATAGTATCATTGAGTTTTAGTATGTAATTAAAATCAGAGTAACATAAAGTGTATTTTCTCGTCTTTTTGTTTCTTTTTAAGTGTCAATTAATTAATAGAAGTTTGTAGGACTTTATAACAGTGGAGTAATTTATTGTAATGGTGCAATATTTTCCCCATATCATGTGCGTCATTTAGTCCTGTAGATAGGGAGAAATGTTACCGAGTTATGAAGTTCATTTCTTATTGGATGTTAAAAAATTCGGTTTGTAGGATTAATTTACTAACGTTGGTGCGGTACTCATTGGTCATGTACATCATGAAAAAAAGGGTTTTAAAATAGGCCGGAGTGTTTCTTTCTACGACTTTGTACTGTTTTCTGAATAAGTTCAGATCTGTGGAGTTAGACAAGTATAGAAAGCCAAACACGAGTTTATACTGGCCTGTTTACGTTCTTTCTTTTATGTCAACAAACACAGTTCTAGTTTTTTTTTATTTTTAAAAATGAATTATAAACCCCTTCCCTTTTAATATTTCCAATTTAATGACCGCTATAAGAAATAATCCCAATACTGATAATAATTCCATTCAGTGACATAATTAGGCTGTACGAAGTGTTTATGGATTCTGGTTCAAACATCGCTGCCAGTTTGGGTAACTTCTGAGAGCAGGGTTGACCCAGATGGTGGAGAAACCAGCAACACGTATTGTACGCGTTCAGTCGCTAACAACCTCATAGATTTTCTCGCAGACAACTGGAGTATAGTTCAACCATGATTAGCGTATTACTTTGCGAATATATTGTGTAACTGATTTTTTTATTCAGATATGTTTTGCTTATTACTCAAACAAATAGCCAATGTTTATGATTACCATGGAAAGAACGCCAGTACTAGATTATTTGAATTCAAAGTAAATTCAGTTATTTGGACTGATCATTGTATTCCGACAAAAAATTCAATGCATTTTCTTTCAGTGCTAAGCTATCAATATTCCTAAACTGGCTATGCTGAAAGAACGATTTCAGCATCGAATCATCCATCAGTCCAGTGAATATTGACCTCCTTTATGAACTGAAGCGTGCAGACCGTTCAACAGTGAGTTGAGGCTTATAAGTTCGTTCTTCACTTCGACCAGTAATGTCAGAAAAAAATATAAACAACGGTGGACAAAAATTTTGGTCTAGGCTGAATCAGCAAATTGCATGCAGCGTGCTTTACAGAAAGAAGCTTTCTTCCAAATACAAATGGAATCAAATCGTTAGCTATTTTTTTTACTGGTTAATATATGTTTGATGTCTGTTGTAAACACATAAAAACATCTTCTACTATTCGAGTCTGATTTCTTGGTTTCAATCATGTTCTCCTATGTTTTTCAATGTACACTTTTCTTCTTTTATATGAAACACGTATACCTTTTTTTTTACTGGCTTTAGTATTCCGAATACGTCGGACCATGTGCGCTGGAGCATCGATCTAAGATGGCAGTCTCCAGAAAGACCTTGGGGGTTCTACGGTTTGAAGCCAGGGACACTAATGCGATCGGCAAGGAACCCGGTGACCAAAGTTGACTGGGCCGCATATGACGAGGTTGACAGATATCATGCACAGAAGAAGTATGAACTTCAAAGAAAGGTCTATATTGCTAATCATCTATCCCGCATGTAACAACCCCCTTCCTCCATGCTAATGTCTTAAGAAGTGTGTGGTCTTGAATGCTCTCAGCCAACACTTTACCTTCAGATGGCACGCGTATCCTATCACTTTCTTGGTCTCCGTCTCATAGTATATGCTCTGAACAAATACTTCTCATATATAGAGAGAGAGATAGTTGAACAATTCAATTGTACAGTCACGCCATCTAACGACAGAGAGGAGTGAATGTTGAGTTCCTTCCTTTTCCTATTTTATACTGATACTGTTATTTAAGAGAAAAAACAGACTTTTTTCAGAAGAACGGCGAAAAGATCAATGAACGCTATGGTCATTAAATGACATCATTTAACATCTTATATTAAGTTCTAATGATGACTCGCATGTTTGTATTTGACAAAGACTTAGGTGTTTGCGCCTGACCCAGACTTACGTGTTTGCGTTTTACCGGGTGTTTTCATTTAGCCAAATTTCTTTTCTGTTGGAAATTGTTGCATTATTTAACTATTGCTGTTCACTTCTAGCATTATGTAAATGAACAATAATAGTCAAAATAATAAAAGACAGGAAACTGAGTCTAATGCCTATGTAAAATATATGTCAATATCATTTTATTAATTTTTATCTTTATTTGTTTTTTTTAAGTTTTTGTTATGAGAAAAATGTCTTTTCCATGGTCTTGTACTTGTGTCATCGTAAAATATATAAAAATGAGAGGTTATCTGAAATACGTTATAAACCATTTAAATAAGTGTTTAAAAAAAGATGGCCTATTTTGGTTATCTTAAAGACGTTTATTTCTAAATAGCAAAACGTTATAATGCTTCTCTTCTCAGGGCCAACGAGCCTAATTCATTGTACCCAAACAGTTTCAATGCACAAGACATTTTATAATCTTTCATTATTATTATTATTATTATTATTATTATTATTATTATTATTATTATTATTAGTAGTAGTAGTAGTAGTAGTAGTAGTAGTAGTATTCTTTTACATTGAACCAGGGTAAAGACGAGGAATTGGATGAGTTCGACACATCACTGACCGGACCTCATATGGACAAATGGGAAATTGTCAGGCACAGTCCTCACACCGACCAGTTCTTGAGAGACCAAAAAGCCAAATTAGACCTGCAATAATATAGACCCCTAAAGCGGCTAAAAAATGAAGTATACACTTTAAAACGATTTTAAGATACTAATATCAGAAAAATGTACTTTTAAACACCTTTTAAATATATATCATGTTTAACTTGTATATATATATATATATATATATATATATATATATATATATATATATATATATATATATATATATATATATATATATATATATATATATATATATATATATATATATATATATATATATATAAACTTCAATATTGTATACACTATATAAAAAGAGAATATACAGTGAAACTAAACATTGATTTTACCGTCATCTTCACACAGAAATAGTTCATTCCAAGAAAGAGAAGTTTGGAGTTAGTAGTTCCCCATGTACCTTTAGAAATTTAAAGAAATAATTGATTTAAAGAATATTTTAGATTCTGATAGTTTATTAAATTTATTAAAATATACTAATAATCGTAATAATCATCTTCATTATCATCAACCAAAATATTAGAGATGGTGAAACAACAAAAATTTATAACTCCATTCCAACTATTTAGTTTCTAATTTTCTTCATATTGTATTTTCATCATTTGTAATTTATGAATGTGAATAAATGGCAACCTTCTGTTCTATAACCAATGAAACTTTTATGTTTCATTATCAACGGCACTTTTTTGTCTTATTACATTTGGTTACTGTTACAATGAAGAGGAATTTTTCAATTTTGATAATTTTTCACATCAAATGTAAATTTAGCATAATTATCATGCATTCTGGCCAAGGAGTAATGCCGTAGACATGATGAAATTCAGACACGAAAATGTATTTCATATGATTAGTGAATTATTACAGCAATATATGGTTAATTAACTTGAAATCATATCAGGGCTGTGGACACCTGGAAACCAAGACTGCTACGAGAAACCTTGCACATTTGAATCATAATTTTAAAAAAATGAAGAAAAAACTTACAGAATAAAAATTAATCCTAATATGTGTTGTGTGCAAATCTTAGTACACTGTTGACGGAATGCAAAATTTGTATTCCTAGTGACAGTCTGTCTGTTTTTGTAGTGTGCTAGATAGTCATACCTGAAAGTCTGCCTGTTTCCTTGCAGTGATAGAAAGTCTTCTTGTTTTCTTATATACTATACAGTCGATTATAGTCTGCATATTTTTCTGTGCGCTAGACAGTCATTCCAGGATGTCTGCATATTGTATTAGTGTTAGACAGTTACGTCTGAAGTCTGCAATTCGATTCAAGTCTGTCCAGAAACATGTGGGTTTTTTATAACTCGATTTTTCTTATACTTTTGTTTGGTTGTCAATTCTTTATTGGGCATGATTAGTTTACATTTTATTTCATTTGGTGCCTCTTTTGCTCTCAGGAGACTGAATTGTTCTTGCCATACTATCTATGCACACAGCAAAATGTCACTCGTTTTAAGCGATTTCATTGGCAACAAATATTGTCTTACCGCGTTCGCTTTGAATCTATTTCAGTGCCTCTTTACACAGTGACAAGATCAGATGTATTTTATTTTAACTTTAGGCGCGTTTCAAGAAATTAAAACCAACATTCGTACTTTTAGTGACCCATGGAAATGTGTCAGTTGCATTGTCACAATATAACATGTTTGGATGTTCTATTTCGTAAAACCTTTACATCGACATTTTGAAAAGAAGAGTTGTAGTCGATCATGTCTTCATTTCACTTTTGTGATATTTTATCGAAGAAGTGGATATTTACTTTTTTATGTGATTTTCTAAGCTCAATGTGTGTTTTTGAAATTTCTTAAGGAAAACATACCATACGGAAGGTACGTGTAGTGATATTTTAAAAATACGAAAAACATTAATTTTTTAATTCTCTGTCTGTCTGTCTCTGTCTGTTGTGATGTCCATTATCTGATTCACAATTTTAAACGTAGGAGTAAAATACTCTTTCCGTCGTAATGTCGATCCCATGTCTCACATACACACGAATACATCCTTTAGATTCTAATAAAATAATTTCGAACAAAATGTGTGTGTATGTCTATTTTTATCCAGCTGACGATATCAACCCTTTTGATCCATAAAGCCTTTCAACACAATTAACCGTTGTGGGCTGTAAACCCATTTCCATGTAAAATCTCTTTCGGATAACAGCACTTACAACCAAAACAAAAACAGCACCGCCATATTTCGTTTGAAAATGTTTTCTGGTAAATTGGTTGTGAGAGCCAGTAAACTGACAATCACAGAGCCCTTGAGTATGGACAATTCGAAAGACATCCGGGCATGCCATGTTTATCAGTAAATATCAATCCTAAATCTATGGTCCTGCTACTAAGAACTCTTGTAATTCTATCATCAAGCAATAAATTAGGGTATCACATGTCATAGGATAGAGATGCTATAGACTCTAGGATGTTTCATTGCACCAATCTACGTCATTCAACAATTCCAGAGCTGTTGAGGAAACAAAGAAAATGTCCTCATTGACGATTCCTTGATATTTTACCTTCATAGGCAAAGTGCTCTCCGATTAGCCTACAACCACTATTAAATAATAGTACATTTGTACCTGTATCAAATGTAATTCGGACATCATCAATTATTAACAGCCAGTCAGTGAGATATAACTTTTTAGGGATACGAAATGTGGAGATGGCGTAACGTCCAGCACTGTTGATCAGTCAGCTTAACCAATCGTATATCAGAAATTTTTTTTTCAAATGTCCACCTCTGACCAATGCATCGCAATACGCATTTAAAAATAAAATAGAACAGTTTTGAGGAAGGGAGCTTAAGAGACGTTAATACCCCCATAACTACTGAATCAAATTTACGTCAATTTTTTTTTTGTATTGCATTTAAATAACTCTTCCTAATAAAATATTCCATCAACATTTCTTCCTGAAAAATCTTACATTTTAAATATAATCGTTTGCATTAAATTATTTAATAATAATAATAATAATAATAATAATAATAATAATAATAATGATTTCTCAAGATAGTTTTGACGTCTCGGCCTTTGAAATAAAATAACTCTCATCGTCATGACAAAACAAGGTCATATTTATTTTGCCACTGATACGAGAATCCGCTTCTAACATTTTGATGTAGTTTCCACGATAAACTTTTGTCTTATTAACATAATATGTTTTTAGTTCATCAGCAACTGTAATTTGTATATTTGTTTTGTGATATTGGATTATAAAAATTGTCAATAGTTTTAACAAGCTCTTTTGTGATCAAAGCAAATTTATCAAAATATTCTGAATGACCATTGCAAAGAAGAGATAACTTTACCTTGTCTCTAATTTTGAGTATGTGTTATACGTTTCGTTGTTAAGCACAATCGTCATATGCATACCTTGGAAGAGAATTCACTTCATCTTTAACGTGGTATCTTCAACTGTAGTTTCCCTTATTATATTTCATATTTCATACAAAATTTGCCGAATACTGTTTTTCATATTTTACAACTCTGTTTTGGTATCATATTAAAAAAATCGTCTTTAACCCGTAGTTCCTGTATATCAGATCTAGCATAATAAACGTTTCACCTCTGAGATAAGTTCGTCGAAGTTGATTCAATATTAAATGTTGCTATCTTACAAGACGTGTTTTTGTTCTCATATGTTGGTTCCATTTTTTTAAAAAATTGATCGCTGATAACGCAATGCCTGCTCTTGACACTATCAGCAATGATGGAGTTGTTGTTCGTTCTGCTGATGCTGTTCCTGCTGTTGTTAACACAATCGGGATATAGTTTAGCACGTTTATGATTCTGATGTAATATTTTACTTGCATGTCTGATACAATAAAGTTGATTAATGATAGTACCTAAAGTATTTGACTAGCTCGTTCGTTGTCTGAGAGACCTGATGATATGTGGTTGAATTCAATTACATTTTTGGGGTAATTATATAAACTGCTTTAGCAAATGTTAACGCTAAAATGTATACGTTTTCACAGCAACAGCTTTATTAACCAGATAACTAAATGTACTGTTAACAGTATCAGCTAGACAATGTTTATGGTCATTATATACTTCAGATGACGTATCTCTCTCTATCCCTTTCATGATCAAAAAAGGTATATTATTCACAGTAAGTGGAGGATATAAAATGGTTGGTATTTCAGTGACATTATTCACGTTATTTTGGTAAAGATCTTTTACATAATTAATATAACCTAATACTTGTGTAAGATCTTTAAACTTGATAGTATTACGTACCATATGTTGTGTAATTATTGCGCATACTGATGCAAAAGACATGTCAATGTTAATCGTCAACGTTGATGTCATTTGCCATTATGTTTTAATACCATATAATTAAATCTGTTATATTTTGAGATTTTGGTTCTGTCAGCAGCCATTCAGCTTCATTTTTATAGTATTTTAATGATTATTTTTGGTCAAGATCGCGATCAAATATATCATAATTAGCACGTTTAATAATATTACTAATAATTGTTGTGTCATCGAGTGTTGATAAAATAGATCTCGTTCAGCATCGATTTCAAACTAAAGTTTTGTTTTAATACTATTTACTGCTATCAGTGCCGCATTTATTTATTCAGAATATATGTGGTCACTGTTTGTCAGAGAATCTACTAATATCAGATACGCTGTCACTAATAGATTGGCGTCATCATGATTTTCAGCTACCTCGAATAACGCTTTTATAGCAGGATAGTCCATACCTAGCTCACGAAATATGCCGCGTTTAGCAAAATTATATCTTATGCCACGATTCTTGTGAGTCGATATTTTTTTAGTTCTGCTAGTTCTTCAAGTTAATATGAACTTTTTTTAATTCGATCTTGTTCTTGTTTCTTACGACCATGAGATTTTGTTTTTACGAGGTTAAATCTGTTGATAGTCGTAGAATGTTCCTTGTTAAGCAGCGTGTTTGTCAATAACGACTCAACTCGTAATCGCTATTCCTCACAATAGTTTGGATTACAATACTTGCATACACTATAAAAGTCTCGTGTAGCTTTAATTAGCTTGGGACCTCGCATTCAAGAACTCTTCGTTTTCAGCCATTTAATTAACTGCTTGAGCTTCTCTAGTGCATTCGGGGTCTAGCTGAGCAGCAGAGAGGGTGAATCGGACGTCTCTAATTGGGTTGGATTTTAAGCAAAACATTTTAAGTCTCCTTTTGCCAAATGGAGCCTTAACGATTTTAGAGCCCTATTTTTCAAATTAGGGGTTTCTCCTCATCCTCGAAAATTGTAAGAAAAAAAGGGTGAATCGGACGTCTCTAATTGGGTTGGATTTTAAGCAAAACATTTTAAGTCTCCTTTTGCCAAATGGAGCCTTAACGATTTTAGAGCCCTATTTGTCAAATTAGGGGTTTCTCCTCATCCTCGAAAATTGTAAGAAAAAAGGGTGAATCGGACGTCTCTAATTGGGTTGGATTTTAAACAAAACATTTTAAGTCTCCTTTTGCCAAATGGAGTCTTAACGATTTTAGAGCCCTATTTGTCAAATTAGGGGTTTCTCCTCATCCTCGAAAATTGTAAGAAAAAAAGGCGTCCACGGGCAAAACAGAATCGACGCCAACGTCGTTGTCACCACCCCCGTTGCTGCTAACGGGTTAACCGAATTAGCTATAGATACGATCTAATCCGACGCGATATCGTGTCTGAGGATCGTGTATACTTATCGTTACAAATCCATGTGGGGTGGCTCGGGCACCACTAAAGAAATTTTGAAATCGATTATAATCCATATAAGAGCACCAAGTTTGCCAGATATTTCGTAACGTATGAGTATCAACTCCATTAAACACACACAACAAATTACAGTTATCCCTGATTACTTTTGGTATTTGTGTGTAACGTTGGGTTACATATATCACATCAGAGTTTTTATGTCGACCTCGGGAAAATATTCTAGCTGGATTCTTTTGTTGGTCCAACAATACATCGTCGTACACAACAAGATTGTTAATGCATACATCTAAGTCTTCCATGGATGGCGCTTCTTCAATATCTGTTATAAACTCAATAACGCTTCCGCCGTAAGCTTCTGAAACGGTTTCGTTGTAATCTTTTAACACTTGATAACAATGTTGATCATCTACGCTCGGAGCAACTAAGTATAATTTGTCCCAGGTGAGATACTTCATTATCATCGTGAGCAGCAATTGAGTTTTACCACTTCCGGATGGTCCGATGATAATCATTCTGATAGAGTTTGGTAACATATCGTGATGTTTTACTTGTTGTTTTTTCTTTAGCGCTGAGAAATCGATCACTTCCATTTGTTGATATAACATAAATATATTATGGATCTATATTGTGTGAAATGTAAGAAGCGTACATAAACTATTGACCCAACGACTGTTACCACAAAAAATAACAGAGAAGCGGTCACCGGCAAGTGTGAAATATGCGGTATAAAAAATATCGATTTGTGAAAAATTCTACGAATTTTCAAAAAAAAAAAAAAGAGGCGGTAATATCGCTGCTAAGTTAGCTAAACTCCGAGGGTTACCATGGAGGAAGTATCCAGGTGAAAACACCTTCCAGGGTATAGTTATTGTGGACCGAAACACGATTAGATATTAGACTTAACAGCCATGATAATCCTAACCAGGGAGAAAATCCGATAAATGCTATCAATGAGGCATGTCGGATACATGATATAGCTTACCGGAGCGGTGATTTATAACAACGTCATCTCGCAGATGTGAAATTGATTCATGCGTTGAATTCTTTCACGGGAAATACTGGTATTTCAAACACTAGTATTTCATTCAAAGAAAAATTGGCTTCATGGTTGATAAAATCCGCCATGAAAGGTAAATTGATGTTAGGTGCGGGTAATTAATAACAACATGGAATCTATTTATTATTCTCCGAGAGGATACTGGAGAGGCAAGGCAGCAATCAGTAAACTCGCTAGCACAGCAAAAGTAAAAAATACCACTGCAGCAGATTGTTTATCCAAACAGGCAATATGGCAAATTTATCTACCGCCGCCTAAACAAATTAACTATTCGCATTTTGATGTTACAGTTCCTAATGAAGTTCATCAAGCTGATATATTATTTCTGCCGCATGATAACGGTTACAAATGTTTCTTTTTTTTTATGGTTTAACGCCATTTTTCAGCACACGATAGGCTATACATGGCGGCCAGTATTAATGGTGGAGGAAGAAACCGGACAAACCCCGGAAAGAACCACCGACCCACGAGATGCTACTGGCAAGCTTTCTCACATAACTACATTTGCCGAATCTTAGACTCGAACACACGCAGACAGAGGTGAGAAGGCAGTGGTCCGTAACGGACAGCGCTTTAGACCACTCGGCCACTCGGGGCCCCACTGTTGTTGTTTCAATGTAATTATTAATTCAGCATCAATGTCAAATTCTCTATTATTTTTTTTTATCCTGTTGTTTATAACCAGAAAGTTTTTTTTCTGATTATATCCTTGACGTTGTCAGCGCTGATTGTAGTGTCATTATCATCTCCTGACTCTGTCAGGACAACTCTTCGAAGTTGATTTATTCTCCTCACTCTGGACACTGCAAGATAAATTAAATTTGACCACTCGATGCGATGCGATTTTTTAATATCCAAACAATTGTGTCTGTGATAGTTAATCCCTGTGATGAGTGTATTGTCGCTGCGTCCATGGAGATTTATTAGCACGCAATGCATCTTCGACGACGCTGATATCAACCAGCACAATATCATTTAACACTAAATTCTGCTTTTCACGTTGTCCAGGAATATCAACTTTGATATTTTGTCTTCGTGTATTCGAAGGTCTATAACAGAGCGGTACTGGAAGTGTTGCAAATTTACATTTATGCAATTCAAATAATTTCATCTGAAGTGTGTCTCTGACTATTTTTCTACTTGCGATTATCAAATCGTTTGGTCTCCATACCTCCCAAAAATCATTCATGGGAGTTTCTGAAATCATTTCACGCGCTATCTCACATTGGATTCTATCCTGTTGTAATCTGATTAGTTTCTTGAACTCTCGTAATTGTTCATCAAGTGCTCTATGATCAGTATTAGTTTCTTCATAGTAGTCTACGTGTGATTTTAACCAATCATGTGGGGATAAACCGACAAATGGTGGTGGCTGACCATGATCGCCGCACATGATAATTTTTGTTGTTTTCGTTGATAACCATTCAAGAAATTTTTGTAATACATGTAATGACACAGTGCATATCTCATCCCAAATTATGACTTCAGGAATATATTTCTCACCCATTCGATCGGGAGTCCATTCATCACCTTTCCACCTAAAGAAGCTGTGATAAGTACAGGCATTCACCTCTCGTTGTTTAATCTCTCTAGCAAGTCTGTGGGTTGGTGTTAGCACAATCATATTTGATTTACCACGAAATAATTCAATCACACGAGTTGTCTTTCCTGACCCACCACAACCGTTTAAGTAAATAGTTTTATATCTACATATTGGATCGGATATCAGCGGTGAATTAGAAAATTCTGATAATTGGTCACACTTCAAGTATTTATCGTCCATCGTAACATCAGCAGATTTACAATATTCGTGTAGCGTCTCCTTTTTAAATCTCCAACACCCCCATTTTTCCTCCGGATCTGTAAATGCAGCCACTGCTGATCTGTATTTATTGTGTATATACATCGAATCAGTGGCTACTCTAAACGCGGTATTAAGAAATCTATTTATCATCGAAAATAGATTAATAGCAGAATAACTAAGCATAGATGATCTTAAATGTGTATATTGGGAACTATATCCATCACAGTAGGTAACAATTGTACCCAACTTAGTCCCATTGGATAGAAAAGCATCTTTACGAGTTACAAGTTTTCCATGTTTCGTTAAATCTGCTATGACAAAATCGTATTCAGCGCTGTCTATGATCAACCGCGAAGAGTATTTTGCATTGTCATACCTTCCACCCTGGGTAAATTTACCGATTATTCTTCGTCCAAAATCTTTTGCTTGTCCGTTTTTAATTTCAAATAACTCCTTAGACCAATCCATGATTTGTTGTTCACTGAAATTCGAAGAATTTCCATCAGGAAATTGTTTTCGTTGTTCGCTAATTATACTATCTAGATCGGGTTGTGGTAGCCAAACTTCTTTCTGAGCTCGATAACACGCAATTGCTTCGGAAATAATCAGCGATATCAGCATACCACAATCAATCATGTATCTCAATAACACAATTGGCATCCAGTGTTTTTCAGACATATGTCTACCAATCCAAACATAACTACACGGATGTAATCCTGTAGCTAATTCAAATGATACCACACGAGCGAATCCAGTTAAATCAAAATCAGGCAATGGACCATTAACCACGAGTCATTTCATGTGTGGGGTGTCCAAATCGTTTAAAATATTTAACACATTCTCCATATCCGAGAAAACTCCCTGGATAACACGCAGATATATCAATTGAAATCATACCCTCGCGGTGGTATTTTATATTCCACAGTCCTCCATGGCCGAATTTAAGACAGCTTGATTTAATATCCGATACAAAATCATTTCGTGTTGGACGCCATGAGTTCTTTTCTCGTGCAAAATAAGCTACCACTGATTGAATTGTAAAACTATCCGTGAGTAATTTTTCATGGAAACTATTCGAGTTTTCACATGAATATTTATTAGCGATATTTTTCATCCTCGAGTGTAACTCTTCAGTGCGATATAATTCTCCATTCGGTCTTACAAATTTCATGTGTGGGGTGTCCAAATCGTTTAAAATATTTAGCACATTCTCCATATCCGAGAAAACTCCCTGGATAACACGCAGATATATCAATTGAAATCATACCCTCGCGGTGGTATTTTATATTCCACAGTCCTCCATGGCCGAATTTAAGACAGCTTGATTTAATATCCGATACAAAATCACTTCGTGCTGGACGCCATGAGTTCTTTTCTCGTGCAAAATGAGCTACCACTGATTGAATTGTAAAACTATCCGTGAGTAATTTTTCATGGAAACTATTCGAGTTTTCACATGAATATTTATTAGCGATATTTTTCATCCTCGAGTGTAACTCTTCAGTGCGATATAATTCTCCATTCGGTCTTACAAATTTCATGTGTGGGGTGTCCAAATCGTTTAAAATATTTAGCACATTCTCCATATCCGAGAAAACTCCCTGGATAACACGCAGATATATCAATTGAAATCATACCCTCGCGGTGGTATTTTATATTCCACAGTCCTCCATGGCCGAATTTAAGACAGCTTGATTTAATATCCGATACAAAATCACTTCGTGTTGGACGCCATGAGTTCTTTTCTCGTGCAAAATGACCTACCACTGATTGAATTGTAAAACTATCCGTGAGAGTAATTTTTCATGGAAACTATTCGAGTTTTCACATGAATATTTATTAGCGATATTTTTCATCCTCGAGTGTAACTCTTCAGTGCGATATAATTCTCCATTCGGTCTTACAAATTGATCAAATCCCAATTCTGAATCTTCAGTGCTGTGAATTAACCACACTGATACGGGATCATCTTTACACAACGCATGAATAGCATTGAATAACTTCTCTTCGTGGAAAATATCCTTACAAAACTCCTCAGGGATATATCTTACGGTTCTATCCCGTGGAAATACATTTACTGCAGGTGTCCACGCGTGTTCGTTATGATCAATAATTTCAATTGGAGCTCCTTTTGATTTATATTTTGATTCGTGTAATTCTTCTTCGGTTATCGTCGCTACCGATATTGGAAATCTTAATGACGTTTCTAATTTGATTAAATCTTGAATTGTTGCCCCGTGCTCCTTCACTGTCAATCCCCATTCGGTTATTTTTTTACGTCGTTGTTCAGTTAATTTATTTCCCCGGGATGCATTCGTGAAGTGTTCCATTACTCGTTCTGCTACACAACTGAGTGGCAAAGCCACTGACGACGTTTTCATAGGTGCTAGTTTTTCAGTACTTTGTTTATCATTTAACGGATATATCCCATAAACAACTGCTGTTACAGGATAAGGTCTCTCGTAGTATGGTTTGTCAATTCCAGTTAGAATTCCTGGTCTGGAATCTCGACTCACAATGACAGTTTTTTTTTATCTTTGAGAATTGGTTCAAATTTATCTCTGATAATCCATTTCCGTTCATCTACGATAATGAATTTCATTCTAAAAAAATACCTTTTTCCCCCAAGATGTGAAATTATCTCAGCTGCTCTTTCGTCGTTGATAGTAGCATCGGTTGTGGGTACATTGACATCATCATCAATAATTCGAAATGTCGACCACGTATGAGATGCTCCATCGCGTTTGAATTCATTAAAACAATCACGAATTTTACTCAACACGGTTCTATCGTCTATTAGACTTTTTGGTATATCAGAGACTCTATCGAGATTAAATTTAGCATTTTTCCAAGGCTTAATTTTCGATAATCTCTCGAATTCCTTCATATTATAATTAAAACAAGTATTTAAATAGAGAGTCTTTATATAATGAATCATTGCAAATGGCTCACGATTGGATCAGTAACCCCGTGTAACAAATCATGTAGAAAGGAATTATGTGGGTATCATATGCAAAGCGTTCGTAACGGAAGTCTTGGACCGGTCGCTTGTATACAATGTGGTGTAGGAGTGAGAGGAAAATCGCAGTTGTGTCTCGGTTGTGGTGGCAAACGATACAGAGAGTTGAAGCGTTACTATGATAGGAGAATCAAAGATTCCACTAAAAACTCCATCAAAGATTCCACTAAGAACTCCATCAATAAATCTGACAGCGTCAACGACAAGATCATAAAAACTCCCCACGACTACATTCAGAGATTTTCAAGTAGTGTTATCATTCAACCAAATAATGATTTAGACAAATAATAGTATAGTATATAAATGAACCAAGAATTTCAACCGCATCTAGTGATTGTAAACTATGAGGCATCCCGTGACGGTATTATCAGACACCAACGACTGAAGAAGCCAGTTGGTGCTGACAATGGTATGGGGTATTTGGTGTTTAGAGCTGGAGGGAAAATACGTCTAAATCATCGTTTCGTGTATGAGGTATATAACGGATTGATCAAGGATGGTTTTGTTATTGATCACATTGACTCTAATCCTAAGAATAATTCTTTGAATAATTTACGAGCTGTTACACAATGTGAAAATACTGCATCTGGGAAAACTGGTACTTGTAAAAAAGTTGGGAAGAGATCTGTAAAATCATTTAATACGGCAACTAAAGAAGAGATAGTATTTCAATCTTAAACTGCAGCCGGTAGATATTTCGATATTTGTAGCGCCTCAGTAAGACTCGTTGCAGAGAATATAACCAAGACGGCGATTTCCAGAAAAAAACGGACAAAAAATTCAGTTTTTATACGTCTGAATTCCATTTTACATTATTCTATATAGCATCAAAGGGGAATAACTCGTTTAGATATATTACGACCTAACACAGTTACGGATCTTAAACACTGTCACCTAATTTCGATGGTAGTTTTGATTGGTTGGTTTCGCTATCATGAATCTCAACAGGATATAATCAATTATTCGCTTTTTGTAGAAAACGAATCAAACATGAAGTGTTTACAAACAGTTGTATTCGTTTTTTTTTTTGTATTTTATTCAAGTATTCTGTGTTGTTTCAGAGTTGTCAATGATCACTATTAAACACAACAAAGAATAAAATCACCACACCTCTATGTGCTGTTTTCATGTATAAACAGCTTATATACCATATCGTCTCTTATACTATTGGGGGTTTTTAGCGGTCGAAAATCATACATGATCATTACAACCTATACACTTTCCCGGTGTATGGGTACACTTTTGTATTCATACAACCTAGGATTTTGTCTAGGTTGCAATGATCACGTATGAATGTAGACCCGCCCCCGTCATTGCATATATCCATTGTCATTTATCATTATCATTCATTCATTATCATTCATCCATTATCATTCATTGTCATTGAATACAATTCGCCATAAGTCTCGATTTGGGAATTGTAATATAATCACGCCATTGACGTCATTCATTGTATTTATAATCCATTCAAATTCAGTCTAATGTAAATATGTAAATATGTATATATGTAAATATGTATATATGAATATATGTAATTGTGATGTCATTCCCTAAGCATACCTTCTTAGATTTCTAACCCGTTGTTTGACGAGTTAGTTATCTTCATAGGAGATTATGTTTAGTGGTACATGTATTGTGACGTCTATTCCCTAAGCGTACCTTCTTAGATTTCTAACCCGTTGTTTGACGAGTTATTTATCTTCATAGGAGATTATGTTTAGTGGTACCTGTATTGTTATAACCTCTATGCGTCTCCGATATGATGATACCTGAGGCGCATATGGGGGTCATCATATATAATCGCATATAATCGCATAATATCCCCATGTGTGAGTAAAATGAACAACAAATTACCACGAACGGGGTCCATAACGCATAAATATCTCTGGACGTGCTAAGTTGACCAACATCTTATCACGGACAGAGTTCATTTTTGACGTTTTTAATTAAAAGTATATAATTATATATAAAAAATATATTTTTCAAAAATGAATCATGAAAATATTAATAAGATTATATCTGAAATAACAAAATTGAAAAATATTGGGATTAAACTATCAGAAAGGTTAGATTGTGATCAGATTCTTTCCGAGTATGAATATATACAAGAAAATATGCAACGAAATCGGTACATTTTACCTAAGTCATATGCATTTATTAAGCGGATTCAACAGGCGATTTATGATTCTTTCAAAGAAAATGACGTAGACAGGTTTGTCCCGTTATTTACTATTGTGGAAAAAATTAGAAAGGATTTAAGTCTTCAATATGAGATCAAGCGCGAAATTAATTCAAAAATTCGAAGTATTAAAACGCTTATTTGCGAATCTGAAAATACCCCAATTGTTACCTCAGTGGAGTTATAAAAAACGCCACATAGGTAAAATTCTCACTATGTATAATACCTGTTGGAACATACAGGTAGAGCGCGCTTACTCAACTAGAACAAAAATTTGTAAAGACAGGTATACGACTAGGAAGTAAAATTGTATGACATGTATAATACCTGTTTGAACATACAGGTAGATTAACTACACGGAAGTATAATAGTTTATGCGGTGGGGCGGAGTTAATTTTTAGTGATTTCTTTTTTATTCATTGGAAATCCGTTGAAATTGCAATGAAAATTTAAAGAATTTTCCATTTACGATTTTTCAAAACCTATTTTTTTTAGCTCCTCAACAGATATACATGAATGAGCATACTGCATTACTTGATCACGGTTTAATCTCACCGCGCATAACGTTTTTTGTTGAAGTTGTAATAGTTGATAATCCGTCAATAAAAATTTCTCATTACCTAGATTATCTAATACTACGTCTATGTAGAACCCACTTTTCGATTTTCCGCCGAGGATTTCTCTGATAGCGGTTTCAAGGAGATCTTTGTCATGGATGGATACTAAAACATGTTGATACATTTTATTAAAAATCTTATAGATTTTCTAATTGTTATGTAATTTTTAATTGTGAAATCTTTTACGATGAAAAAGTTCATAAAGAACTTGAAAGTCCTCAGGACTTTACATCTAGCGTCATTTGTAGTTTTTCCCCTCTAAGGTCAATTAAGTTGAAATCCTGATCGGTTATTCTAAAATTCATCCTTGTTATGAGTCTATTAGTGGTTTCCAAGTAGGTTAAATGAGGTGGATTTTTCACGATGAGGCTTCCCGGAGAAACATCCGGAGAAAACGTGTATAGGATATATCCTTGATCAGCGTTATCTGATCTTGAAATATCAACTGCGAAACTCCCTAACACTACATCACAAATAACGTGTATTGCAATAACTTATGATATATCAACGTTGCCAGGGGATCTGTGTTTGTTGTTTTTATATACTGAATTCGTTGATGTTAAAATTTCCATGTGGGGATTTATTTTAAACCATAGCGCATGAATCTGTGGAAAGAATTCATCAATGAGTTTCATCAACGACGCTTTCAACGCTGGTACGTCCCATCCTGGAAATTTCATAAAAACTAAATTATCCTCGGTGCGTGAAAATACTCTTTTGAACTTCTGCTTTTCGGAAGATTTATCATCGTAGACGAGAGAGAGAGAGAGAGTAATCTATCATTGAGGTAGTTCATATCGGCGATAATTTGATTTAGTTGTTGTTGTTGTTGCTTGATTGTATCACGTTGAGTTGTTAAATAAAGTAATAGAGATCTTTGTAGAAGATCTCGAAGTTGGTTTAGTTTTGTTTGGAATGTTTGTTTCATCGCTTTGATGATCCCAATGAGACTTTTCTCTGTTATTATAAATACTCCTTGATCACCAAGAGCAAATCGCCATATTATTTTACCATACTCGTTGTATTCGTAACGTCCAAGTGTATCAGTTTCTGTTCCATCGTAGACGTTGTATGAATATTTTTGATAAATATCTTGAGGTCGTAGAAAACTGATGTCAAAGTTGTAATTGAACTTTGGATCTACAGCGGGTAAATCATCAGTGAAGAAATCAGATTTTACAGGTTCTGGTAACTGGTGATGAACCGCAAGAAGACTATTCAACCACGCTGTGTGAATCCGTGGGAAGAATTCGTCGATGACGTCGGTGAGTTTTCCTCGCATCCATGGGACGTTATATCCTGGAAGCTTAAACGTTGGGATATCCTCCTCACGGATATTGAACTGTTTTGCAAATTCTGTTCTTAGTTCAGGAACACCAAGGAGAATAATTCTAATCATTTCATTGTTGTAATTTTCCATATCGGTGATAATTTTATTACACACCTCTGTATACTTGATAACATCATCGCGGCGTGGTGGAATTTCACTAATTGCTGTTACTATATAACCGCGAGATCGTTCGAATTCACTACCCAGTAGTGTTGAATACTGATCAATATATGCTTTATCTATCACACCACCGCGTATGGTTAAATTGATCGATTTCTTAATAATCGTAAGTAAATCATAACTTAACCTAGGAAGACCGAACCTAGCCTCTTCATATAAACCACGTGGAGGATATAAAATCATGATAATCTTCTTTCGTTGAAATAAAGTCTTGTTTTAGTGGCTCGCGTGGTAGATCTTTTATGTCGATGGTGCCTGGGAGATACTCAGGATACCCCAATAGGGTTCTAATTGAGCTGTTATATATATCCACGGCGTAGTTAGGTGAATTTATCTAAATGACCGTTGACAACAGTGGTTCATGTCCTTTTATTTCAATGGGATATTTATCAGGTTCATCTGGGATGGGAATTATATTTTTTCCTGTGATTGCTTCGATGGAATTTATGATCTCCGCGTTGATATCTTCGATGTCATATGCGCCGGTGTTTAGGTGTATTGTATGGGTTTCTGGTTCACTTTTGGTTCCGACCGGATTGACTTTCCTATACGAAAATGTAAAACTGTTGTTGGGGAGTTTACCATTAAACGGTTCTGATCGGACATTTGGCCAGCTGTAATAACATCTTAATTGCGTTAGCGCTATCTCAGATGCTGCAAGCGGAGGATTAAATTCAACGCTGAACTCTGGTGTTTTCGTTACCAACAAGATCAATTTTGTCTTTGTTGTGGTAGTATTTGTTGCTATTCGTTGAAGTAGTTCTTGCGATGATGTTCCTGACATTGATGTCATTGTTATTATTATTATTTTCCAATTTTGAAATGGTTGAATCATACAACCGAACCATCTTTGAAAATTCATTATCAGTTATTGTTTCGTCGTCAATCGATGATGAAATCAACGATGTCAATTCTGAATATGCATTTGACGCGTTGATAAATTTAACCGCGTACTCATGTAATTTACGTTGAGAGCATGATGATATTTGTTTTGTTATCCCGGTGAATACTCCTGAGATTGCTGCGGCCGCAGATATACAAATTGGAACAGCAACCGGAGCTATCATTGTCACCGATGATAATATTATTCCAGCGCCGGCAATTATACCAGACACCGAGTAAACGGCTATGTCAATAGCGGAAATTCTTCGTTGATATTTTTTCTTTTTTACAGTATATTCTTCAATCAACGTTTGTAATTTATGTTGAAATTCTTTGACGGTATCATATCGATATTGAGATGTGGTCATCATATTTACTTAAATTCAATTTAATTAAGTGGTTTACTCAAATCCGCTACGAATTCAACATACCATGACATTGAAACCCTAGCTAGATTATTATCAGTAGATATTATTGTGAATTGTTCAATCGTATCCTTGTCGATGATTGTTGATATCGTATTATTGACTCCAGATGAACTCGACGATGATATATTAAACTGAGTCGGTGATGCTAGTGTTAATTGATAAATACCCATGACGGTTGCAGTGATACTTAATATGTTATTTAGTGGTGTCCACACAAATGATCCCTATTGAATCGTGTATACTACGTTGTTGTTTTTCGCATGAGGAATTTTTATTTTTTCAACGATTGCTATCATCCTCGGTAAATCATCTTTGATGGAATCGTTGAATGTTTTAAGATCATCGATGGATTTTTTTATATCTAGGAGTTTTAGGTCAATTTTATCTAGTGGGGTTGCAAAAAATGTATCAATGATATTTCTACGAAAATTCGTAAATTGTTTTACATGATCGTTATACTGTGATTGTAATGTTGCTAGTTCCAACATAGAAGTTTGTATCGTTGTGAGCTTCGGTGTGGTCACCGGTGGATTTCCAAAAAATTCTACTACGGGTTTATCAATGTTGTCCACGATGGATTTTTGTAACCCAACAAACATATTAAATTTAGTTATATGATCGTTATATTCGTCGCGTAGTTTTTTCATATCAGTGACGTTGTCACCGACGGATTTTTGTAATCCCGTTAGAGTACTTATTTGATCGTGTAATTTTTTTAATTCATCTAAGTTTGCTATCGATGAGATGAGATAGCTTTGTTGATTATTTTTTTTACTTGTCCGATAATAACTGTTTCGGGAACACGTGGTACTGACCTTCCAAAAATATCTGCCATGTCATATATACATGAATCTCTTTTTAGTGATTTTTGGAAATCTTTCGATTGTTCATCGTGTACATGTGGATGGCTTTGTGAGGTAATTTAGAACTCGTCGAGATAGCTGTTAGCTGGTCCACATATTGGAGGATCTGTTAATGTCTGCGTTGGTAACGTTGAATACCAAATTGGGATTTTGGAAAATTCAGATACATATTTGACAAATTCAATCGGGGGTGGTAATCCATATGAGTCAAAATAAATAATCGACGCTGGATGTATTGCGTAACAAACCCAATGAGTTCCAGGTCCAGTGTTATCATCGAGATTAATTATACCAGTTTCTGGTAATTGTGGTTGTGCTGGTAATTGATCTTTCATGAATACACCTCTGAAATGTTTTATTGTGAGTTTTTTTTACTGCGTCGAGTAAATCAAAATTCGACATTGGATTTAACTGGGGTAATGTCTTGTGAATCGACTTCCTGGTAGTCTGAATCCATTTCCCTTTTTTTAAGTTCTAACTGATCCACCGGTTGCTTTCTTTACTGCAAGCCCTGCCGCTTTACCAATAGCTCCTAGCGCCGCTGCTTTAGCCACCGCAGGAGCCGCTGCTGCAATCAACGCTGGAATCGCAGCTAACAGCGAAAATATACCTCCGGTTTTAATCATGTCACTGACAGCAGCTTGTGAAAAAGTCAATTTAACTCCTGTGTTACCCTTTAATGCTTTGTTGAAGTGATTAATCTGAGTTTTCGTCAACGATAATTTATTTGATCCAACTGACATCTGTTCTTTTTAAGCGTTATCGTTGTACCACACGCAGTAGAATTTTTCGATTGAAGATTCTTTACCTTACCAGGTGTCAGGGTGACATTAACATGATTGTACGACATTTTATTTAGATAGTGATCATCTAATGGAAAATCTCTTTGAGATTTTCAATTACATATTTTCCACCGGTGCGTCAATGATTCGCATTTTTCCACCACCACCTTCGAGCGTCATAGATTTATCACTAAGAATAACAGCAATTGCTCTAAATCCTCCAAGGGCATCACCGATACGAGCCTGAAATTTGACATCAACGGTTGAGTATTTAGATAGATCAAGATGTTGCAGCGAAAAGTAATAAATCGGGTACAAGTTTTTAAAATCCAATTGTGATATTTGTAGTCCAGTATCGACGTTTTGATCACGACCCATATATGACCACAATCGATGATATATTCGTCCTATTTGATTGTTACCGTAATCGAGAATAAGTTGTTCTGCGGGTTCTTGCCGATTGCTTATTCGCAATGATACCTCACTGACGTCACATTTATCAAATATCATATGAGACCGTAATTGTAAACTGTCATCTGCAACCCCAGCTATTTTTTGAGTTCGATTCACATTTTGTAGCGCAACAAAGACATGTCTTGGCGTGGAAACATTTTTCGTAAGCGCAAGCTGCCAAGTAAAAGCACCAACAACATTACTTGTTATTGAAGCTGTTGTGATATCAGACCAGGACAATAATGATCTTCCTCCTTAATCCATAAAAGATAGCAACCGAGTCTCAACAGTCAACGATGGAGTCATAATTGGCATCCATAGTGCTAACTTTGTTAATTCTACATTACCATCTCTAACAGGAGCAGCACCACGGTGAAGAGCATAATCGTCAGCTGATCTTCGCGTGAGCATTACAGTATGGCTAGCACCAAAGATAACTCTTCTGACATCTCTACAAAATCCAAATATATGCGACAATGGAATCACACATGAAAATATACTTAGGTTGTCTATGTTCTTTTTCGTGCTGCAAATCCTGCATTGTAAGTATCATATTTACTAATAATCATATCCTCGACTTCATCCTTATTACCAGGATTAGGAGCAGTACGATTCTTTGGTTGTCTGAAAAGAAATTCAATATGATTAGCATTATCGGTAGTATCCTTCGCAAACATCATTGAATGACCCGCAGATTTAATAAAATCGTCAGAGTATCTAGCTAAACCTATTATTGTGGTTGCAACATCAACATCGTTATCGATGGATTCGATTCTAGTAGAATTAATTATATACTGCACGCTGCTAAATAACGCCATTATTCCATTGTTGACAAACCCGATCGGGATAGTTTTGAGATTATCAGCAGCAGCAAATGGAGTATTATCATGTTTTGTTAGTCGTCCCTCTACTCGATGTACGCTTCACACGGTAAAAAGTATTTAGATGTATCATCAAATCTAAGTTCAATTCGTGACCTTGTATTTGGATTATGGGCGTTATACGAAAAATACTGATAATCGCGTATAGAATCATTTTTTCGTACCGGAGCATCTACATTAAAGGCATCATCGATTTCTTGTTTAAACATTTTATTCTATAGTCGTTGATCTAAATCATTAATCGTTTCAGACCGGAACCAGCAATTAATCTCAACCTCGTTTTTGCTATTTTATTAATTGCACCACCTATTTTATTAGGTGGCATTTGCTCTGTAGATTGTAATTTCACTGGTTTTCTTCCTCTTGCCAACGACATAAGTTTTTCTTTTGCAGCACCCAACACATCAAATGCTTTATTACCAACCTCTGTACCAGCTTTATCACCTAGAACCCCAATAGCTTTTGACGCTATTTCTTTACCGATCGGTAACAACTTTGGAGCAACTCTAGTAAATAATCCAGTGACAATATCACCGAGTCCATTTCCATATATGAGTTTGTAAACCGGTAATCGTGAATTTACGACTTTAACGGGTCTTGCTCTGTTCATACTACGATGTATTATCATTTTATTTAAATGCTATATATCTAATCGGTGATGAAAACTCCCTTGGATTTTCAGTCGTGATGATTAATCGCTGTAATAATCATCAGTAAGTTCATCGAAGAAACTGCGATATAATCCAATATCCATTACACTACCTTGAAATAACCGTTGACAGATTTCAGTAGCTTCATTAATTATCTCCGGAGAATTATTTCCAGCTCTTTTTCCTCCAATGAGAACTTCTAATCGTGATATATCATCGAGGACACTTCTTGAACAGGGTATATTACCACCGTGATAACCCATACCGGATTTTTCAGGTATATCTTGCGTGAGATCAGCTTCAGGTTCTTCTTCTTGGGGTTGAGGATCTTCCACAAGAGGATCCTTTTGTCTTCGTGTTTCTCGCCCTCGTCCTCGCCCTCCTCGTCCTCGTGGACTTGGTTGTATACGTTTTCGTTCTTCTGTTCGTTCTTGTTTTAATCGTTCTCGTTCCTCTTTCTCTCGTTGTTTTTGTTCGGTTTTTAGCCGTTGTTGTTCTTCTTTTTTTCGTTGTTTTTGTTCGATTTTTAATCGTTGTTCTTCAGATACTAACAAATCTGTTTTTTGTTGATAGTCGAGATGTTCTCCTCCAACAGCAGTTAAATATGCCCGATATATAGGATCATTATTATTAATTTTTGGTAGATGAGTTTTAATTCTATAAACAGCTTTAGCCATATCTACGCTTGAGATATAACCGAATTGTCCAGGTTTCAAATAATTTCCTTTATTATAATAAATCCCAACACAGCAAAATCTACTAAATCAGTTATATTATTTTTAGCAATCTTCACTAAAGCCTCCTCGGTAAATCTATCTCGGAGATCTTGAACTCGTTCATCATATTTTTAGGAGGTTTAACCTCTGGTTGTGCAACCGCAGGTTGTGATTCTTTTATCGCAGTTACAACCTCTCCAGTTGCCGTAGTTATCGGCTTAAATAACTGTTCAGTATCAGCGGTAAAATCTAACTTTGCTTGTTGTCGAGCTTGCAAATTATCTCTGAAAGAATCTCTCACCGGGAGAAATTTCTTAATCGCAGCCAACCGTTATCTAGTAATCTAGTTATTTGTGCTTCTCCGACGTTTGTCATTTATATAAAAAAATATATCGCTAATTCATCATTGTATCTATAGCTAATTCGGTTAACCCGTTAGCAGCAACGGGGGTGGTGACAACGACATTGGCGTCGATTCTGTTTTGCCCGTGGACGCCTTTTTTTCTTACAATTTTCGAGGATGAGGAGAAATCCCTAATTTGACAAATAGGGCTCTAAAATCGTTAAGGCTCCATTTGGCAAAAGGAGACTTAAAATGTTTTGCTTAAAATCCAACCCAATTAGAGACGTCCGATTCACCCTTTTTTTTCTTACAATTTTCGAGGATGAGGAGAAACCCCTAATTTGACAAATAGGGCTCTAAAATCGTTATGGCTCCATTTGGCAAAAGGAGACTTAAAATATTTTTCTTAAAATCCAACCCAATTAGAGACGTCCGATTCACCCTCTCTGCTGCTAGCTGATTAATGTCAGCTATTTATATTTATGTTCCAGGATCAAATATAGTGTTGTAAAATTCTTTTGCGACTCTGATCAACGGAAGATCAACATATATTCATTAATCAGATCACATTAAAATGGAATGGATAGCGAGCCATGTTTAATGCATTACATCTACATTAAATCAAACGACCAGAGCATGTACTATCGCGTACAACTGAAACATTCTCAAACCTGTATACAGACTTTCTGCGTTTACAACACATATCCGAAAGTAGATGTACTTGTTAACCTTGTTATCATCAGTGATAGTAAACTGTTGACTCGTTGAGATATAAACACCCGTTGCGGTGTACAGAGTTGTCCATGTCGTATATATCGATCCGTATAATCTCCAGTTGTATATGTGGCCGACATCAGCATTTGATTGTCCTCATAAATGAAACTTCCAATCTGCAACAGCATCAGGGCACTGAATTTTGATCCAAAAATTGCTTGTTTCTCCACTCGGGACCTCAAAATATGACGCTGTTTAATGGAAAAGCAAAAGTTGGATTATTTCCAGGTTACTGTGTTGACGCCGTTTAGGGTAGTTTATATATGACGTCACGCAATGGGGTGGGGGTCAAAGAATTGTGACAGAATGTAACGATGAGGGAGGGGGTTGATGAAATGTGACGTCACAAAAATAGGAGTGCGCAACTCTTCTTTTAAAAAATAATGTCAGAACAAAAAAGATTTTGTTACCTGCATTCTCAGTCCATTTTTATCCGCAATAGATAACAACTCTCTTGGACGACTTATATTAACCTTTTTATCTCAGATGAATATCGGGTAATTGTTAGAACATTTAACTGGTTTAAACTTTGTTTCTATTTATGTAATTTTTAATGTAATGTAATACACACTTTTAAAACAAACTATAGACTAAATAAACTGCAGGCCTACTGGTGATAAAATTTAGATTTTAGGAAAATAAAACAATAGTCTAATAAGTTATTACCATCCTGACGACAGTCCGACGAGATCAAAGACACGCGAGTTTAGCAAATTGAAAAACGGTATTCGGTCCGCAGTGAACGTTTAATCTTTAAAGATAAAGTCTGAGCACGTGCACCGTGTCATGCTTGAAGGTCTTCTTGGGATGTGCCAGTACAGGAGAGAAGACGTATTATGAATTATGATTACCCACTGATAGAAACATATTCTTGTCAACGAAACCGGGTTGCGTCATAAACAGAAGGTAGACTGGGGTCAACAGAGAGGGCATATAATTCACCGACTCTGCATCTCGAAGCTAACTCTATCCGAAAACACGAGGAACTACAACGAGGTCTCGGCTAAAGGCTTGAACTTATTTGCAAGAGTTAGATGTAGAGATCTATTCCATTCGTACTCCACTAGTCATTGCATGACTGTCAAAATCCTCTAACAGATGGAGTGCTCAGAGACATCTACGTCTGTATACACGGCCATATCCGGGTGAAGCTTTAGGAGAGGTGCTTCTGTCGTGAGGCTAACTTGGTCGTCTCACTTATCTAGGAATGGTATTAACTGTTGCAAAAACAGCCGGAGTTAGAAACAAACAACAAAACTCCCTGCTTGTGATCCATTTTGTATTCGAAATGGATTCATTGAATAACATTCCGACCACGAAAAGGTGGCATGATGTACCAGGTTATGGTATGTAAGATAATCCATACCCAGGCGGATGAACTGGAGAAAAAGATAAAGATAGATGAGCTTCCAGACCTCACTATACAAAAGTGTATCCTTTACCAAGTCTGATGGTACGAGTTGGGGGCCTATAAAACTATTGTTTGTGGGACACATGTCAACATTGAGAGAACAGAGACATGTGAACAGATAAATTTGTTTCCTATTCCCATTTATATAATTGCCTCCAAAAATGATAAGTAGATTGTCTTTATGCATATGATTAGGATTGCTAATGGATTTAGGTGGATCAACGAATGATCCCGTATCTCATTATCATATCATTGAAGGTGAATAAGAGATGACACACAAGACAATGGTTGCTGCATTGAGAGATTGAGAAGCAGTTTTTAGGGTGCCTGCCTCAGCAAGTTGTATATCTTAACAAAAAAAACAAAAGAAACAGCAGAGGTGATTCAAATGGTTGTTCACATTATCAGAGCGGGATATGCATTGCCAGCCTTGTCCGTCTGCCTGATAAATCTACAGAGACACCAAGTTCAACAATGAAGATGTAGCTACTATATTGGCTGCAGTGTAATTCCTGTATAATTCAGGGAGATCTGTGATGAAGACATCAGTATGGGTCTTATACTAGTGATACTGCAAAGAACGCTGGATGTTGATTGTCAAAAAGAACGCTTTGGAGTTGCCTTGGTCACTAGTCTTGGCAGTCTGATTCTTGACAAAGTCCTAATTTTTTTCCAACTAAGGGGATGACAGAAGGGAAGGATTACTTCCTCTTTGACATAAAACAACAGTGTCCTTGACCCTTGTATATCAGTGCAGAAGAGAGATTGGTGGACATTCTGAGTTCAACAACACCCCATTGATTATATCAACCTTAAATCTGGTGGGATATGTGGATAAACTGTCATCAAGTTTATCTCTACATTCAGTGTGTGGGTCATCCAGGTCAAGATCAAGATTGGTATCTGAATTAAAAATTCCCAGAGGCATAGACGAGGCATAGCTGCTGTCTCTAATACTGTTACAGTACCATCCACAATGTTAAGCTATGAGTTAATGGCTAGCAGTATCTGCAGGATGTAGTTATTGAAATGGTATGGGTAGCTTGTCAAAAACAAAAACAGTATGGGTATGGTGTATATTGTTGAACTGCCTGAGTAATGGTAATGTTAAGAAGTCGGTTGACAGATTTACCAATAAGATCCCTAACAACATTGCATGACTCAATTTGACAAGGCATAGGACAATATGTGACAGATATCATACAATCACTTAATGGAATATTCCCACTGCTAGACGGTAAAGTTAGCAACCAATATGGCCAGAAATCAAGATGCGGCAAGACAGTATCAATCAAGAGCCAGATAGTATAGTTGGCAGTCGAGACATCATTGGAACTGAGGTGCAGCTAGATGGAATGGCTCATTCCAGCCATTTACATACCCAATGCACCAAGACATACAGGCCTAAAGGCCATAATTGAAAATATGCTGAGAGAGAGGGTGCTATGCTACCTGCAATGACTACATTTGTGTGGAAAGTCCCCAAAATAGATGAACTTATTGCATTAAACAGAGTTAAAAGGAAGGGCATATAAAGGATCAAACAATTTATAAATGCCATGAGCCCATATTTTCAGACCCAAAAGTCACACTCTGACATATGGTGGGCTGCAAAGAATTGAGTAGAAAGTATCCAAATTCCCCATAGGTAATGTCCCTAACAAGGCTGACCAGAAACTTCAGTATTATCTGTCCTTTGATTTTCTATATTCAAAACATCTCTTCCTCCTTTGATTTTCCAAGTCACTCCTTGTATCTTGCAGTTTTCCTTAGAACTGTAGAGTATGTAGTCTCCGACCAACTCTGCACATCCTGCTTGCAGCCAACAATGTACACTTTGTATATGCAACATACGAGTGGTTAGATTTCTTGCTGGCTTGAACTCATACATTTAGCAAACTTATTTGTTACCATTGTTTCTGAAACGACAATGAAAGAAAGATAAAGAAAAATACAGAAATGCATATTTAAATGCCTTCAAAATGTTAGTGAGACCTGCTATACCAGAGGTGATAGTGTACACAAACATGAAATTAAACAAATGCTAAAACAATGTATCTTTATAGAGCCATGTGGTCAGAGAAGGCAGAAACTAAGCCAGTATACGTGAACTAAATTCCCATAATTATGGTCAAAATTATAAAAATAATGTATACAGTATGTAACAAAAGCCAATATACAAAATGCTCAATGGATGAAATGAAAATAGCACAAATATCCACCTGGATTTGGGAGGCTTAGTGAATGGTGTGCTATCTGTTCTGATGCAAAAGTTTAAACTAGTGCCACAAAAGGGTGGCAAGGGGAGTTAATGGGCGAGAGCTATTGTCTTTTGTCCATATATTATATACTAAGAGGCAAATTTTTGTCTCTGGCTTTGGGAAGTAGGCGGGCCTATATTACTAACGTAATGTGATATGGGGAAGTTTTTGAAGGAAAAAGAAAGATTTTTTATAAAAAAAAATTATTGATATTGGATCTTTATTTGGCATCTCTCAAATGCTTTTTCTTTTCTTGTTAACTATTACACTGCAAATGTGTCAGAATTTTAGATTCAAGTAGGAATTTTTTTTTCTGTTGGGGGAAGGTGAGTGTAGGGTGCTGATTCTAAAACAAATTATTTTTTATGAACAGTCTTGATTCTGAAAATAATTTTGTAAAAAAATCTATGGCTAGTGGAAATATATTAACAATTGCCAGAAACATTATTTTATGTGCTACACGGACAGATCAAAACCAGACATTATTTTAACTGCTACACAGACAGATCAAAACCACACATTATTTTAACTGCTACACGGACAGATCAAAACTCGACATTATTTTAACTGCTACACGGACAGATCAAAACCAGACATTATTTTAACTGCTACACGGACAGATCAAAACTCGACATTATTTTAACTGCTACACGGACAGATCAAAACTCGACATTATTTTAACTGCTACACGGACAGATCAAAACTCGACATTATTTTAACTGCTACACGGACAGATCAAAACTCGACATTATTTTAACTGCTACACAGACAGATCAAAACCACACATTATTTTAACTGCTACATGGACAGATCAAAACTCGACATTATTTTAACTGCTACACGGACAGATCAAAACTCGACATTATTTTAACTGCTACACGGACAGATCAAAACCAGACATTATTTTAACTGCTACACAGACAGATCAAAACCACACATTATTTTAACTGCTACACGGACAGATCAAAACTCTACATTATTTTAACTGCTACACGGACAGATCAAAACCAGACATTATTTTAACTGCTACATGGACAGATCAAAACTCTACATTATTTTAACTGCTACACGGACAGATCAAAACCACACATTATTTTAACTGCTACACGGACAGATCAAAACCAGACATTATTTTAACTGCTACACGGACAGATCAAAACCAGACATTATTTTAACTGCTACACGGACAGATCAAAACTCTACATTATTTTAACTGCTACACGGACAGATCAAAACCAGACATTATTTTAACTGCTACATGGACAGATCAAAACTCTACATTATTTTAACTGCTACACAGACAGATCAAAACCACACATTATTTTAACTGCTACACGGACAGATCAAAACCAGACATTATTTTAACTGCTACACGGACAGATCAAAACCAGACATTATTTTAACTGCTACACGGACAGATCAAAACTCTACATTATTTTAACTGCTACACAGACAGATCAAAACCACACATTATTTTAACTGCTACACGGACAGATCAAAACCAGACATTATTTTAACTGCTACACAGACAGATCAAAACCAGACATTATTTTAACTGCTACACAGACAGATCAAAACTCGACATTATTTTAACTGCTACACGGACAGATCAAAACTCGACATTATTTTAACTGCTACACGGACAGATCAAAACCACACATTATTTTAACTGCTACACGGACAGATCAAAACCAGACATTATTTTAACTGCTACACGGACAGATCAAAACTCGACATTATTTTAACTGCTACACAGACAGATCAAAACTCGACATTATTTAACTGCTACACGGACAGATCAAAACCACACATTATTTTAACTGCTACACGGACAGATCAAAACCACACATTATTTTAACTGCTACACGGACAGATCAAAACCAGACATTATTTTAACTGCTACACGGACAGATCAAAACTCGACATTATTTTAACTGCTACACAGACAGATCAAAACCAGACATTATTTTAACTGCTACACAGACAGATCAAAACCAGACATTATTTTAACTGCTACACAGACAGATCAAAACCAGACATTATTTTAACTGCTACACAGACAGATCAAAACCAGACATTATTTTAACTGCTACACGGACAGATCAAAACCAGACATTATTTTAACTGCTACACAGACAGATCAAAACCAGACATTATTTTAACTGCTACACAGACAGATCAAAACCAGACATTATTTTAACTGCTACACAGACAGATCAAAACCAGACATTATTTTAACTGCTACACAGACAGATCAAAACCACACATTATTTTAACTGCTACACGGACAGATCAAAACCAGACATTATTTTAACTGCTACACAGACAGATCAAAACCAGACATTATTTTAACTGCTACACAGACAGATCAAAACCAGACATTATTTTAACTGCTACACGGACAGATCAAAACCAGACATTATTTTAACTGCTACACGGACAGATCAAAACCAGACATTATTTTAACTGCTACACGGACAGATCAAAACCAGACATTATTTTAACTGCTACACGGACAGATCAAAACCACACATTATTTTAACTGCTACACGGACAGATCAAAACTCTACATTATTTTAACTGCTACATGGACAGATCAAAACTCTACATTATTTTAACTGCTACACGGACAGATCAAAACTCTACATTATTTTAACTGCTACACAGACAGATCAAAACCAGACATTATTTTATGTGCTACACAGACAGATCAAAACCAGACATTATTTTATGTGCTACACAGACAGATCAAAACCAGACATTATTTTAACTGCTACACGGACAGATCAAAACCAGACATTATTTTAACTGCTACACGGACAGATCAAAACCAGACATTATTTTAACTGCTACACAGACAGATCAAAACCAGACATTATTTTAACTGCTACACGGACAGATCAAAACCAGACATTATTTTAACTGCTACACGGACAGATCAAAACCAGACATTATTTTAACTGCTACACGGACAGATCAAAACTCGACATTATTTTAACTGCTACACGGACAGATCAAAACTCGACATTATTTTAACTGCTACACAGACAGATCAAAACCAGACATTATTTTAACTGCTACACGGACAGATCAAAACCAGACATTATTTTAACTGCTACACGGACAGATCAAAACCAGACATTATTTTAACTGCTACACGGACAGATCAAAACTCGACATTATTTTAACTGCTACACGGACAGATCAAAACTCTACATTATTTTAACTGCTACACAGACAGATCAAAACCAGACATTATTTTAACTGCTACACAGACAGATCAAAACCAGACATTATTTTAACTGCTACACGGACAGATCAAAACCAGACATTATTTTAACTGCTACATGGACAGATCAAAACTCGACATTATTTTAACTGCTACACGGACAGATCAAAACTCTACATTATTTTAACTGCTACACGGACAGATCAAAACTCGACATTATTTTAACTGCTACACGGACAGATCAAAACCAGACATTATTTTAACTGCTACACGGACAGATCAAAACCAGACATTATTTTAACTGCTACACGGACAGATCAAAACTCTACATTATTTTAACTGCTACACATACAGATCAAAACTCGACATTATTTTAACTGCTACACGGACAGATCAAAACCAGACATGTGCTGAATTCAAGTCATTTATTATGACTCCATGGTCACAAACTTTAGTAACAGAAAAGAAGCAAAACCAATACATTTTGTAAAACCTAACAAACAGTTGAATTGATTAAGTTATAGGTTAAAAATTTGAGAAGAACTTAATGAAGTGAATCCAAATTAGTCCTTAGAAACACATAAGAAAGTCCTAAACAAATTAAAAGTCCTAAACAAATGAAAAGTCCCTTATAATTTTCAATGCCAGCATAGAATTGGTCCTCCAAGAACCATGACATCATCCAGATGGTGTTGTCCAGAATTCTTTGAATAATTTATAACGGTTTCCAGAATAAGAGTCCAAAAAATGAGCACTTTCTTTCCCTACAGAACAGTCTAAACAGATGTTTTTCCATTCGAAAAATATCTAAGTACAATATAAAACACATCTGCAGACTTTCATCACGAACGTAAAAGGTGTGAATGACTCCAGAATTCAGAATGAAACTGAATGCTTAAGTTTTAAGTCCTTATATCTATTACATATACAGAACCAATTTACATACATGATTTATAACAAAAGATATTCTATACAATTTACAACCATGAAACAAAGTTGGAAAAATAAAATAAAATAAAATAACAGAAGTTAAATTTTCAATTGATAAGTTTCTTCTTTTCTTGAAACTTATGATAGGGACAGCAAAATAAAAGTGATTATTTGACTGAACCAAAAGGTCCATTATTAGAAAAAGAAACAAAGTAATAGTTTATGTCACAAAGCATATATTTTTGTGTTCTGTTTTATGGCACATTCACATAAATAGTTTACCTAGGTGCCTTGCCCACCTTGGTAGCAAACCTTTGACCCCAAAATCAGTAATTTTACATAATACCCGAAGTACAAATCATCCTCAGTGTTTGACAATGGAACTTACTCTACAACAAAAGACATTGTGCAAAACCCACTTGTCTCTTAAGTCACAAAGATCTTGACCTTGACCTTTTGACCCCAAATTAATAACTAGTGCATATTTGCCACAAACTTATTCAAGAACTAAACTTACTATATAAAAACCATTTTTAGCAGTCACTCATACCTTTGATCCTGAATTCAATAGCCATCTTTCTTACCCAAAGTGCGAGCCATCCAGAAATATTAGCAAAGGTACATGGTCAAGAACTGAAAATTTTTAATTAGTAACTGTAATTCATATTTCAGACAGTTGTTTTGACCTTGACCATGAAGTCAATAGACATCTTTCTACATCTTTCCTACTCCAAGTGCAAGCCATCCACAAAGTTTATTCCAGGTCTATGAAGCAGAATTAAAGTTGTTTGTTTGGAAACCACTTTTATTCTTTCTATCGCAGTGACCACAACATTTGATCTTCTGATCACAAAATCAACAGGCTTTTTCTTTACTTAAAATACATGCCACCAATAAACTTCAGTTTATATATAAAAGTAATTTTGTTTCTTTCAATCACAGTGACGTTAACTTTTGATTCTATAAGCACAATATCAATAGGTTTCTCCATTACCCTAATTGTAAGCAACCCACAAAGTTTTGTAAAAATATAGATTGCATAAAATTTAAATTAATTCATGGAAATGAAAATGTAAGCAGGTGGACAGATGAATGGGCATTCAGACAGACATAATACAAGATCTGTCTGTTTGTGCCCATGTACAAACTGCTCTATTCTTGTTACACCTCCCCTGGTCACATGCACAATGTAAACCTTGTTAAGGTCATCAACAAGGCAGATGAGACCAAAAGACTGTCTGCTTTAAAAACATGTTTACATACACATTCTACTTTGGAGAAAGATGACAATGTAATTAATAAATTAAAAGTTTGTTTATTAATGGCAAATGTATACAGACTTGATTTTAAGCAAGCATATGAGCAAGTAGATAATATATTGTGCATAGTTAGGTCTTAATGCATATTATTATATGGATATTAAAATATACCAAATCCCAACATAATCAAAAATACTCCAAATCCCAACTTAATGAGAAACTTAAAATTTTGACATAATTAGAAATGCTTACAAAATCACAAATAACAATGATTCAATGGAATTGAAAATAATCAAACTTCAAACTGATTAATGTACATATGGAACTGATTAAAGATAATTAGAACATTCCGTAAATCCTTGTAATGCTCAATAATTAATAAGATATCAAAGTGTTAATGGACATCTGCAGAGGAGGGGCAGTTTTACATCACTTTGATTTTGGTTCCACTCCCCCATACCTGAAAATGTGAGGTGGATGCCTATGAAAGTTGGCTTATGACTGATGAGTCGATGTTTATTTTCAAACTATGTCAACGCTGATGATGCAGTTAAACAAATTTAAAAAATCTTACATCAGTTGTTTTTTTTTCGGTCAAGATAGTCACCACTGCAGTGGATTAAAATAATTTTGTAAAATTTTGAAAAGTTTTGGCAGACTATCAAACAAGTTTATCTAGCAGGTTTGATGCATTTATTTAATGCTAACTATGATGGCAAATTTGTATCATTGGTACAAAAACTTAAAACATTTATTTATCATGATGCTTTCTGTCAAATTGTATTTGAATATGGTAAAGAAGTTGATACTAACCATTCATACTTTTCTCTTTTTAATACTGACAAACATGGCATATGCAAATGTAAATCAACACCTTTAAGACACTTCTGCACAGCCCTGATGCCAGAATGTCAAATAAGGACCAAATTAGAAAGGTGATTATTAAGAATAGGTCATCCCAAAGTTTTGTTATCATCAAAATTAGTCCTGGTCACTGATGGCAGATTGTCATAAATCTGTACAAAGCCAAAAATCTGTACAAAGTCATAAATCTGTACAAAGCCAAAAATCTGTACCAAGTCATAAATCTGTACATAGCCAAAAATCTGTACAAAGTCATAAATCTGTACAAAGCCAAAAAAAAGTCATACATCTGTACAAAGTCATAAATCTGTATAAATTTAACTGGACTTGATGCAGGATGCTGTTACATTTGACTGACACAAAAAACAGCTTAGAAGAATTTTTAAAATGTATAAAATATTTAAGGTCAGATGGCAGAGAAAAGATGACAGATGCATGCAATACAATAATTTCACTTGGCCTCATGGTAATGAGTTAAAACAAATTGTTCATAACATTAACACAAGGAACAATGATTTACATTATTAGATATATACTTATAGCAAATAAGCTCTTTAAAACAAAATAACAGATGGTACACACAAAGTTAACTTGTACATTGAACTGAAGGAATAAAGCATTTATTTAAAGTAATAATTCAAGAAGAGGCCTAGGTGGGCCTGAGGTTGCTCACCATGGCGACATTTGCCAAACATCCAAATGACAGAGTAGATGGTCAAGAAATCTGGATCAGATGGGTACTTTCTTCCAATGATGTTGATCACAAATATTATGAAAATGGTTGCAGAGCATTTCTTTGCTAGAAACTTTGGCCATATCTGATAGCAGACTGGCATCATCTTTACAAACTTGAAAGCCAGTTATGCCAGGATGCTTTGATTCAAATCTTGTCAATTCCTGTCCAGTGCTTTTGTTAAAAGAAATATGAAAGCTATATTTGATAGGGGAAATGACATTTTTTGTATTAATCTGAAAGTCCTTCATGCAAGGGTGTCTTGTTTGGTCAAAGTCTGCTCAATGATTTTGATAATTTGTTTAAAAATATTTTTTTATATTATTAAAAGTAGCGTTTCAATTTTAGCATTCCTTGCCATAATTGCAAGCATGTTGGCATCATTGATAAATTTAAAAGACAATCATATCATGATGCTTTCTATCATATGTATTCCATTAAGCATCTTTATTGTTATTATATATCATATTTTTTAACAGCAGTCAAAACTTGATGGCAGATTGGAATCATTTGCCAAATAACTGAAAGCCTTTCATGTAAATGATTTGTCCATGTTTTCATGAGCACTTTGAACTTTTTTAGAAATGGTGGACACGTTGGATTACTGATCAGCATCATTAGTATAGACCTTAAAGTTCTTCAAGTCAGAATGCATTCTGTACAATTTGCTCAGATTTCAGAGTTTTAGAAAAGTTATTTCAAGTATTTTCTGGTTTTGCTAATAGTTGCCAAATCTGGTGGTTGATCAGTATAATTTATTTAAAAAAAGTTTAAAAAGCCCTTATGCTGGTAGGGCATTGTGTGGACCTATTTGGTAAAAATTGGTACAGCAGCTTTTTAAAAGTTGAAAATAGCATTTACTTACAAACAATTACACATGATAAAGGACACAATATAAGTTCACTTAGCAATTGCTGACAGACAATGACACATGACAAAGAGACATACTATTATCTCACATAATAATTGCTGACAAGCATTGACACATGACAAAGAGACATACTATTATCTCACATAATAATTGCTGACAGACAATGACACATGACAAAGAGACATACTATTATCTCACATAATAATTGCTGACAAGCATTGACACATGACAAATAGTCATTCTATAAGCTCACTTAGTAATTGCTGACTAAAAGCTCACTTACTCTATTATTAAAAATGTAATTTAATCCATCTGAAGAACAAGAATTCTTCAGAAATTACTATCTACAGAATAAACTCAACAGTTTCCAAACCTATAAGAGAAAGTGATAGAAAGTCCTTTTTATGTTCTTCCCTTCATCCATTTGAAAGCCCTTAATAAGCAAGTAGATGAGGAAAACAAAGGTGTTCATGTCCTATGAACACTTATCTAGTTTATTCTTGTTGTTTTTATCAAACAGATGACAATATTAGCAATTTTAAATGTTGTCAAACAGATTTTATTATGAACATTTCAGATTATGTTTTATGTATAGCATATTGTTACATTCGGTGGTTTTAGTTTAATGCCAGAACTAAGGTATGAAATCCAACAGAAACTAATTTGTTTAGTGATTACAAATTATTGGACATGAAAATGAACTGTCAGGGTCATTTGTTAGGGACAGGTCATACAGGCAACTGCATGGAGCAACAAGTTAGTGGGGTAGAGAAGTGCATTTTAGTCTGTGGCATTTAATTTTAATTCAGGGGGAAACCCACAATGGAAGGTTAATAGGCATGTACATGTGTACATGTATGTGTTGACTCTGATCAATGGTAGAATGTTAATATGCATGGAAGCTTAACACTAATGTTCACATTTTCTAAGATAAGTATGTTCTTTTTCCATTTTGATATTAAATTACAACATTATTTTGTTTAAAATCATAATAGTTTTGTATAGCAACAGTCAAATCCTCTGGAAGGTGTCAACAGCTGATATAGGAAATACTGAAAACAATGATATAGTATGCATAGTAATTTGGTCATTCTATCTGTGACAAATACAATGAATTCACTTGGTAAAAGGTTACCCACTATACAAGTTTTATAACAGTGGTGAATTATGTAAATTCTTGCACCCTCACATTTTGAATATAGACCTTCATCACATAACATAAGAAATTCACAGATGAAAGTGTTAAACTACTGTTTAAATACTATTAAAACTAAAAATATTAAAATCTTTCCTTATGTCACAGTTATATAATGTGGTTACAGAAACATAAAAAAGGATACTGTAAAAGCACTGCTTTGATAGTTGATGTCATCATTTATGTTATTAACTGGATTGAATATGGGATACAGTGATTACATTTTATTAGTAATGGACCACAATATATCCACTAAATTATACTTCACTTTCTTTTGGCAATATAACTCACTTATGTACATGTTTTTTTAAATATTAATAATAATAATAATTCTTTATATAATGAGGGTAGTGCAATTATAATACACAGGAATCTAGTCTTCCTGAAGGTTTCAACTACTTTCTAACAGTCGAAATGCATATACAAATAAAATGTGTAGGCTAAGTAAAGTCGCAACATTCATTGTTGTTGTTGTAGGGTTTAATGCCATTTTTCAGCACACGATAGGCTATACATGGCAGCCAGTAATAATGGTGGAGGAAGAACCCGGGAAAACTCCTGGAAAAAACCACCGACCCACAATAAGCTACTGGCAAGCTTTCCCACATACCCACATTGGCCAAATCCAAGACTTGAACCCACGCAGACAGAGGTGAGATGGCAGTGATCCGTAACGGAGAGCACTTTAGACCACTCAGGGCCCCTCACAACATTTAGAACAGATGATACAATATTATTTTGGACATACAGATTATTTTGAAACAAAAGACAAGACAACTGGTACAGAGAGAGGAGATTTTTACAGGATATAATGTCGTAGAAATTAATTAAAACTAAAGTTTCAAGTATTTCAGATATTTTTCTTTAAGACCTTCAACAGAAGTGGCTTATCTAACTGACGTGGGCAAAGAATTCCATATCATTGTTCCAGAATATTTAGGACTATATCAAAAGTGTGTAGTCCTGGGTTTTGGGGAATTTTAAGTGGCCATGTAAGTTTAGCCATAAAGCATATGACCCATGAATTTCATCAAATAGTTCTTATATAATCAGTCATTTTACAGTTTATACATTTATAGACAGGAACTGTCTTGTGAAAGTTTATCCTGTCATTTATTTAAAACAATTTCAGTTTATGGAAAAGAATCTTAAACAGCATGTCAAAAAGAGCATCAAAACTTGGGCAAACTGTTCTCTTTTGTATTTTATTTACTCTTCATAAATGACTTTTAGGATCGGTTTACCCATATTGTCATACAAAAGTCAATGAATGGAAAATGATGGAATTATAAGAAGCTATTCTAGTTTCTATGGGTAGGTATTTCTTAATTTTAAAGTTGTTTTACTTGATGGAGATCTATGGACACAGTCAATATGTTCATCCTACTTTAAATCAGTTTCATTTTTAAATGTTTTTGTTCCTGAACATTTTCAATGAGTTGCCCATTTATTGTCAGATTTAGTAGTTCCTAAGAAGTGGAATAAAAGATCATGTGTGACTTTTCTGTAGAAATATTGTAGATATCAATGCAATTTCTGTAGAAATACTGTCAATATCAATGCCATTTCTGTAGAAATACTGTAGATATCAATGCCATTTATGTAGAAATACTGTAGATATCAATGCAATTTCCACTGAAATAATGTAGATATCAATGCAATTTCTGTAGAAATATTGTAGATAGCAATGCAATTTCTGTAAAAATATTGTAGATATCAATGCAATTTCTGTAGAAATACTGTAGATATCAATGCAATTTCTGAAGAAATACTGTAGATATCAATGCCATTTCTGTAGAAATACTGTAGATATCAATGCAATTTCCACTGAAATAATGTAGATAGCAATGCAATTTCTGTAAAAATATTGTAGATATCAATGCAATTTCTGAAGAAATACTGTAGATATCAATGCCATTTCTGTAGAAATACTGTAGATATCAATGCAATTTCCACTGAAATAATGTAGATATCAATGCAATTTCTGTAGAAATATTGTAGATAGCAATGCAATTTCTGTAGAAATATTGTAGATAGCAATGCAATTTCTGTAAAAATATTGTAGATATCAATGCAATTTCTGTAGAAATACTGTAGATATCAATGCAATTTCTGGCAATCTGGTTAGCACCACAATATACAACAAGGCATGATGGCTCTTTCCTAACTTTCCAAATTTCATTTTTTAAGAAAAACTGACACAAAATTGAACACTTTACTTTGATTATTAATGAATTGTATGAAAATAAATTGGGGTTGAGGGAATGTGTGAAATCTTGGCAAAGTGAAGAAACTGTTTTTTGGGCATATATTAGTTGAAAGAATGGATTCAAGATTTAAGGGCAACTATTTTACCTGAACTGACTGCTAGTGTGGTCTCTGCCTTTATCACATACTGTAAAAATACAAGTAACATTTTGATTCCTGTGTCAAAATATTGCTGCCATTGATCTGATAATGTATAAACAGCAATTTGACTCGCAAATATAAAGTTTACACCAAACATGGCACAATTATATCTACAGGAAAAAACAAACAAACAAGAACACTCCCCTAAAAATATTATACCAGTGTCACTGTCAAATTTATTTAAAAATAGAAGAGCTAAAGCAAACCATGATTAAATGCTCCAAGATCAACTATAGTTTTAATTCTATGTGCTAGACCTTGATGACTAATATCCATGACCTTGATGACTAATATCCATGACCGTGATGACTAATATCCATGACCGTGATGACTAATATCCATGACCGTGATGACTAATATCCATGACCTTGATGACTAATATCCATGACCTTGATGGTTAGTATCCAAGACACTGAAAAAGTTGAATGACTAAATATCTTCAGAAAATAAGCAGTTTCCATATATGCAAATAATCAATACTAACTGCTTAGATAAGTGAGAAAATACAATGTGAACACAAACAACTAACAACAGGCAGCAACAGCACAATATAAAAAAAAACATCTATAAAAATGTAAAGTTCAAATAACTGTCAACTACTTTTAAATAATTACTGCAACATGTAGTAAATATTCTTACACACTAATATTATACCAACATTATTGATGAATGATTGAAAATTGTCATTATATTTCTTTAGTTCCAATAAGCACAACATTCATTGTTAATCTTACCAAGCAAAAACAAAACAAAACAGAGTAAACAACTGAAGTCACTTAATGGTAATCAGGGAAGGCAATGGGTAAGAGTTTGTTCCCTTTGTTTATCTGTTCCATGTTATGATGAAATTTGTTTTTTTGTGTGCAATTGCTGGATTTGAGAGGTACCTGAGCTCTATCCTAACAATAATGCAATTCGGTATTGTACTCAAAGAACAATAATATAACTGGGTATTGTATCCAATGAACAATAATGCAATTTTGTATTGTACTCAAAGAACAATAATGCAACTGGGTATTGCATCCAATGAACAATAATCTAATTCGGTATTGTACTCAAAGAACAATAATCTAATTTGGTATTGTATTCAAAGAACAATAATGTAATTGGTTATTTATTCAATGAACAATAATGAAATTTGGTATTGTGTTCAAAGAACAATAATGTAATTTGGTATTGTACTCAAAGAACAATAATTGGTTATTGTATTCAAAGAACAAATTGGTTTCACTGCCTATAAAGGGAATGTCATTGTGTCCCAAATGTATTAATGCAAATTAACCAATATTTCTGGATTTCATGGATATGAGTTTTTAATGACAGTGGAAGAAAAGAAGTCTGATCCAAATATATCAAATACTATTGAAAATGCCACTTTTTGCAGAATAATGAAAATACAAAAATGTATGATATTCTTAATTTATTTCAATTGAAATTACTCGTTATTTATAAATATCCATCAATTTACATGGCAGCAGTAGGGAATCTTATGCAGGATATGAAAAGAGGCACAATCAGCAATAGAAAGTTTCATTTTTATATAACACAGAGGCACTTATTTAAAGGAAGTCTCATATTTCAGAACACAGGCACTTTTGTTTAAGGAAGTTATAGTTTTTAGAACACATGGCACCATTTTAAAAAAGTATTATTTTTCAGAACACAGGCACTTTTGTTTAAGGAAGTTATATTTTTCAGAACACATGGCACTATTTTAAAAAAGTCATATTTTTCAGAACACAGACATTTTTGTTTAAGGAAGTTATATTTTTCAGAACACAGGGCACTTTTTAAGTCACATCATTCAGAACAAAGAGGCACTTTCTGAATGGAAGTCACATTTTTCAGAATATGGGGGCACATTTTCTTTTATAAAAGAACTTGATACAGTTGATAAGATGTAGAATTTCATCTTCTGCAAATAAATAAAAGCACATTCATATTTATCTTGCATTAATTAATCAGAAACAAAAGTGAAATAAAAGAACATGGAAATTTGAAGCAGGTGTGCTAAAGATGAGTGAGTCAGACGGAAGGCTCTAGAATGGTTTAGGAGTGGAGTGGGCACTGAGGGGGTGAGTACTCACTGATTTCTGTCTAACTGAAGCACTAACTCAAACTCTACAGCTAGATTCATGCTTGGCTTTCTCAAGTTTAATTGGCAAACACAAATGTCTCACTGTAGAAGTATGTTCTATCCTATTATCTGCATACTTGTTTTAAATTGAACTGTATGTCAAGTAGGTATTATGCTATCAACTACATACTTGTTTTAAATTGAACTGTATGTCAAGTAGGTAATGTGCTATCAACTGCATATTTGTTTCAAATTTAACTGTACAAATAGGTACTATGCTATCAACTGCATACTTGTTTCAAATTTAACTGTACAAGTAGGTACTATGCTATCAACGCATACTTGTTTTAAATTTAACTGTACAGGTAGGTACTATTCCAACAAACTGCATATTTGTTTCAAATTTAACTGTACAAGTAGGTACTATGATATCAACTGCATAATTTTTCAAATGTAACTGTACAAATAGGTACTATGCTATGAACTACATACTTGTTTCAAATTTATCTGTACAAATAGGTACTATGCCATCAACTGCATACTTATTTCAAATTTAACTGTACAAGTAGGTACATACTATACTATTAACTGCATACACATACTATTTACAAGTTTAACTGTACAAATATGTCCTGTGCTACTGACTGCATACATAAGTATTTCAAATTTAGCAGATACAGTAGTCCCCCTCTTGTACGGCCCCCCTGACCACTGGCCACCCGCTCCTAACGGCCAGAATTCGTTGGCACCGACGAGTTTCTGTTCAAAAGTACCCCTCACGAAAGGCCACCCGGCTAACGTGACCAGCGGCCAGCATTTTTGTGCAATAATATAAAATTTACCCCTCACGAGCGGCCTCATTTTTAAATGTATCCAGAACCAATAATTAATTCAAATCTTGTCGTAAGGTAAGCAATTTTGATTATCTATCGTAGATACACGTCTCTGAGTGTCAAGTCACCGTTAAAAGTGTCAACTAAAGATTTATAGTATATTGTTATCTATGAAAGTCGATGTTTACAGGAAATGGGCTCAATAATGTTATGATAATAGAGTTTGGGGTTTAACACCTATGTTGAGTTCTTCTCGTTGATGATTATAACCAGACGTAATTGTTATAATCATAACAAGGTCAGCATAGGCTAAAAATAGATTTTGTACATTGGCACAACAGACAACCTTAAAAAAGACAATAGGGTACCAGACAAAGACCGGAAAAATCTTGTGACCACAAAATATGGCTTCCTTTACGAAGGCTGTATTTCGTAGACTCGACACAAGTTTTGTCTGCATAATTAAATCGCATACAGTCAGCAATAACTGAATAAATCATTACCAAACATTAAAATGTCATCACGTTAACAGATACATTATTTTCGAAGAAAGTCTGTTATTCTACTTGACGACATCGGGGGGGGGAGGGGGATGCCGAACAATTGTTATGTTCAAAAGACTCATAAAAACAAGTTTATGTTGAATAATTTGAATAAAGAAAGTAATAACCGATAAGAAGGTTATTCAGCAGCAGTGGGAAAATGGAGCAAATGGAAAGATAAATATGTATGTACCAAAATGTAAATGACGTTTTTTGAATCCATTTGCAATGTGCATGACAACAATACCCGCTCGCATATCAAACTTACGCCAAGAAAGCAAAAATAGTAACGTATATTCAGTTGAAATAAATTTGTTATTATAACAAAATTTTTTTTTATTGATTAATGTTTCATTTAGACGAAGATATTTAATGTTTTGAAGTATGTAGCTTTCTTACTACATACATTACATATACATGTACTTCTCATAATAAATTTAGCCCCCCCCCCCCTCTGGACCGGCCACCCGCCTTATAAGGCCACTTTTCTGGTGCAGCAGGGGTGGCCGTATAAGAGGGGGACTACTGTACTATGCTATGTATTAAATGCATACACAAACCTATCTAAAATTGAATTGTCCCTTCAAAGGGACTCTTGTTGTAGTAATATTATCACAACAACAAGAGTTCCTTGAAGGGGCAGATGCTCTAGTGACCAAGAATTTAATATTAAGCCATTTCCTCCACTGAAATGCTGAAACCATATCTTATAATTATCAGCAATAACAAGATTTTCAAATCAGCTGCTGTGGTAAACACCCTCGATGTCAGATGTAAACCAATTTCATTTAAAAACAACAAGATATCATTTAGGACCAACAAGATATCATAAAAAAATTTTCTAGTGGAAACCCCAAGGTGATACGACTTTCGACTTTAGTGAAGTAATGATAACAAGATTTTCATGATAGCTGTTATGTTGGCCATACTGGTCTCATTTCCATTTAGAACCAAATAAACATAATGAGAAGTCTTTTGGTAAAATCACAAAATAAATATAAACAGCAACCAAGAGGTAGTGATAATGATTTTAAAGACAAACAATGTAGTGGCCATATATGACAAACATGCCTAATATGATGTCATCTGGCAAAATCCCCAATGTTAAGATGACCATCCATTCAAGAGAAATAAAAATTTCAAGATGCCCATATTGGATGTGCAAGCAGACATGTTTTCATTTAGGACCAACGATACATCACAAGAAATCTCAGAAAAACCCCATTCTATGACTGTCCATTCTGAATTAGTATTGACAAGATTATCCAAGATGGCCACTGTAGCGGTTAACCCCTCAAATCTGTGATGATACTGATGGATGATATGTAGGTATGATGTCACCTGTTCAATAAAATGTGCAATTTTGCAGCATGTAAATGTTTCCAACCGGTGTACACTTTAGGCACATACTGGTAATTGGTAACAGCCTTTTTTTCTAGTGCAAAATTCAAAATGACCATAGGACAGATGGTTGTGCTATTTCACTTGGATTTACAAGTCACCAAACATAGGATATATAATGTACATGTCACCAAAAGAAACCTTTATCAAATGATAACTCCAAAGCCACAATAAAATGTACACCAAATGTTGCAGCCAAAACTGGATGAAGATAATTGCAGCTTTTAATGAATAGGTGATATCAGCCCTAACCCTAAAATCAATATCATCATGGATGACGGCTGATTTATCAGCCTAATATTTGATGTCCGAGCGGCACCATACTTACTACCGATCTTGGAATAGATGTGTCCTAAGTTCATGGTAATCCTCCAAGTACTTTAGGAGTAGCAATAACAAACTTGAGATAATGGATGGAAGACAGATAACAGACAAAAGATCATACCATAACTTGTACTTATTGATGGAGGACAGATGACAGATGATCTGAAACAAATCATACCATAATTTATGCTAATGGATGGATGGATGACAGATGACAGGCAACAGGTCATACCATAAAATGTGCTAATGGATGGATAACAGGCAACAGGTCATACATAAAATGTGCTAATGGATGGATGACAGATGATAGGCAAACAAGTCATACTATAACGTGTGCTAATGGATGGATGACAGATGACAGGCAACAGGTCATACCATAAAATGTGCTAATGGATGGATGACAGATTATAAGCAAGCAAGTCATACTATAACGTGTGCTAATGGATGGATGACAGATGATAGGCAAACAAGTCATACTATAACGTGTGCTAATGGATGGATGACAGATGATAGGCAAACAAGTCATACTATGTGTGCTAATGGATGGATGACAGATGATAGGCAAACAAGTCATACTATAACGTGTGCTAATGGATGGATGACAGATGATAGGCAAACAAGTCATACTATGTGTGCTAATGGATGGATGACAGATGATAGGCAAACAAGTCATACTATAACGTGTGCTAATGGATGGATGACAGATGAGAAGCAACAGGTCATACTATAAGTTCTTTTCATCTTTGATCAGTAGAGCTAAAAGTTATATATAATATAAAAAAATAAAATTTGATATAATTGTTAATAGTTATTTACAAAATGAGGGACACTTAAAAAAGTAAGAAAACAATTAGTTATCAAAGTGAAATACTGAGTATGCTAAATTATAATAGTACTGATACTATGCAGTTCAAAAAGAGTTTCCATGAATTTAAGATAAGAACTTCTCAGTGTTAAAACTGTCTCATCAGATTTTAAAATTAGCCACTGTAACAGCCATAAGAACGGCACCATTTTTATTTAGGCCAAACTACACACCATTAAAAGACTTTTCATGAAAACCCCATTCCAATATGACCATCCATTCAGAAGAATTGCTGGCAAGATAGGTTCATTGTGGTCATATCAAAAGTTCGACTGGCATCGTTTTTGTCCTGGACCAACTAGATATCATATCAAGTCTTCTGGTGAAAACCATGTCAATAGGAAAAGTTCCAATGACAATATTATCAAGGTGGCTGCCATGGTGACATACCTGTCAAACTGGCACCATTTTAAGAGGTCTTCAGGTGAAAATCCAATGTTCATATAGCTTTCAAGTAGCGATACATTTTTAAGATGATTGTTGTGGTGACAAAATTGGATATCAGATACTGGCACAATATAATGTGCTGTTACTACTTACAACAAAGACTCTGCACATGACAGCTGTTTTGATTGGCTGCCGAGTGATTTATTAACTTATCCATATTAATGCACACTATATTTACCATGAGAACGCTAAGGTGTGGGTCGTCTATGGCTGTGAATGAATAACACTTAAGCAACCAATTAAGCAATAATGTATAGGAAAACAAAAACCAGATCCAGTAAAATATTTATTTGTAAACATTTTTCGCCAAGGGAAATTGTCTGCTGCTACTGATGAATTCAATTTATTCTGTCAGTGAGTGATTTAGTGGTAAGTGAATGGACACTGCATGGTTGTAGAAAGGTTGTAATTGGACTGTGAAACTCCCTTTTTCCAATGTAAACTTAAGGAGCCCAGAGAAGATTGACAGGTGAACAAAACAAGATTTTTAAGATAGCCACAAGAGTGGTCATACTGTATGTGCGATTGGCATAATTTTAATCCAGGACAAACTCAATGCTATAAAAAGTCAGGTAAAAACCACGTCTTGAAAAGACTTTTGATTTTGGAAGATTAGTGACAAGGTTTTCAAAAATGGCAATATGGAATGTCTAGACAGCACCATTTTCATTTAGGACCAACTAGAAATAAGAAATCATCAGTGTGAAAACAGTTTATACATGGCAAATTAAATAAAAGGCTGAGTTCCATTCTTATGAGTTGATGATAATATATTTTACCTGAATTTCTCCTTTATTTTTATTTGTATCAGAAATACAAAATCAAATGCTAAAGACTTTATTTCAGTTTTGAACCCTAAAGTACTGCATTGTCATTTAGTGCTTTGACTGAAACCCAATGATTTACATGAATTGATGCTTGCTCGTAATTTAATTCCATTGAGCGAGATAGCTATCAAACTTGTTTACAAGTGTCACATTATAGGGACATAGGTCTCTTGAGAAAATAAGGAAGAAAAAGACACATTCTCACAAAGAACATTAATGAACAATATTCATTAATGAGTATGAAAATGCATCCGCATGTTTATAAAGTTATGATCAAATATATTTGGCGGAATGTTTTACCTTATCACTTGATGTACAAGTACAGTAATATCTATAGAGCTACAAGTACAGAAATATCTATAAAGCTACAAGTACAGTAATATCTATAAAGCTACAAGTACAGTAATATATATAAAGCTACAAGTACAGTAATATATATAAAGCTACAAGTACAGTAATATATATAAAGCTACAAGTACAGTAATATCTATAAGGCAAATTGACCATATAGACTCAACAAAGAGGCACTAACATAGTCAACAAAAAGGCACATACATATTCAACAAAAAAGGCACATATAAACTCAACAAAAAGGCACTAACATATTCAACAAAAAGGCACTTATAGATTGAACAAAAAGGCACTTATAGATTGAACAAAAAAGCACTTCACTTATGTATTCAACAAAAAGGCACTTATAGATCAAACAAAAAGACATTTACATATTTAACAAAAAGGCACATATAAAAAGGCACTTACATATTCAACAAAAAAGCACATATATATTCAATAAAAGGCACTTATGGATTTCACCAAATTTAATCTTAGAGCTGCAGAAGTGCTTAAAAATTATTGATCAGTTCAGGTAAGAGTGAAACATAATATTGAACTAAATCTGTCTTTATCATTGACAAATTCAGATAGGTGTGAAACATAATATTAAACTAAATCTGTCATTACCATTGACAAGTTCAGGTAGGAATGAAAAAACAAAAACAACATATAATTAGATCTTGCATTATTGTCGAAAAATTCTGATATGATTGAAAATGGACAGCATTATAATAATAATGGAGTACTGTATCATGTACTTCACTACAAGGCATTCTTGCTATAAGGCAATATTTTTATAACTCCAAAGAACAGTAATTTAATGAGTGCTGTATGTGCTTAAACAGAAAATTTGTGGAACTGATGTCCACCCTCCCCTACTTCATTAGAAGCAAATGAGGGTAGTTTGGTAGAGGAAAGTAAATGACAAAAATGATAACATAGTAAATGATTTAAGGTAAGTATACAAAGGAAAACACTTTATGATCAAGAACTATGGCAAACCAGATGAGGTACAAGATCATGATACAGTCCAACCCTGCTATAACGCACTCTGCTATAACGTGAATTCAGATATAATACGGTCTTGGCGTGACTCCTGAAATTTCGTAGATTCATTCGCACATGAAAAAATATTTTGGGGTTCAAAGTTAATTATCATTTTGGGAAGAGATCATGTATGAATTCGACTTTAATACGATCATGGCATGGTCCCTGCAATTTTGATTACATGTATGTGTATTTTTCTTTTTTTAAGTACTAGAAATAGCTTGTAAAATGTTTATTATCATTTTGGAGAAGAGTTCTAGTATGAATTCGAATATAATACAATCGTGGCATAGATTCTGAAATTTAACAATTTCATGAGGTTTGTGAAGTGTTATGCCAAAATAAACATTATCGGAAATGTTACCTGTTACTGATCCATGAGTAAAGCCAGTAAGTTATCTTTGTGATTGTCTTCAATTAATTCTGTCTACAATCATTGCACAAACAATAACTGACATGTGTTTTTTTTTCACTGCATACATATACCGGTACACAACCAAGCAGAAAGTATGAAAAATAAAGTGCACAATGTTTATTTTAGGATCGCGTAGGGCTTCGCCAATGTAAAAAACTGCGATTTTATTTTCCTTATTGGCGGCAAAATATACCATCTGGCGACTTTTTTATTGGTGACAATGTTGGCTGTTTAAACTTGTATATACAACCATTGGTTTGGAGTGGAGAAATTCAGAGGCCCCATGAAAGGTAACTGCAAACTTGATATAAAATGCACTGAAATTTATCTATTGTTACATAAACAATTTCTTTGTCTATACTGACAAACCATCTTAACAGTGTATTGTTACATCATCTGCTTATGCTGACATACAGCGCGAGTACTGTATGTTTTGAGATATCTGCTTTTTGTTGTTGTTGACATTTCTGGTAGCCACATTTTGTAATAATCCTTGTCATCAGACCAGAGTACATGTCTCTCTATCATATGCTGACCCTTTGTTAAATTTCTGACGCATGAGTGCAAGGCAGCATCACTCTGCTACCACAAATGTAAACATTTTTTTACAAAAAATATCTTGTAGTCTATTCAGTAGACAGGAGGAACTGTAACTACAATCGACCAAACGATGGTCACTTCATTTTTAAAAATGCACCCAGATAAAACAGTTTGCTGAAATTTCAAAGGAAACAGATTACCTTTGAAGCACTGATTGTTATGAAAACGTACTCAGCAAATGGAAAGAAAAATGTCTCAATCATGCAATACAATTATTTTATATTGCCGCCACATTAAGAAATGGGCATTCGTTTGGTTCTCCAAAACTATCCTTTAGCGGTGACTTCAATAATGCATGCACCGTCATCAAAGAAAGTCGACAACAATCTTTCAATAAAAACAAAGAACTTTTGTTCAAAGGAAGTCAGTACCAATCTTAAATAAAAGTGATGGAATCTGATGGACTTTTGTATTTTCCAACATGACTGGAACATGTTAACTGTGCCATTAAAGTTTCCTTTTTGTTGGGAAAACGTTTATGCTTACGAACGCTACCAATGGTGGCTTAAAACTAACTTTTACCGACTTGGAACGTACTGAAAAGTAAATGTGCTTCGTAATTCATTAAATGAGCATGCTATGTTTTTCCACTGAATTCAGACCAATATGACCTGTGACAAATTATTGAATATTTTAAAGCTGTGTGTGTGTGTGCATATTTTCGATGGAATCACTTGTATTGTGGATTCAATGTATATGATGAGGTTCATAGGCGTGTACACGGTGTTGATACTATATTCATGCTATACATTAGACATGTACATATAAACAGTATTCATGTATATGAACCAATCTGTGGTTCTCTAAATAAAGTAAACTATTATATATGTCTTCACTAAAGGTGTATTTCTCATTTAATATACATCAATTTAAGATGGTTACTGTGCAGATGAAAAATGTATTTTACCGCCCGCATTTATTACTAACCCCCCACCCCCTACAATTTATTGGGGTACATGCATCATTTTCTTCAGCTAACTGATCTGGCTGCTTATAACACGGTTCGGTCTATAATGCAGTCGGGTTCTTTGGCTCCCAACTACCGTGTTATAGCGGGGTCACACTGTAATTACTTACTGTGCAGCCATTAACTCAACCAATGTCTCATCAATATCAGGCTACATAGCCAATTTGGTTGAAATCCAAAAATAATTGTGCTATGGTGTAGAAATGACCTTGCTACACCTATTTCCAGTTAAAATATAATGTACTTAAAATTTGGAGGGAGGGGGCTGCCTAAAAAATGTACTTTTCAGCTTGAAAAGAAAGAAAATGTGTAACCAAGGCAAACACACCACCTGTATTAAACACTTGAAGTCCCTGTATCTGCCAATGACATATCTACATGGTAAGAAGATTTAAAGGTGTGTGTGTCAGTGTGGCATGTGTGTGTGTGTGTGTGTGTACCATCGACTCAATAACTCTGAATTAATGTGTTCCCAACAATAAAAGTATAATTTGCTCTGTCTGTACTGAATGATAAGTTGTTCTACCTGCTATGTAATGTTATCTGTTTTCAATTGGTGTCTAATAGAACAGTTTCCAAGCTACAAATCTTGAATCTAACAAAAACCTTATCTACTGAATAAAAATTACCAATGTTTCATCTTTGTCTGGAAAAGGGTACAATGATAAGTGGTATGTGCACATCTAATCAAAAATAAAATGTACATACTTTTTATTTTTGTACACAGGTAAAGCAGAAATAAAAACCAGTATGACTAAAAAATACAAATAATATTGGAGACAGGGTGAAAGTTACCGTTCACAAAAGCAAACTTAACAATGCAAAATAATGCCATGTACCTTAGCTAAAAGTGGAATGTAGATTAAAAAAAGCTATTACTGTCATATAATACAATGATAAATGAGCCATATTTCTCTACCAATGCTTGAACTGCGATGTAGGTACATTATTAAAGAATAAGTTATATTTGAATGTTATTAAAAAATTTCCAAGGCAATATTTGATTGGAACAGTTTTATGCTGCAAGCACTGAGCAGCCAACTCTGACCAAACAATAAAGTTTCCAATTCACCACAAATGTCAAAAGCATAGTGAAAATTATAAAATTGCAAAACATAGATGAAATTTTATGTTGTTATTTCAGAGTTCATGATAAATACCTAAGCATATAATACATGGTACTGTGCTCACAATACATGGTACACAATTAATGGTACTCTACATACAACACCCTGTACTGTACATATACCACATCGTAGTGTACACACAATACATGGTAATTGTGCATACAACACATGGTATTGTGCATACAATATATAGTACTGTGAATACAAGCCATAGTACTGTGCATATAATGCATGGTATGGCACACACAATACATGGTACCATTCATACAAAATATGGTACACACTACATCATGATGTGCATACATAAACATGGTACTGTGCATACAATACATAGTAGTTGTTGTTGTAGGGTTTAACACCATTTTTCAGCACACAATAGGCTATACATGGCAGCCAGTATTAATGGTGGAGGAAGAACCGGGGAAAACCACCGGAAAGAACCATTGACCCACGAGAAGCTACTGGCAAGCTTTCTCACATAACTATATTAGCCGAATCTTAGACTTGAACCTACGCAGACAGAGGTGAGATGGTTGTGATCCGTAATGGTGAGCGCTTTAGACCACTCAGTCACTTGGGGCCCCCAATAAAATACATGGTAATGTGCATAAAATACATGATACTGTGTATACACAATACATGGTACTGTGTGCATTTAATATATGATACTGTGCACATACAATACATGGTACTGTGTACACACAATACATGATACTGTGCACATACAATACATGGTACTGTGTACACACAATACATGATACTGTGTGCACATACAATACATGGTACTGTGTACACACAACACATGATACTGTGCACATACAATACATGGTACTGTGTACACACAATACATGATACTGTGTGCATTTAATACATGGTACTGTGTACACATTACATGCTACTGTGCACATAAAATAGATGGTACTGTGTACACACAATACATGGTACTGTGCATTTAATATGTTATTGTGCATACTATACATGGTAATATGTACCTAACTCTGTACTGCACTGACTATGATCTGCTGTCGCATAAATATATGTCAAAGCTACCTCATGAATACAAAAAAAACCCACCCTTAATTAATATCTTTATAATAATGAAATGGCAGGTCAGTCTATGCTTACTAATGCATATATGTGTAGACCCTTGTAATGGTTACCGCCTAAAGACACAAAATTATGGCATGCATCACTCACATGATCAGATAAGCAACTGAAAAATTCACTGGAAATTTTCACTTGCTATTTTGACCAGTGAATCTTCAATCCCTCGTGTTACATAAGAACTGCACTATACTTAGGCACCTTATAGTCAGGGACCACTGTACCCAACACAATTTTGAACTTGTTGTTGTTGTTGGGTTTAACACCATTTTTAAGCACTAGATAGGCTATACATGGCGGCCAGTATTAATGGTGGAGGAAGAACCCAAGAAAACCTCCAAAAGAACCACTGACCCACAAGAAGCTACTGGCACTTTCTCACATACCCACATTGGCCAAATCAGAGACTCGAACTGGCGCAAACAGAGGTGAGATGGCAGTGATCCATAATGGAGGGTGCTTGAGACCACTCAGCCACTATGGGTCCCATCTGAAATTGTTAACCATAAATGTTATATTTTACTTGTGAATGTATAGAGTTTAATAGCACTCAGAACAATTGTGATTACAAACAGCCAATTATACTGGAATTCTACCAATAAAAACCTAAACAAAATGTAATATTAAGGATCTGAAAATATCCTATTTTACCAAATGTGAACTGTATGGAACCTGATCTGAAATCTCATAATGCAATGGCAGATCAAAGTCTATGCTGTACAGTTTGATGCATGGAGTAAATGAGAATATATGTTCGATGAATGATTCCTGGACCCAATCATGTATAACAATGTCCATATTATCATAATATTGCATTGACAATATTCAATATTAATGATGTGTTCCTTAAGCTGATTATTAGATACAAATACATGTGAAAATAATTCTTAATCACATTAAACAATGGTGAATAATAAACAGTGAGATGTCTGTGTCCTAGACATAACACTACACAGTGACATGTATCAGACAATGCACAATAACATGTCTGTTTTAAAAGACATACCACTGCATAGGGATAGTTCTGTGTCCATGGCAACATTAAGAAATGATGCAACCCTAATATAATGTGCTCTATTAGAACACAAATTCATACAAAAAACAGCTACATCACAGCTCCCTAATTTTGTCTTTGATCTCCCATAGTCCATCACACTACTCAAAACATCAATGAAGAAGACACAGAGATAAAAATAATTTGGTTAAAGTTTCAGAAACCTATAAGATACAGATAATAATTTATTTTCTTACATAGTTAATATCAATTTTCATTAAGCATGAGACCTTCTTATCATAATCTAACCATCAACACCTGTTCATCCAATTTTTTCTCATCTCTGGTACACTATAGTTTAGCACATAATATGGCTAATAGTTATGGACTTCAACCACTCTATTCTAATTGGGTCCCCTGTATGTCTATGGACTTCAACAACTGCATTATAAATGGGTCCCCTGTATATCTATGGACTTCAACAACTGCATTATAAATGGGTCCACTGTATGTCTATGGACTTCAACCACAGTATAATAATTGGGTCCCCTGTATGTCTATGGACTTCAACAACTGCATTATGAATGGGTCCCCTGTATGTCTATAGACTTCAACAACTGCATTATAATTGGGTCCCCTGTATGTCTATGGACTTCAACAACTGCATTATAATTGGGTCTCCTGTATGTCTATGAACATCAACGACTGCATTATAATTGGTTCCCTGTATATCTATGGACTTCAACAACTGTATTATAATTGGGTCCCCTGTATATCTATGAACTTCAACAACTGTATTATAATTGGGTCCCCTGTATGTATATGGACATCAACAACTGCATTATAATTGGGTCCCTGTATGTCTATGGACTTCAACAACTGTATTATAAATGGGTCCCCTGTATGTCTATGGACTTCAACAACTGTATTATAACTGGGTCCCCTGTATGTATATGGACATCAACAACTGCATTATAATTGGGTCCCCTGTATGTCATTGGACTTCAACAAATGCATTATAATTGGGTCCCTGTATATCTATGGACTTCAACAACTGTATTTTAACAATGCTCCCATATATGTCTGTCAAACCAACAACTGTATTACGATTAGGTTTCTAGGTATGTCTATGGATTTCAACACCTATATTATAATTAGGTTACCCTTTATGTCCATGGACTCCAATAACTGCATTATAAAGGGGTTACCCTATATGTCTATGTCAAAGGCACAAACAACTCCATATAAGTAAAATAATTGCATCCCCACAAGTAAGCATGCTACTCAAACATCCAATGACTATATAAGAAATGGTGCATACATAAATGATATCCTCCTTGCCTTAATCAATCACCTCAAACCATCCAATGACTATATAAGAAATGTTGCATACATAAATAATATCCTGTTTGCATTAATCAATCACCTAAACTGGACTATATTCAAATAGAATCGTGACTATTTCAGGAAATTACACAGCATCCCCACCCTGACCCCTGTTGGGGTACAAGTTCCTTATTGAATCCTTCAGAACTGTTCCCAGCAGTATTTGGTTCTACAGTTTTCTCAATTGTGATGCTGGTATTCTCCTTTTCATGCTCTTCCTTTGGTTGACTATTCCTCAATATGTTTCGAGCAATGTCCAAGAAAGGCTGAAAAAATTACATGGAAATATTTTACACAGAAATAAGTCTGATACAATGTAAATCACAACAATTTCTAATGCTAGGAGAAATAAATTTTGCCAAAAATTATACATAAAACCCACATACACAATGAACAGGGGCCCTGAGTGGCCGAGTGGTCTAAAGCGCTTGCCGTTACGTAGTGTTGTTCCGATTATCGATTATAATCGATCATCAGTTGGTTGAGCAAACCAATAAGATAATCGATTGTGAAACTCCATAATCGATTGTGTGTAAAGGGAGACTACTTTTAGGTGTATGCAAAGCACAAAGGTTAGTAAAACTCTCAGCCACTAAAGTTGACCTGAAATTTATTAATCTCTTCACAACTACAAATAAAAAACCTTATGATTCATAATTAGGAACATATAGTCATTATTACATGGTCAAGTTGTTAAATTGTTGAGTTAATAAATTTAAACACATTTTGTTGATTTGTTGCAGTTAAATTGCAACATCTTTTGTAGTATTTATAAACAATGACAAACAAGAAAATCATGTCCTTCAATACTTTAAATTATAAACACATCACATATAAACAAAAGAATTTCAGGAGATTGTAGCAGTATTTCAGTTACATATAACTGATCAGCCATAAAAAGTTGCATTCATTTAACAAAGTTGTAGAACAAAAGTAATACACGATGTAATATTATTGTCATTTTAAAGTATACATGTCATTAAAAGAGATTACTCCTGTACATTTATAAACATTGAACTCTTGTTCAAAGATACAACTGTATAACAAAAATTAAAATTTGCTCTTAGTAACCGATTATAATCGATGATAAGTTGGTTAAGGGGAACCGATTATCGATTATTAATTTCTGACCGATTCCCATCACTACCGTTACGGACCACTGCCATCTCACCTCTGTCTGCGTGGGTTTGAGTCTAAGATTCGGCTAACGTAGTTATGTGAGAAAGCTTGCCAATAGATTCTCGTGGGTCGGTGGTTCTTTCTGGGGGTTTTCCTGGGTTCTTCCTCCACTAATAATACTGGCTGCCATGTATAGCCTATCGTGTGCTGAAAAATGGCGTTAAATCCTACAACAACATATACAATGAACAAGTGACTGATTAGTTGTTATTTGCCAAAATTTCCTAATGAATTCACATAAGTTAGAAAAATAGGCCATAATATAAAAGTTTACAGTAATTTGAAAAAATGATGACCAACTAGATAATTTAATCTGATGATAATATTAGTTACACTTTCAACAGGGTGATTTGGATTTTGTCACCCTCCAAAGTTTTGTATTTCCTGAGGCTTAGTAACAGAATGCAAGCTTGTCTAGATATAGTCAAGACTCAGTAACAGTATGCATGCATGTTTAGATACAGTCAAGATTTAGTAACACTATGCAAGCTTGTCTAGATACAGTCAAGATTCAGTATCACTATGCAAGCTTGTCTAGATAGTCAAGACCTATAATACAAGCTTGTCAAAATAGTCAAGACTCAGTAACAGTATGCAAGCTTGTCTAGATACACAAGACTTAGAAATTATGCAAGCTTGTTTAGATTCAGCCAAGCAACAGTATGCAAGCTTGCCTAAATAGTCAAGACTCATTAACAGTATGCAAGCTTGTCTAGATACAGTCAAGAGTTAGTGACATTATGCAAGCTGGTTTAGATACCATCATGACTCAGTAGACGTATTCAAGCCTGTCAAGTCAAAACTTAGTAAGCATGCTTGTCTAAATAGTCAAAGACTCAGGAACACTATGCAAGCTTGTCAAGATACAGTAAAAGTAACAGTATGTAAGCTTGTCACAGAACGCAAGCTTTTCTAGATACAGTCAAGACTCAGTAACAGTATGCAAGCTTGTCTAGATACAGTCAAGACTTAGTAACAGTATGCAAGCCTGTCTAGATACAATCAAGACTCGGTAACACTATGCAAGCTAGTCTAGATACAGTCAAGACTTAGTAACACTATGCAATCTTGTCTAGATACAGTCAAGACTTAGTAACACTATGCAATCTTGTCTAGATACAGTCAAGACTTAGTAACACTATGCAATCTTGTCAAGATACAATCAAGACCCAGTAACAGTATGCAAGCCTGTCTAGATACAATCAAGACTCGGTAACACTATGCAATCTTGTCTAGATACAGTCAAGACTTAGTAACACTATGCAAGCTAGTCTAGATACAGTCAAGACTTAGTAACACTATGCAAGCCTGTCAAGATACAGTCAAGACTTAGTAACATTATGCAAGCTAGTCTAGATACAGTCAAGACTTAGTAACACTATGCAATCTTGTCTAGATACAGTCAAGACTTAGTAACACTATGCAAGCTAGTCTAGATACAGTCAAGACTTAGTAACACTATGCAAGCCTGTCTAGATACAATCAAGACTCGGTAACACTATGCAAGCTAGTCTAGATACAGTCAAGACTTAGTAACACTATGCAATCTTGTCTAGATACAGTCAAGACTTAGTAACACTATGCAATCTTGTCTAGATACAGTCAAGACTTAGTAACACTATGCAATCTTGTCAAGATACAGTAAAAAAAATAGTAAAAGTGTGCAAGCTTATATAGATACAGTCAAAACATAGTAACAGTATGTAAGTTTTTCTAGATACAGTCAAGACTCAGTAACACTATGCAATCTTGTCAAGATACAGTAAAAAAAATAGTAAAAGTGTGCAAGCTTATATAGATACAGTCAAAACATAGTAACAGTATGTAAGTTTTTCTAGATACAGTCAAGACTCAGTAACACTATGCAAGCTTGTCAAGATACAGTCAAGACCCAGTAACAGTATGCAAGCTTGTCTAAATACAATCAAGACTCAGTAACAGTATGCAAGCATGTCCAGATACAGAGTAAAACTCTTAATAGGTCATTAAGAGGCAACTGAGATATGTTACAAGAATATTTTCAGCTGCGTATATCGAGGGCTTTTAAAAAATGTGTGGTGTATATAAAATAATTTGACTTGATATTCTAATGATTTTAACCTATCTGCCTTTATCTTTGTTTGCAGGCATTTTTGGGGGATACCTAAACCAATTTTGACACACACACACACACACACACACACACACACACACACACAACAATTTTTAAATATGTATTCCTTGTTACTACATACCTTTTCTAAATTGTTCTTCATTTTAGCACTTGCTTCAAAAAATTCAATATTGTTGTCATCAGCAAACTACATTCAAAAAGAAAAAACAGACAACTGTTACTATAGTTGTAAGCAGATTTAAGTAAATGCATAATTAGCTTAAGATCAACATTATAGTTACTGTTTTGTTCCAGTATAGGTGGTCATATTTATTGGTGACTCACTGTAACTTGCACAAATATATAAAGAACATTAAAACAATATTTTCTCTCAAAGTTTGTAAAATTCCATTCAGATATTTTGAAACAGTTGTTTAAAGGTAAATCCACTTTATATGATGGTGGCATATTGGATGGTGGATTTTTATCATATAAACAAATTTGAAAGGGTTTAAAATAATGATGCTTTTTGTCAAATTTAGTTTTAATATGTTTAGTGTTTTATTCATAATAAATTATTTATCTTCTATTTTTAGTAACAGTGGCCATATTTGAAATGATGCTTCTGTATCATTTTTTCCCGCTTGAAAGTGCTATATACCAGGGTGCCCTCTGTTGTTTTTAAACTGAGATAAATAGTGTTTTAGAAGCTGAAAAAAGAAATTGTAAACAAATCATGAATTATACACAAAGCGCATCATTATTTGAGCTAATGACCAGGTGAACTAATAATTAATGACCTCTGTGAATGTCATGACTCTAGTTATATGATGAATCCTCTATATTCTATAAATTCATTTATCTTTTGCAAGCAGCTTTTTGTGGTTTTGCAGAAAAAGACATCTACACCTTTTTACATCCATTTTTTCTAAATGTAGCAAGGTTCATTTACATCAAGGTATTAATTTTTTTTAAATAACAGCTATTTTTCAAAAGTAACTATTTAAGCTGAACTGTTATTGCTCACATGACATCAATTCACATACTAGTGATTCTTGAAAGAAGTCACTCTGTGGTGTACTAAGGGTAAATGGCACTCTGGATGATGATGATTACCCAATGGGCCAGAATACAAAGCACAATGGGCCAGAATACAAGGCATAATGGGCCAGAATACAAGGCACAATGGGCCAGAATACAAGGCACAATTGGCTAGAAAACAGGGCAACTGCTAAATCCACTCTCCCTCCACCTGCACCCCTCCCACCCCACCTTAGTATGCTACTGCTCTTATGTGTCAAGAAAAGAATTTCTTTTTTTATCATTGGTCAAATATTTTTAATGTAATGGTTATGGTTAGTGAAACAAAAGGCTTCTGAAAAACTGTACTGAATCTTTGATCATGACTTTTTAAAACTTAAAACCAAACTCTAGCATAAAATTTTTACATATAAAGTTAATACTGTTGAATGTTACCTCTATGAAAGTAACATATATATTTCACATGTTGCAAATGCATCAAAACAAATAACTAGAGCCTGGAAAGACTGTTTTGTGTTTCATCAGTTGCAAATGCATCAAGACAAATAACTAAAGCCTGGAAAGACTGTTTTGTGTTTCATCAGTTGCAAATGCATCAAGACAAATAACTAAAGCCTGGAAAGACCTTTTTGTGTTTCACAAGTTGCAAATTCATCAAGACAAATAACTAAAGCCTGGAAAGACCTTTTGTGTTTCACATGTTTTTTTGCAAATGCATCAAGACAAATGACTGAAGCATGTACAAACCTTTTGTGCCTCTAGATAGGGCACCTGTCTCTTATCCTGCTGATCACTCTTGTTTCCTATCAACACCAACATCACACTGTCTTTACAACACTGGAAATAATGAGATAATTCATTTATTAAATGCACTGATAACAATGTTGTGGAAATTTAATTATGGAAAACACATGGGTCATGTTACATGTTGGAGAAGCTTAATTATGGAAAATACATGGGTCATGTTACATGTTGGAGAAGCTTAATTATGGAAAATACATGGGTCATGTTACATGTTGGAGAAGCTTAATTATGGAAAATACATGGGTCATGTTACATGTTGGAGAAGCTTAATTATGGAAAATACATGGGTCATGTAACATGTTGGAGAAGCTTAATTATGGAAAATACATGGGTCATGTTACATGTTGGAGAAGCTTAATTATGGAAAATACATGGGTCATGTTACATGTTGGAGAAGCTTAATTATGGAAAATACATGGGTCATGTTACATGTTGGAAAAGCTTAATTATGGAAAATACACGGGTCATGTTACATGTTGGAGAAGCTTAATTATGGAAAATACATGGGTCATGTTACATGTTGGAGAAGCTTAATTATGGAAAATACATGGGTCATGTTACATGTTGGAGAAGCTTAATTATGGAAAATACATGGGTCATGTTACATGTTGGAGAAGCTTAATTATGGAAAATACATGGGTCATGTTACATGTTGGAGAAGCTTAATTATGGAAAATACATGGGTCATGTTACATGTTGGAGAAGCTTAATTATGGAAAATACATGGGTCATGTTACATGTTGGAGAAGCTTAATTATGGAAAATACATGAGTCACATAACATATTGAAGTTTACTTATTGAAAATACATGAATCAAGTGACATGTTAGAGAAGATTAATTAAGGAAAATACTGGAGTTATGTGACATGTTGAAGAAGTTTATTTGATGGAAAATATACGAGTCATGTGGCATCTTAGAGAAATTTAAATATGCAAAATACATGGGTTATGTGGCATGCTGCTGAACTTCATCTTTAATAATCTATGTGTGCCCACTTTGGAAATTTATTTAACAGGGAGGTATTCTAAATTACATATATTCACATATAAAAGTTTGCACACACAAAAATAAGAGTAGGCATTGGCTCTTTAATGAATCTTCTTTCATACTAGATCTCCATATTGCTTTTTCAAGGTAAATGTCACATCTTTTGATGGCCACAATTGGGGAAAAAATATGTGTACATGTACAATACAGACTTGCTAAATAAGTCTAATTGCAAACAATATATGTGTACATGTACAATATAGACTTGCTAAATAAGTCTAATTGAAAACAATATAAGTGTATATGTACAATATAGACTTGCTAAATAAGTCTAATTGAAAACAATATATGTGTACATGTATAATATAGACTTGCTAAATAAGTCTAATTGAAAACAATATATGTGTACATGTACAATATAGACTTGCTAAATAAGTCTAATTGAAAACAATATATGTGTACATGTATAATATAGACTTGCTAAATAAGTCTAATTGAAAACAATATATGTGTACATGTATAATACAGACTTGCTAAATAAGTCTAATTGAAAACAATATATGTGTACATGTATAATATAGACATCCTAAATAAGTCTAATTGAAAACAATATACGTGTACATTTATAATATAGACTTGCAAAAAGAGTCAAATTGCTAACAACACAAACCCTGATCTGCTGCCAAAACATCTGGGTCCATGTTGTTTGTTCTAGTAATTACTACTTACAAAATGCATAGACCTAAATCTGCTGACATATTATTACAGCAGATCTGATCCTATATAGTCTGCAGTTGGGCTTGACTTGTAACCATGTATATAAAGTATTATAGTATTAATAAGATCTTAATATGGGTTAGTTATATGCTACATATGTATATATATATATATATGATATTATGAATAAGATCTTTATTTGTTTAGGTTATTTTAAGATTTGCCTGAATGCTTGTAATTACATGTCCCTTTTTCTTACACTGTACAAATGTCAGACAGCAACACACTCAGCTTTGTACTTGACACTGTCAAATACATGAATGCTTGTAAAACATATCCTTTTTTCTGACACTGTACAAATGTCAGGCAGCAACACACTCAGCCTTGTACTTGACACTGTCAAATACATCAATGCTTGTAAAACATATCCTTTTTTCTTACACTGTACTAATGTCAGACAGCAACACACTCAACCTTGTACTTGACACCTTCAGCACTTCACTCTTACACATGTCTATTAAAAAGTTACATTAGCAAAGCAAAGAGGACAAGTACCTTTGGACTGAGAAAGAAGTTCATCTGTCTTCATATATCAATAATTATTTGCTGTATCTTAATATCTATGGTTTATGGTAAACATTTGAACACAAAAAAGTGAATTTACTGTACTGATGAAAACTTTGGAACACTAAGAAAAAGTGAATTTTAAGTATCGAAGAAAAAGTTTGGAACACAAAGAGAAAGTGAATTAATAGTACTGAAGATAAAATACAAAACACTAGGAGAAGGTGAACTTACAGTACTGAAGAAAAACTTTGGAAAACTAAGAAAAATACTGAAGACAACCTTTAAAAGACTAATTGAAGGTAAATTTACAGTTGTCATATATATTTAATTTCTATTGTTTGTTAGCTTTTCTCCATGATTATATGTTACGTATATACATGTTATGTATATCTGTATATTGTAATTGATGTTAGTACAAAATCATGTTAATGGTCAACTTAACTAGTGACATTTATTTTGTAAACAACATAATACATACCCAATATTTCTCAATGAATATACATTAAATATTTAGATCATTATTACTGGAGTTAAACATTTTTAGTTGAATCTGAGTCTGGGACATTAGTTTTTCACTTGGAAATTCCTAAACTTGTTGACAATTTTGAGTGTTTTTGAAAGGAAAAAGACCTACGGCTCTATTATTGTGTCTTATCTTTTTATATCAATTTTGTTTCTTGATAAATGACTAATTCCTACCATAACAACCAAAGTGAAATCGGTCTTATTGTTGTGTTCAGTTTTTAATGTGAGTGATTTACTTAAATAAACTATTCATGAATTACGAAATGCGCATTAATACTTTTTTTGACTAAATCAATAATTTGGATTAATAGTGAGGTTTTGGATTATATTATAGTGATACATTAAAGACTGTAAACACATCACCACATTCTAGGTCATTAGCAAATATAAGACTACAGACACATCAGCACATTCAACATTGGAATTTATCTGGAACGCCACTGGAATTTATTCGGAATACTCTCTATTTTTGGACTAGTGATGTAACTTTTAGGATTATTTTGGATTTAACTAAAAGTACTGTAAGATCTTTTTACGTTTTTCCTTTGTATCCCAGAAAAATAATTTGTCAAATTTTACAAAACTTATTGGTTTCGCTCTTTGCTGTTGCTAAGTTTATGACCAAAGAGTCATAGCAAAATACTGAAGAAAACGTTTGGAACACTAAGAAAAAGTGAATTTACCGTACTGAAAAAATGTTTGGAACACTAAGAAAAAGTGAATTTAAAGTACTGAATACAAGTTTTAAGATTACTTACCTCATGAATATATGACAACCACTTTGGAAGGGCTTCAAAGGATCTTCTATTGCATATATCATATACCAGCATTATACCCTGCAGGTTAAAGAATGTATTCATGTATTAATATTTACCATCATACCATACCCTACAGGTTAAAAATGTATTCATGTAATTAATATCTACCATTATACCATACCCTACCTGTTAAAAGATGTATTCATGCATTAATATTTACCATCTTACCAAACCCTACAGGCTAAATAATGCATTTTTATATTATACCCAACAGGTTAAAAATGTATTCATGTAATTAATATCTACCATCCCTAGCTGTTGGCATTGATATTCAAGCTACTGTGATGGAAAGCATGTCTGTGTTTGCATTGATATTCAAGCTACTGTGATGGAAAGCAAGTCTGTGTTGGCATTGATATTCAAGCTACTGTGATGGAAAGCAAGTCTGTGTTGGCATTGATATTCAAGCTACTGTGATGGAAAGCAAGTCTGTGTTGGCATTGATATTCAAGCTACTGTGATGGAAAGAAATGTGTTTGCATTGATATTCAAGTTACTATGATGGAAAGCAAGTCTGTGTTGGCATTGATATTTAAGCTACTGTGATGGAAAGCAAGTCTGTGTTGGCATTAATATTCAAGCTACTGTGATGGAAAGCAAGTCTGTGTTGGCATTGATATTCAAGCTACTGTGATGGAAAGCAAGTCTGTGTTGGCACTGATATTCAAGCTACTGTGATGGAAAGCAAGTCTGTGTTGGCATTGATATTCAAGCTACTGTGATGGAAAGCAAGTCTGCGTTGGCATTGATACTGAAGCTACTGTGATAGAAAGCAAGTCTGTGTTGGCATTGATATTCAAGCTACTATGATGGAAAGCAAGTCTGTGTTTGCACTGATATTCAAGCTACTGTGATGGAAAGAAATGTGTTTGCATTGATATTCAAGCTACTACGATGGAAAGCAAGTCTGTGTTTGCATTGATATTTAAGCTACTGTGATGGAAAGCAAGTCTGTGTTTGCACTGATATTCAAGAGCAGCAGGGGGGGTGAGCCGGACAACATTTTTAGACAAGTTTTCACTGAAATCAGGCTTCTACGGCCAAGATGTGGTGAATCGGATACAAGTTTTCAATGAAATCAGGCAAATAAATCATTGATTAGGCAAAAAAAAATCAATGAAATCAGGCAAAAAATAATAATGAAAAATCAATGAAATCAATGAAATCAAAAACTTTTCAAGAGATTACAACGTCGTTGTCACTCACCCTCTCAACCGAATATTTGATCCAGTCCGATACGATATCGTGTCCGAGGGTCATGTAAATTTATTGTTACAAATCCATGTGGGGCAGACTGAGCATGACTAAAGAAATTTCTAAATTGATTGAAGTCCATATCGGAGCACCATGTCTGCCAAATATTTCGTAGCGTATGTGTATCAACTCCATTAAACACACACAACACATTACAATTATCGCGAATCACTTTTGGTATTTGTGTGTAGCGTTGAGTGACATAGATCACATCCGTGTTTTTGTGCCTGCCTCTGGAAAAAATCTTTGCAGGGTTTTTTTGTTTATCTAACATGACATCGTCGTATACTACCATGTTGTTAATACTTCCATCAAGATCTTCTACTGATGGTGCCTCGTCAATATCGGTTATAAATTCAATAACATCCTCACCAGCAATCTCTGAAGCGTTTTCATTAAAATCTTTTAGCACTTCATAGCATCGCTGATCGTCTACGCTAGGGGCAATTAAATACAACTTATCCCACTTCATCCATCTCATTATTAAATTGAGCAACAATTGCGTCTTGCCTGATCCAGATGGCCCGATTATAATTGCGCGAATAGAGTTTGGTAGCGCTGCATGATGCTTCACTGGTTCTCTTGTTTTAGTCGCTGAAAAATCAATTATATTCATATCTCTATACATAAATTATGGATCTATATTGTGTGAAGTGTAAGGCGCGTACTGGCACAGATGACTTGACGACGATTACAACTAAAAATAACCGATCAGCGCTTTCTGGTAAATGCGTACAATGTAGTACAAAGAAATTTAGATTTGTTTCTAAACCCAAGGAACCTTTAAAAAAAAACGAGGAGGTGATATCGCTGCCAAGTTAGCAAAACTCCCTGGAACTCCATGGGCAAAATACCCCGGAGAAAAACACCTTCCAGGATATAGCTACTGTGGACCGGGAACACGATTAGATATCAGACTTGATGATCAAAATCAGCCCCGACCCGGCGAGTATCCAATAAACGCTATTGATAAGGCGTGTCACCTTCATGATGTTGCTTATAAAAGCAGCAATTTGCAACACAGGCATCTAGCAGATGTGAAATTAATTCATGCGTTAAATGCTATTCCTGATAAATCCTTCAAAGAAAAATTGGCTTCATGGTTGATAAAATCGGCTATGAAAAGTAAATTGATGTTAGGTGCTGGTAATTAATAACAACATGGAATCTATTTATTACTCCCCAAGAGGATACTGGAGGGGTAAATCAGCAATCCATAAACTCGCTAGCGCCGCAAAAGTGAAAAAAACCACTGCGGCTCATTGGTTATCCAAACAGGCACTATGGCAAATTTATCTACCACCGCCTAAACAAATTCAATTCTCGCATTTTGATGTGACTGTTCCTAATGAAGTTCATCAGGCTGATCTATTATTTTTGCCACATGACCACGGTTACAAATACGCATTAACTGTAGTTGATATTGCAAGTCGATACAAAGAAGCAGAGCCGTTAAAAACAAAATCGGCCACTGAAGTAGCTTCTGCATTTGAAAGGATTTATCGACGAGGTCCTCTGCACTGGCCAAATCTATTGCAGGTTGATCCCGGCAAAGAATTTCAGGGTGCAGTGTTATCTACAATGAAACATCATAATGTCACCATACGACGAGGGCATACTGCGCTACATCGCGATCAGGCCATTGTAGAACGGTTTAATAAAACCCTTGCTGAGCGGTTATTTGGATATCAATACGCAAAAGAATTCATCCAAGAAAAAAGATCCCGTGAATGGGTTAAAAGGTTACCAGCTGTGATTACTGCACTGAATAACGAGATTACTAGAACCATCAACATGAAACCTATCAATGCGATTAAAAAGAAATCAATACCTGAAAAACCACAAAAAGATTCTAGCGTTTCCGAACCAATTCTTGGTAGTAATGTCATTGTGAGGTATTTATATGAACCAGGAGAGCTTGAAGGGGGTAGAAAAAGAGCTACTGATCCTATTTGGAGTGTTACTACACATAAGATATCTAGTATAACACGATCTACGGGTAGACCTCCAGTCTATAAACTGGATTCAACTGCCCCTCAGCGGGTTTTTACTAGACAACAATTACAAATAATACCCGAGGATACTCAATTGCCACCGCATGGTCTTAACTAGCACCCTTGCGTCTATTGCACTCAAGACAAGTCAACATCACATTGTTTCTGACATGACCGAGACTATTATTTTTTCTGTCAACGGTAAATTGGCGAGGATCCTTATCCGAATACTGCCAGCGCATTATACAATTGCAACTTGCGCAGTGATTATTCTGTTGTTGCTTCAAAGTGATTATTAATTCAGCATCAATATCAAATTCTCGTTGTTTTTTTTTGTCCTGTTGTTTGTAACCGGAGAGTTTTTTATCAATCATTTTAATATCAATATCATCTATTGTGGTGTCATTATCATCGAAAACAATTCTTCGAAGTTGATTTATTTTTCGTACTCTGGATACTGAAAGATAGACTAAATTCGACCATTCGATGCGATTATCTACCATCCAAACAATTGTATCCGATATAGTCAATCCCTGTGAAGAGTGTATTGTTGCTGCGTATCCTAGCGTCCATGGGGATTTATTAGCACGCAATGCATCTTCAACGACATTGATATCAACCAGCACAATATCATTTAATACGAGAATCTGCTTTTCACTCTGTCCTGGAATATCAACTTCAATGTTCTGTTTTCGTGTATCCGATGGCCTATAACAAAGAGGCACTGGAAGTGTTGCAAATTTTTGTTTATGCAATTCAAATAATTTCATCTGAAGTGTGTCTCTGACTATTTTTCTACTTGCAATGATCAAATCGTTTGGTCTCCACATTTCCCAAAACTCATTCATGGGAGTTTCCGAAATTATTTCACGGGCTATTTCACACTGGATTCTATCCGGTTGTAATCTAATTAATTTCTTAAATTCTTTTAATTCATTATCAAGTGATCTATGATCGGTATCAATTTCTTCATAGTAGTCTACAAAACCCTTTAGCCATTCATGGGGAGATGCACCGACAAATGGTGGTGGTTGGCCGTGATCACCGCACATGACGATTTTTGTATTCTTCAATAACAACCACTCAAGAAATATTTTTAAGACATCTTCTGACACTGTGTCTATTTCATCCCAAATGATAATTTCAGGAATAAATTTCTCTCCCATGCGCTCAGGAGTCCATTTATCTCCTTTCCATCGGAAAAAACTATGATAGGTACAGGCATTTACCCCTCTCTGTATCATTTCTCTTGCAAGTCTGTGAGTCGGTGTTAGCACAATCATGTTAGAAACGCTAGCGTTTCTACGAAATAACTCAATTGCCCGGGTTGTTTTTCCTGACCCACCACAACCGTTTAAATAAACTGTTTTATATCTACAGATTGGATCAGAAATCGGTGGTGCACTAGAAAATTCTGAACACTGATTGCTTTCTAAGTAATTATTTTCAATGGTAACATCTGCTGATGGAATATAATCATGAATCATTTCTTTCTTAATTCTCCATGATCCCCAATTCTCGTTGCCAGTAGCCTTAAAATCAACCATTTTGCTGTTTATGTAAAATGAGTCAGTGGCAACTCTAACTGCGGTGTTAGGAAATTTATTGATCATCGAAAACAGATTAATAGAAGCATAACCGAGCATAGAAGCTCTCAAATGTGTGTACTGCGGATTGTATCCATCATTGTAAGTAACAATTGTACCCAATTTGGTTCCATCGGACATAAATGCGTCCTTACGATTGACATATAGGCCTTTATTCGTTAAATCCGCCATTACAAAATCGTATTCAGCGTTGTCTATAATCAATCGTGAAGAATATCTCGTATTGTCATCTTTGCCACCCTGAGTGAATTTACCGATTATTCTTCGTCCAAGATTTTTTGCTTCATTGTTTCTGATTTCAAATAACTGTTGGGACCAATCCATGATTTGTTGTTCATTAAAATCAGGAAACAGTTTTCGCTCTTCGCTAATTATTTTTTCTAGATCAGGTTGTGGTAACCAGACTGATTTCTGTGCTTGATAGGATATTATTGCTTCACTGACAATTAATGATTTTAACATCTTACAATCAATCATATACCGTAATAACACTATTGGCATCCAGTGTTTTTCAGACATGTGTTTACCAATCCAAAGATAACTACACGGATGAAGTCCTTCAGCCATTTCAAATGATACCACACAAGCGAATCCGGTTAAATCAAAATCAGGCAGTGGTCCATTAATAGCAACACGGGTCATTTCGTGTGTAGGGTGTCCAAATCGATTGAAATATTTCTCGCATTCTCCATACCCAAGAAAACTTCCTGGATAACACGCAATCATATCAACTGAAATAACGGTATCAGTGTCGTATTTTGTATTCCATAATCCGCCGTGGCTGTATTCAAGACAGGACAATTTGACATCTGATAAAAACTCACTTCGTGTTGGTTTCCACGCGTTTTTCTTTCTTGCAAAATGTGCTGCAATGGATGGTACTGTGAAACAGTTTGCTAATAATTGATCGTTGTCTTCTCCGTCCCCAGAAAACTCACTAGCTAGTTGTTTCATTTGATTATGCAGTTCTTCGGTACGATATAATTCTCCGTTGGGCCTTACAAACTGATCAAATTTGCATTCTTCGTCTGAAGTACTATGAAATAGCCACACTGACACAGGATCGTTTTTACTCAAATGGTAAATAGCATCAAATAATTTCTGCTCTGAAAAAAACTCTTCGGTTTGGGATAGATATTTTACGGTTCTATCCCGTGGGAATATTGTTACTGCAGATGACCACGCGTGTTCATTATGATCAATAATTTCAATTGGGGTTCCTTTTTTTGATTGATATTTCGGTTCTTTTAATACTTCACCGGTGATTGTTCTTACTGATATTGGAAATCTCAATGATGTTTCTAATTTAGTTATATCCTGAATTGTTGCCCCATTCTCTTTTACCGTGAACTCCCACTCGGTTATTTTTTTTCGCCTTAGATCAGTTAGTTTATTTCCCCGGGACGCATTTGTGAAGTGTTCTATTATTCGTTCTGCTACACAATTAAGCCCTGTCGAATATTTCATGGGTGCTAGTTTTGCAATATCAGGTTTTTCATTGAGCGGATAGATCTTGTAAACAACTGCTGTGACAGGATAAGATCTTTCGTAGTAGGGTTTATCAATTCCGGTCAAAATTCCCGGTTTTGAATCCTGATTCACAGTGATAGTTTTTTTGCCTTTCAAGATAGGTTCAAATTTATCCCTAATGATCCATTTTCCATCCTCACGGATAATGAATTTGATTCGGAAAAAATGACTTTTTTCCCCAACACGTGAAATGATCACTGCTGCTTTTTCATCATTCATGGTAGCGTCAACAACACCATCAATTCGAAATGTTGACCAGCAATAAAATGCTCCATCACGCTTGAATTCATTAAAACAGTCTCTGATGGCTTTATCAAGAATTTTATTCTTGGGTGTATTAGAAACTATATCAAGATTGAATTGAGCATCTTTCCATGGTAATTTCATGTTTCCGTCTACTACACGTTTTTTGGGTCTATCGCGATTAAATCTAGGATTGATTTTCAATAATCTCTTAAACTCTTTCATGTTTCCGTCTATTGGACGTTTGTTACGTTTTTTGGGTCTATCGATATTAAATTTAGGGTTAATTTTCAATAATCTCTTAAACTCTTTCATGTTTCCGTCTCTTGGACGTTTTGGACGTTTGTTTCTGTTTACTACACGTTTTTTGGGTCTATCGATATTAAATCTAGGATTGATTTTCAATATTCTCTTAAACTCTTTCATGTTTCCGTCTCTTGGACGTTTTGGACGTTGTTTCTGTCTATTGGACGTTTTTTTAGGTCTATCGATATTAAATTTAGGACTGATTTTCAACAATCTCTTAAACTCTCTATCGGTATTGAATTTAGCATTTTTCGAAGTCAATCTCTTGAACTCCTTCATGCTATACATAAAACAAGTATTTAAATGAAAGTTTTATATATAATGAACCAGTGCAAATGGCTCATGATGGGAAATGTAACCCCGTGTAACAAATCATGCAGAAAAAATGAGTACTGTAGGTATCATATGCAAAGTTTTCGACATGGGAGACTTGGTCCGTTACCCTGTATTCGATGTGGGGTTGGGGTTAAGGGAAGATCACAATTGTGTATTGATTGCGGTGGTAAGCGATATAGGGAATTGAAGCGTTATTATGATAAAAGAATCAAAAATGGACAATCCATCAGAAATTATGACCCTGAAAAAGTCTTTGACCCTGATAACGTCACTGACAAAATCATAAGAACTCCGCAAGACTACATCGAAAGGTTCTCCAGTGATGTAATCATTAAACCAAACAATGAATTAGACAAACAATAGAATAGTATATATGAACCAAGAATTCAGACCACATCCAGTGATTACAAATTATGAAGCATCCAGTGATGGTGTTGTAAGAAACCGTAGGCTGAAAAAACCGGTCGGTTTTGTGAGTAATCAAGGGTATTTGAGGTTTAGCGCTGGAAAGAAAACTTATCACAATCATCGTTTCGTGTATGAATGTTTTAATGGATTAATCAAAAATGGTTTTGTTATTGATCACAAGGATTCTAATCCAAAGAATAATTCTGTATCAAATCTGCAGGCTATCACACTGAGTGAGAATTCCAAACGAGGAGAGACTGGAAAATGCAAAACGGTTTGGAGGAGACCTGTGAAATCTTTGAATACAATAACTAACGAAGAGAAAATATTTCAATCAATAACCAGCGCCGGTAGGCACTTCGATATTTGTCCAACTTCTGTTCAAAGAGTTGCAGAGGGAGTTTGTCGATCTGCGATTTCAAAAGGGACGGGACAAAAAGTTCGATTTAGTTATGTATTTTTCAATTAGAGATATGTCATTGCTATAGAATAATGAATTCTGAAAACATGAATAGCATCATAGTTGAAATAGCAAAATTGAAAAATCAGGATATCAAACTATCAGATGGCTTAAATCCTGATCAAATTGTGTCTGATTTTCAGGATATAGAATACGGAGTTAGCACTAACAAATATATGCTACCCAAGAAATATGCACTCATCAAAAGAATTCAGAATTCTATTAAAGACTCTCTTTCATTTTCCAGTGACATCAGTGTGTTCGTTCCGTTGTATACTATCGTAGAAGGGATACGAAAAGAATTAGGGTACGAATACGAATTGAAAAAAGAAGTCAACTCTAAAATTAGAAACCTACGGGCGTTAATTCAAGAAAATTGATTACCCGACTCTTTATCATTGACCCCTTATCATTTTTTGATTGCCCGACTATTATCATTTTTTTTAGCCGACCCTCAAGAAGTATGTCAAAAATCGATGGATGATCAATGGAAAAGTGAGGAAACTATCAGTATTATTTATTTTATATACAATTTTGAGTTTCCTCATCAATGATAGAGCCGTTAAAACAATCAAATAACACTTCCATGACCGTATCAAAAATCATCTGACATGTCAAAAAAGTGAGGAAACTATCAGTATTAATTATTTTATATACAATTATGATACTTTCCTCATCATTGATAACGCCCTTAAACACTTCCATAGTGACTTGTCACTGGTGTTAAAAATCATCTGACATGTCAAGTGTTTTACAATTGAAAAATGGTTTGCGATTTCAAATAATGGTCAATGAAGCATTAACAACCCGATTGGCTCGTGAACGATTAGATGCAATCAGGAGATTTGTACCAATTCGTGACTCTGTACGGAATAAACTGCAACAACGACAGAGTTTACAAACTGATTTTGCTTTAGGGTCTGAAGAATTGTTTAAACCAGTAACCACAGCAACGAAAGGGGTAGAGCGTGCTTTACTGGGAGATGATCCCGAGACGGGAAAATCTGTTATTGGTGAACTTGAAAAACTAGCAGCGAAAACTGAACAAACAAAACAAACTGAACAAACTGATCCGAAAAAAACGACTGTTTCTCTGTTGAATAAATTTACTGATCATGCTAAAATATTAATAAAACAATTTAGTTTATTGAAACCAAAGGATTATCAAGCCTTTGGTAATTTTGCTGCTCAAAGCTATAATTCAAAAAAAGATTTTTTAAAGGACGAGTATAAGAATGATAGAATATCAAGTAATGATTGGTCCGATAATTTGTATAAACTAAATAAAGGGATTGGTCGTTTGAATAAGGATGAGATGGGGTACAAGGAATTTCAAAGGGGAATTAGTAATTATAAAAGAGAACAAATAGAAGAGCGACAACGAGAATTAGAAGAACGACGTCAAACACCAACACGTAGACAAACAAGAAGACAAAAAAAACAACAACTACCACCTGATGATGATGATGATGATTTAGAAGAACGACGTCAAACACCAACACGAAGACAAAAAAAACAAGAAGAACCTAATGATGATTATTTACAAGAAACGGATTTAGAAAAAATAGATGAAGCAGCTGGTTATAGCGGAAGTGGACTGCAAAATCCAAGGATTAGTTTCTGTCCTGATAGTGTTATCAATGATATATCACGATTAGAAGTTCTTGTAGGAGGGTTCCGAGCTGGAAATAACTCTCCAGAAATAATTAATGAAGCAGCTGATATCTGTAGACGGTTATTTGCCGGCGGTATCATGGATATCAAAACATATCGAGATTTCATTGACGAGTTAGCAAATGGGTATCATAGTGATTAAATAACAATTGAAAACACTAGTGTTTTTATAATAATGATCGTACATTACAATCATGATAAACCAACCCTCGTCTATGTAGTTAATTCACGGTTTCCAGTTTATAAAGCATACTATGGAGATGGTTTAGGCAATACCATTTTAGGATTCTTTTCAAGAATGGCCCCAAAAGTGATGCCGTTAGCTAAACAGTTATCAATGAAAGCCATTGATGTTATTCGTGATAAGGGTATTGGTGCTGTTGGAGATCTTGCAGGAAAGGCGTTTTCAACTGCGAAGGATAAAATAACATCATTAGTGAGACGAAAAAAGAAACCGTTACCGTCTACAGCAGAAATGCCTGCAAGTGTTAGTAAAATTATAAATAACGCAGTCGATGAAAAACTAGCGTCAATGGCTTTAACTCCTGACCTAAATATGATAGCAGGAAGTGGCTTTAGAAAACGCTAGCGTTGAAAATCCGATTTAGACTCTGATAAATAGAATAAAATGTTCAAAAAGTCACGTGATCCAGCATTTGATATAGACGCCCCAGTTGGCAAGGATGATTCTGTACGCGATTATCAATATTACGCCTATCATGCCATAGACCCAAATAGTCGAGCAAGAATTGATCTTCAAGTCCATGATACCAGTAAATACTTTTTACCCTGTGAAGCGTTTATTGAAATCGAAGGAGAAATTGTAACAGCTGCTGATACTGCTGCTGTACCAGCACCGTATCCAGCTGGTACTCAAGTCGGTTTTGTCAATAATGGTATTATGGCGCTATTTGAAAGTGCTAGATATCTCATTGATGGAAAAGAAATTGAGTCGATAGATCGCAATGTTGATGTGGCCACAACAATAATCGGGCTAGCGAGATATTCTGATGATTATACAAGATCAGCAGGACCTTCTATGATGTTTGCAAAAGATGTTACAAATACCGCTGGTGGAAATCAATTTGTTGTAAGACGACCAAAGAATAATGCTGGTAATGCTAATGCTGATGTCGAGAATATGATTATAAACAAAGATGATAATTTCAATCTAGGAGCTGCAACACGAAACGCAATGTTGCAAGGAGCGCGTAAATCATTTTCATGCGCGATTCCACTGCATCATATTTTTGGATTCTGTAGAAACGTCAGAAAAGTTATATATGGAGCGAAGCATACAGTATCACTTGTACGAAAGGGTGATGATAATGACGCAATCTGGAGGATTCCAGCAAACCCAGCTGCAGCACATATAAATGATGACGCCGGTAAAGTCAATTTAACAAAAATATCATTGTGGATGCCAGTGTTGACTCCAGCAATCACCGCAGAAGAACGATTACTATCATTTATGGACCAAGGAGGAAAGTCGTTGTTGAGTTGGTTATCAGTGAGTACAGATGTGAAGCAATCAGAGCTGAACGGGTTATTCACGTGGAACCTAGCATCAAAACAAGGTGTTGCTGCGCCACGTCATATATTTATTGCGTTACAGGATAACACACGAGTTGGCAATCAACTCTCCAGCCATATGATATTTGATCAGTTAGGTGTGAAAGACGTCTCACTGAGAATAAACGGCCAGCAGGAACCATCCGAGGATATACAACTTGATTACACAGAAAATCATATTGCACGAGTTTATCATAGATTGTTGTCATTTATGGCACGTGATCAAAATGTGGATACCGGTCTACAAATATCACAATTGGATTTCAAAAGCCTCTATCCGATTTATTACTTTTCTCTGGAACATCTCGATTTGATGAGACAATCTGTCGTTGATATACATTTTAGAGCCCGTGTAACCCCTGGTGGTATTAGTTATAGAGCGGTTGCTGTCATTCTCAGTGATAAATCAATGCTACTTGAAGGTGTTGGTGGAAGAATGAGAGTGGTAGATGCCCCAGTAGAAAATCTTTGAACGATTTTTCCATTAGAATCAATCTATTATGTATAATGTCATATAGTGTTATTAGTGTTGCGTTAACTCCTGGTCAAATCAAAAAATTGCAATCAGAATCGGCTAAAAAATGTGGAACCACAATCACGTTGAAACCTAATCAAATGACTGGTGGTGCAAATAAATTATCGCTGACAACTCGTCAAATAAAACATTTCAATGATGCACTTGTAGCCAAAAAAGGTGTTCAGATTACTCTTTCTGCGGCTGCTATAAAAAATATGATGAAAACGGGTGGTATATTTCCATTGTTAGCTGCAATACCAGCATTGATTGCAGCAGCAGCCCCAGCAGTAGCTAAAGCAGCGGCGTTAGGAGCCGTTGGTACTGCAGCAGGAATGGCGTTGAAAAAAGCAACTGGACAGGGTTATAAAAAAAGGGGAAAGGGTCTAAGACTACCAGGAACCCCGTATTCATGGTACAGCGGAAAAGGCCTGAGACTACCAGGAACCCCGTATTCATGGTACAGCGGGAGATCCGTTCACGGATCAGGCCTGAGACTACCAGGAACGGTTTATTAATGGTTCCCATGTCCAATTTTGATTTAATGGATGCTGCTAAAAACCTAGCGATTAAAAATTTCAGAGGTGTTTTTATGAAAGATCAATTACCACATCAACCAAACAACACTGAAACAGGTATTATTAATCTCGATAACCTGGAACTCACTGGGTTGCATACGCTATTGATCCACGTGGGATTGTTTATTTCGATTCATATGGATTAGCCCCGCCAAAAGAGTTTTTGCGTTATATAAAAAATTTTCCAATGAAGACTTGGTATTCTACGCTACCAACACAACAAATCAATGACCCACCAATATGCGGCAGTGAAGTATTAAATGTCCTTAACGCTATTTCTAACTCCTTGAGTAACCCAAGGGGAAAACCACCTCATATTGTCGTAAATGACTACACTAGTAATCGCTTTTTAGAGAGAGAAAGAGTTTTACAATAACATGATTGATATTTGGGGGAGATCTTTGAAACCCAAACCCGATGACACTGCAACCCCTGGTTCTATCAAGGATATAACAAAAAAAATTAAAGATGAAATCGCTGAGACGTTGAATTTAACAAGTGTTGACCCGAATGAAATAGTTGTATTTCAAGACAAACAGGGTAAATTGAAATCTAGTAATGTGTCGTTGGATGATATTTTAGTTAAACAACAAAAGGCAATCGAGAACACCGTTGCGTTATTTTCCGATCAGGGTAAATTGAAAACCAGTGATGTGTCGTTGGATGATATTTTAGTTAAACAACAAAACGCAATCGAGAACACCGTTGCGTTATTTTCCGATCAGGGTAAACTCAAACCAGGTGTACTTATTTCGACTATTACAGATAGAATAATTGAACTCGGCGATTCTGTGTTAGAACTAACAAAACTTGAATCTAGAATTGAAGAAAACGGAAAACAGTTTACATCATTTCGTAGAAATATCATTGATAAATTTCTTGGAACTACATTCGATAAACTCGACATAAAACTCCCTGATATTAAAAAATCCATCGATGAGACGAAAAACTTCATCGAAGCCGTCAAAGGTGATATTTCGAGGATGATAACAGTCATTGAAAAAACAAAAATTCCTCATGCGAAAACCAACAACTTAGTATACACCATCCAACACGGATCATTTGAGTGGACACCTACAAACAACAAATTAGATATCACTGCAACCGTTAAGGGTATTTATCGATGAACACTAGTGACACCATTGAGTCAATTTAATATTTCATCGTCCAGTTCATCCGGGGTCAATAATACGATTTCAACGATCATCGACAAGAATACAACTGAAAAGTTCACAATCACAGCTACTGATAAAAATTTGGTTAGAGTCTCAACAACGTGGTATGTGGAATTCGTAGCGGATTTAAGTAAATCGTAATTGAAAACGCTAGCGTATTTAAAATAAAAAATGATTTCATCATCGCAATATCGTTATGATCAGGTCAGAGAATTTCAAACTAGACTCAAAACCCTGTCTGAGGAGTATGCAATGAAAATTAAAAAATATCGCAGGAGAATTACCGCAATTGATGTTACCGTGTATTCAGTGAGTGGTGTAATCACCGGAGCTGGTATTATACTGTCTTCAGTAACAATGATGGCCCCGATAGCTGTTCCAATTTGCATTTCTGCGGCAACAACAATCGCGGGAATTATTTCAATAATCACAAAAAAAATATCATCATGCAGCCAACGGAAACTACAAGACTACATAATTCAATTTCATGTTGTGTCCACTGCATACTCGCAATTATCCTCATTGATATCGTCATCTCTCGATGATACAATTATATCAGAGAGTGAGTTTTCAGCGATGGTAGATATATATGATTCTGCGATGTCAAAATTAGAAATACAAAAACATGAGTATAATAACGATGACAACACCGATGGAATTACTTCAACAAATAGTGGAGAACACAAACCCAGTACAAACCAGCATGATCTCAATAACATCAACGAATCCAGAATTCAGTGTGAATTTCCCCTCTCCGGTCCCAGTGAAGGAGATAGCGCTAGCAAAATTACGAGTGTATCACAGCTGGCCAAATATTAGGTCAAAATCATTTGGTGGTCAACAACCCAATAATTCTTTAGTGTTTGCAAATAAGAATAAACCCGACGGGACTCCAGACTGGAATGTCGTTTCGATACCAACAGGGTCATACCAAATCGAACAAATCAATAATGAATTCGCGCGTAGAATAAAATCGATTACTGGAGTAGAGTCAAAAATAGCTATAACAGTTCATGAACCAACACTATCATCTGCCATTGAAATAAACTCAGAAGAATACGTCATAGATATATATCAAAGCTCAATAAGAACAGTGTTAGGTTGGCCTGAATTACCACCCCGGGAAAAAACCGTTGATTTACCAGAACCAAAAAAAACTGATTATATCACCGACAAGACAAAACTTGATAATCCAATAAAAAGCTATAGATATTATGATAAGTCGTATTATTTCACTGAATTAGATGAGGGAGGGGATAAATACTACATAACTCGACAGGATAAAATCACTGAAAATTTCACAGCGTTCAATAACGATATTTCGTTGTTGTTTATATCCCTAAGATCCGGCACTCTCACCCGAGATGAATTTATCAGCGTCATAGAAACATGTAACAGAATCCTCAGTGACATGAATATATTTCATTTACTAATCATACGAGAGGTATCCATTGCCAGACACCCTAACACGAAAATAAAATTTGCGACAAAATATCATATAAGCGTAGAAAATATATCCGAATTCAATCTACCAGGATATAATCTCTTAGAACTACAAAAATCTCTCGATGATGCCATCGATGTTGGTTTTAAAATAATTCATGATACGTGGAAAAAAACATCATCACAACCACAAACAACTATCCTCAAACATAATAATGACCCAGATGGTGGCGGCAGGCATATTGCTCCGTTCAATGTGAATATTTCATCGGTGATAGCGCTCAATTTAGTATGTGATGTTATCGAAGGAAGCTATCAAATAAATTTAGAACGATCAAATCAAGCTCAGCAAGGATATATTTTGTATTCATTTGCACCAATAGCTCCTCCAGGATTTTTAATAATCGAGTCTCCGGTGAATCCAGTCTATATGCGATGTCATAATAATTCATTAACCAGAATTAATTTCAAACTCACTGACCAGTCTAATAATCTGATTGATTTACAAGAGGAGGTTTTACAAATAAGTCTGTTTGTAAAGTCATAGTGATTTTCGACCCTCGGACACGATATCGTATCGGACTGGATCAAATATTCGGTTGAGAGGGTGAGTGACAACGACGTTGTAATCTCTTGAAAAGTTTTTGATTTCATTGATTTCATTGATTTTTCATTATTATTTTTTGCCTGATTTCATTGATTTTTTTTTGCCTAATCAATGATTTATTTGCCTGATTTCATTGAAAACTTGTATCCGATTCACCACATCTTGGCCGTAGAAGCCTGATTTCAGTGAAAACTTGTCTAAAAATGTTGTCCGGCTCACCCCCCCTGCTGCTTCAAGCTACTGTGATAGAAAGCAAGTCTGTGTTTGCATTGATACTGAAGCTACTGTGATGGAAAGCAAGTCTGTGTTGGCATTGATATTCAAGCTACTATGATGGAAAGCAAGCCTGTGTTGGCATTGATATTCAAGCTACTGTGATAGAAAGTAAGTCTGTGTTTGCATTGATATTCAAGCTACTGTGATAGAAAGCAAGTCTGTGTTGGCATTGATATTCAAGCTACTATGATGGAAAGCAAGTCTGTGTTTGCATTGATATTCAAGCTACTGTGATGGAAAGCAAGTCTGTGTTTGCAGTGATTTGGGTATAACAGGCTGTCTGTCTGGCTGTCAATGTGTCTATAAGGATATGGAAGAAGATGTAACCATCAAGGCCATACAAAGACGAAACTGCTAATTTGTAAACTTGTGTGCATGGTGGATCCATGAAGGGTGTGAGCAGCCCATATAAGTCTGGGCCAACCCAAGAATTCAGGAGAACTGTGTGGTTTGTCAGTGGACACATTCACAAGTTTTTACATGTATTTATGAATCATATGGCTGTAGAAATGACCGAGTAATATGATTGTTCCAACTGATTGTTGTTTCAGCTGAGTACAGTTTGGTCATGTTGATTACATGAGATTAATTTAATTTTATTTTGATTACATGAGATTATTTGAATCTTAATTTCATTCCATAAGATTATTTGAATTTCACTTTCTTTGTACGAAATTATATGAGATTATTTAAATCATACTCTCATTATCTGAGATCATATGAATCTGATCATCATACATTCTTGAATATATGAATCACCTTTCTTTTTGTGAATGTTTGGATAGAGTTATTGAATGAGACGTATGTTCAGAGCGTGCAAGAATCACTGTATTTGTAGAATATATATATTTCTGTTAATCCATTCCATAGATTTCCATCTTTCATCACACTGTGTTGTGTTGTCATTTAATCCAATCATCCATTCAGGTTTATCCTCTTACACATTGTAAACATATAGCTAAACCTGCCACATATTAGCATGGTACAGCCATTTCTGTATCATTGTAACCTTAACGCTGGCAGAATTTAAGCATGGTACAGCCATTTCTGTATTATTGTAACCTTAACGCTGGTAGAATTTAAGCATGGTACAGCCATTTCTGTATCATTGTAACCTGAACACTGGCAGAATTTAAGCATGGTACAGCCATTTCTGTATCATTGTAACCTTAACCCTAGCAAAATTTAAGCATGGAACAGCCATTTCTAAATCGCTGTAAGCATAACCATGCCAATGTTAATGTAGTATGGCCATTTCTATAGCAAATGTTAGCATGGTACTTCAATTTCCATAGCAAATGTTAGCATGGTACTTCAATTTCTATAGCAAATGTTAGCATGGTACTTCAATTTCTATAACAAATGTTAGCATGGTACTTCAATTTCTATAGCAAATGTTAGCATGGTACTTCAATTTCTATAGCAAATGTTAGCATGGTACTTCAATTTCTATAACAAATGTTAGCATGTTACTTCAATTTTTATAACAAATGTTAGCATGGTACTTCAATTTCTATAACAAATGTTAGCATGGTACTTCAATTTCTATAACAAATGTTAGCATGGTACTTCAATTTCTAAATCACTGTCAATGAATAAGAAAGACGTATTATGAGTAGAACACCACTTTTTTGGGCCATATTGAAAGTCTTATCTGGTAAAAAAGAAAGTAAGAAAATAGATAAACACCTCTTATTTTCTTAGCTGTAATTTCCTATTATCCTTAGGTTAAATGTTTGGAAATAATAACTGTCCATGGAATTTGTGCTCAACTTTGGAATGACTATGGCTGTAAAACCTTTGATGAATATTAACTTAAAGAGAAGCCTGTTCCATTTGTCTTCACACATTTATAACTGTGTTAGGCCAGTCCTATTTGTCTTCACACATTTATAACTGTGTTAGGCCAGTCCTATTTGTCTTCACAGATTTATAACTGTGTTAGGCCAGTCCTATGTCTTCAAAGATTTGTAACTGTGTTAGGCCAGTCCTACTTGTCTTCAGAGATTATAAACTGTTGAGGCCTGTCCTATGTCTCCACAGATTAATAACTATATGAGGCCAGTCCTATTGTTTTCACAGATTAAGTGTGCAAGGCTCGATCTTAGTATCATCAGATTAACAACTGTGAGGCTTGTCTTGTTTTCAGTTATAATTTTGCATGAAGTCCATCCTATTAACTCTGAAGCTTTATAAAGGCATGTCCTATTGTTTTTTTAGATTAATGCTTGCATGTGAGGCCTGCCCTATTGTGTTCACATTACATGTTATTGTGTGTGAGGTCTGTACTATTGTCTTTACAGATGAACAAATGTGTACGAGGCCTGTCCTTGTGTCTTCAAAGATAATTGTGTTTCAGACCTGTCCTATTGTCTTTGCAGATTAATAATTATGTACAAGGCCTGTTTTATTGTCATTGCAGATTAATAATTATGTACAAGGCCTGTTTTATTGTCATTGCAGATTAATAATTATGTACAAGGCCTGTTTTATTGTCATTGCAGATTAATAATTATGTACAAGGCCTGTTTTATTGTCATTGCAGATTAATAATTATGTACAAGGCCTGTTATATTGTCATTGCAGATTAATATTTTTGTGCAAGGCATGTAATATTGTATTAAAAAATGCAAGGCTTGTCCCTATTTTCAGACTGATAATTTTTAAAATCAAAGTAATCAATATATTAATTATTACCTGTGCTCTCCTATAAAACTGCTTCGTTATTGCTTCAAATCTTTCCTGACCTGCAGTATCCCTGAAAAAAAAGACAGGTTACAAAGTCAAAGAACTACTGAAAATAATATAAACAATTTTTTAAAATTAAAAATGCAAATGCAGTGTTGTTATATATATTTAATTGTTTGTCTCTTAGATAACATTTTTTTAAACATTTTCTTACATGCTATTGTAATGTAACATTGTTTGCTGGACTTGATCTGATGGGCATTTTTTTTTTAAAAAAAAATTAATTTCATTTATCTAATGAACTAAAATTAGTTTCTTTATACTCTATATGACTGTATGAATTTAATAACCAAATTATTATTGATCTAAACATGTTGATTCGGTCAGGGTTTTGGATTCCAAAGTGAATTTTATAGGCTATTGTGTTCAAAGTAAACAAGGCTCATTAGATCATTCTAGAAGATTAAATTCTATTAGTTAATGATTGTATTTAGAAAATGCTAATTTGTGCCCTGGGGTCAAGCAGAGAACTATTTTATCTTGTGACTGTGAAGATTTTATCAGTCATGTTTTAACATCTAGCACTTTAAGTTGTATTATGTTGTGACCAGTTTGGGCTGAATTCAAATGATTATTTTCTCTGGAAATAAAGAAGTGCTCTGACAAAATTCTTTGATAAAAACATTCAGTGGAATTTATACTGAATTCAAACCTGGAATAATATTTCTGTATTTCAACAAGAGATGGTTGACACATCAGCACTTCACTGACCATAATAGATACGCCATCGCCTTCAATTTTGAATCTCTACAGGATTTTGAACTGTTTTTTTATTTAAAAAATTGTATTACTAGGACTTGTGAGCTTAAATTCTTTAATTATTTATTTTAATTTAATTCACAATACCCTAAGATCTTTTCTCTCATTTTTCCCTTTGTATTCAAGAGAAATAAATTATTTAATTTTTACAAAGCTTGTTGTCTTCACTCTTTTTTATTACTTATTTTAAGAGCATAAGACTTGTAAGAAGTGCATACTTTGAGCCAAAGGTTCAAGTGCAAACAAATCTGGTTATATTGAAATAATGTGGCTACATTGAAATGTGGTTATACTGAGATAATGTGGCTATACTGAAATACATTTATATTGAGATATGGCTATATTGAAATGTGCTTCTATTGAGACAATGTGTTTATATTGAGATAGTGTGTTTAAATTGAGATAATGTGGTTATAATGAAATTATGTGGCTATATTGAAATGTGGTTATTTTTGAGATAATGTGGCTATATTAAAATAATGTGGTTATACTGAAATAATGTAGTTATATAGAAATAACTGGTTCTGGTAATTTTAGCCAAAAAGTTAAAAAATAAAATCTTCAAATTGCATTTGACCCACTACCTCTGTGAAGCTTTAATCTCCAGATGCCACAGTAAGCATAATTTAGTCAGAAAAAAAACTTATGTAATCTTAGAAATGAATGTTAGGCCAATTTTCTAACTGAAATATTCAGACAATTTTTATTTTTACATTTTTTAGCTCAACTTTTAATGTACCCCGGGAATTGTGTTTACATGCCATTAAACCACATATTTACGTGCATATGTGCATACATGCATGCATACGTACGTACGTACGTACATACATACATACATAGTGTTTCCAAGCAGAAAAGAAACAAAATATTAAAAAAATGAACATGTTTTTCTATTATATCAAATTAGATGTTGATAAAAACCAGATATTTATGTTTGCACTCTTTGAAAAAGCACTCTTCTTAAAAACTGCTTTATAAGCAATTTACCATTATCCACTCCTAGAAGCATGATTTTACTGGGCAAAGGCCAAAGACTTTGATCATGTTAAATAATAGTCCAGTTTTGACCATGTAAAATAATAGACTAAGTCCAGTTCTGAACATTTATAATTATAGTCCTGCTTTGACCATGTTAAATAATAGTCCTATTTTTGTCATATTAAATAACAGCCCAGCTTTGACCATGTTAAATAATAGTCCTATTTTTGTCATGTTAAATAATAGCCCAGCTTTGACCATGTTAAATAATAGTCCTATTTTTGTCATGTTAAATAATAGACAAGCTCTGACCATGTTAAATAATAGTCCTATTTTTGTCATGTTAAATAATAGCCCAGCTTTGACCATGTTAAATAATATAAATAATAGTCCTATTTTTGTCATGTTAAATAATAGACAAGCTCTGACCATGTTAAATAATAGTCCTATTTTTGTCATGTTAAATAATAGACAAGCTCTGACCATGTTAAATAATAGTCCTATTTTTGTCATGTTAAATAATAGACAAGCTCTGACCATGTTACATTTTGGTGACAATTACTTGGACTCATCAGACCATTTCTTATGCTAAATATAGTAATTCCTGTAAGTATAGTACAGAATATGGTTTGTTGTAAAAGTTCTGATTGGTAACTTTTTACACTAAAAGTTGGAAAAAGAGACCAGTTTTTGCACAAATAGTAGGGTCAAATTTTGGCTCCAAAACTGGCTCAGAAAAATTTAAACAGTTCCATGAATCTAGAAAGATAGGACAGCATGTACACAGCATGAACTACATATAAAAAAAACCTTACCAAAAGTCAATAAACTGCAAAATATAAGTGCGAAGAACTATTTGAAACATTTTTTAAAAATCTATCTACCTTTGTGGGTTCAAGTCTCGGATTTGGCCAATTTGGGAATATGAGAAAACTTGCCAGTGGTTGGTGGTTCTTTCTGGGGTTTTCCCAGGTTCTTCCTCTACCATTTATACTGGCTGCCATGTATAGCCAATCTTGTACTGAAAAATGATGTTAAACCCTACAACAACAACAAAAACAAAATCTAGTTTAACAATTTAAGAATGAACAGTTAAACAAAAAATTTTAAAATAAAGTAAAATATGTATGAGATTTTGGTCCCAGTGATCAGCTTTTGTGATTGTGCTCAAAGGTGTGTAGAACACAATGAGTTGGATTCCTAAGCCAAATTGTTACAGTCCTACCCGTTTATATCGACATCGCTTATATAGACAAGCCGCCTATGTTGACAAAAAAGCAAAGTCCCAGTCCCTTGGTCTACTATTACTATCATATTGTTATGCTTATGTCGACGTCAAGATAAAAGATCAACATACATGTCAACAGAAGCCCTTGGTCCCAGCTTTAACAAATCCTTTGTTTTCTAATCATTTATGTTGACAAACTGCCAATTTCGACCCATACTTTGTTCAACAATTAGTTATCTAACTAACACCCGTTCAGGAAGGATGAAAGCTGCCAAGTCTATAAAGACTAAGTTGAAGGTAACTGTGCTCCCAAAAGGAAGAAGCAAGACTGCTACATTTGAAGATGTGGAGAAAGCATCAAAATGGTACAATGAAGCATTTGCGAAAAAACTTAGTGTGGAGATCTTCGCTGCAACAAGTGGTTGGTTCAGTAGCTTTAATGTTCATCATAACATTGGATACAAAAGTATTTGTGGAGAATACATGTACTGTTGACAGTTTTTCACTTCCCTGTGAATAGCCCCATCCCCTTGGTAACCTCAATAAGATGGGAACAGACTGACCAAAATCGAGGCCAATTTAAGTACATGTACATGAAGCATGTAAATGACAACTATCCAACCATGTGCTAATGCCAACATTGAATATCGTAAAATTGTTCATATCAAGATGTGATCAATGCAAAATTTTAATTGGGATTTTACTATACAAAGGTAACCAAAATGTAATTTGTCAATATGCAAATGTATTTCACACTGATTCCATCTTCATGTACTCAAAATTTCCATTGTTTTCTCAGAGTGTAAATGCTAGTCACTGACGACAGGTCACCCTTTGCTGACGAATTTTAACTTTTATCTTTGTTTCAGCCCCCCCCACCCCACTTATCTCGACATCTATGTCGACAATATTTCCTCAGGCCCGAGGTTGTCGACATAAACAGGTAGGACTGTATTATACATATAAAGGATACAAAATCAAATATGATCAAAACACTGCCATAAAATGTGTGACCTCAATCCTAAGGTCAAACGGTAAGTCAAGCATGTACAGAATGACTTGTGAGTGTGTATGATTTGGATTTTAAACATAGCTTTAAAAATAATTGAGTCATTGATTCAATGTCTGTGGAATGGCACTTTATACTGATCTCTAGCGCTGAGGATCATGCCAGACAGATCAGGCCGACCAGTTCTAACACTAGCCTCTTAATACTGAGCACCAAACAAGGCAGAAGCTAGTAATATTTCTATAAGCTTTTGGTATGACTCAGCTGGGGTTCTGACATATGCAGTGACTGACCTGTTGTTCACAGCAATCATGATGCAGTAACGACTTATGTGGTTGACATGCCCCTGTAATACCAGAAAAGCAGTCTGCATTTCTAGCTGTTGATATGAAGAGAAAAACAAGCGTCGTTGAATTACCCACTTGGGGTCTTAAATGTGCATCCCTGCTTTAATCTTAGGCAGTGGTATATAAAAGAGTGAGGTTCTAAGGCATGAATTGGAGATCAACCCAGCAAATTTGGCCACCAACTCAGATGGTAATGAAATCTGCATCTTAAGAAGAACCAAGCAGATGGGGTCTTTACAAGGTATCCAGTTTGCTAGAACCACACATATGATGCCTTCCTAGGGGAACTAAGTCAGCTGCCATGTTCAGAGTCCCCAGACAGATGATAGGAATATACCATCATTCGTTCTGCATGGTAACCTCCTGACCTCAGAACAACTTCTGTGAAAACGTCTTGGCCATCATTGAATGTAGGAGAAACAAAAGGTCCATTTTTATTGTACCCCATACAGCCTTTAAAACCTGGTGAGGATCCTGATGTCTGAAGACAAAATGTTTCACCTGTTCCAATGGCTGGAACAGAGATGGCTATTCTAAGGGAATGGAGTGACCCTCACCAATCGAGTCTTCTGGGAGTTCATCTTAGTTTACTAAAAGTATGAGTTCATTGTTTGATCTTCGTTCTTGAGGTGAAAAAGGACGATCCCTTCCAAACTACATCCTTGGAGTAGGGGTCTTTATGATTTTGTGTTCATTGTCCTGTCTCCACACATTAGGTTAGAAATGACTACCCCGTTCTTCTCTCTCCTTGGTGAAGGGGACTGGTGATCACTTATTAATGTAGAAGTTCAGTTACGGTACCCATCTTTTCTCTTAAAATTAAATAGGTGATGGAGAAGGATGACAACCAGCCTGGTCCACTGAAACTAAAATCCATGGTGCCATGGGTAAAAAAGGACAGACAGATATTCAGCACTGGTAGTGAGAGTCCTCAAGCCTGTCAACTGGTTGAATGTGAGTGGTGGTGGCAGGTATTGACTCACTCCTTGTCTGTTTATAGTACACCAAACCCAACTCTCCAATAGAAATGTAAGGAAAGCAGTTTATTGAAATACTTTTTCCTGTACCATTAGTCAAAATCTGGTGGCTGGTTATCTTGGCTGAAATCAAGTGACCAGTAATCAATGTCAGATACCTGGCAACTGGTACTTATCATCTTACCTTATTGCCTTACCCAGCAACTGGTGACCAATGCCCACTGACCTGTCACCAGTCAATGGCAGGTCACCCAAACCAAAATGTATCCTTGCCGCAAGCTTCTGGCAAGCTTGCGATAAGCTAATTTGATGTTTATAAGCTAACATGGATGCTTGCGCAAGCTTGTACAAGCAAGTGCAGGATTAAGGCAAATTAGCTAGATATAAATGCAAGCTTGTACAAGGTTTCTTATTTGCTTCAGAAAGAAAAACTAGCTTGCGCAAGCTTACTTCTTTTCTTCAGAAAGTAAAACTAACTTGCACAAGTTTTCTTATATGTGTCAGAAAATAAATTTAAAATAGCTTGCAATAAGTTCCTTCATATATTACCATTCTTGTAAAAGATTGAGAACATGCATGTATCAAACTAGCATGCATATGCTTGCAGCTAAGGTGCACATTCTGCAACCATGGGTAAGCCTGCAGTGAATGAATAAACTTTTTGAACATGAAATTTATCATAATGTTTTTGCTAAACAGATTTGTTTTCCACTACATTGCAACTATAAGAGTACATTATTTAATCATTAAATATGCAGGTAGGTCAAGGAACATTTAACCTTCTCACCATTTAGTAAGTCATAATCTAACTTTGCAATTCCACAACAAAAAGGCATATAAGAAAATCAAACTTTTACCAGAATATGAGGTATGCCTGACACAGGGTCAGCTGCTGTCGGACCTGAATACAGGTATATGTTTTGTGGGGGCAAAAAATACGTTTTTTAATTAAAATAAATAATAACAATTTCTTTGGAATTTTCAGTTTAGAACGTGGATTCGGTTTTATTTTGATAGAATGTATCGCATATATACTATATGAACACAGTTCTACAATACGATTGGTTCGTTTGAAATTGAGGCTACCGTTCATGTCTTTATCCGCCATATTTGATTTCGCATAATGTTACCATTATTCAACTTGTTGAAGTATCTCGTCTTTGTAATCTTCAGCTTCTAATCATGTTAAATAGGAAAGAGGAATATTCAGAATTTTCTCCAGGAAAAGGAGAAGGAAACAACTGGAAGGATAATTGTGCCGTCTTGTGTAGATTTATGAAGCCATATAGTAACGGAGAAAATGTCGTTTTGCAAATTGTGTAATGTGATTTCGCTATCAGGCATGAAGGCGCATGAAAACGCTAATAAACATCAGGTTCTTGCTTCATCACACACAACTCATCCTGAATTTGTGACATATATAAATACCAGAGAGAACCTTAATAAAATTTGATTGAAATTAGATTATTAAACTTCTTTTAGAAATAAACCTTTCTCTTTCAGTTACTAGTGTTGCTGGTGAGTTATTTTGCACACGTTTTCCAAACATTAAAATCACAAAGGATAACTCATATGCTTTTGCTTTGAAACAATTTAAAAAGGAATTAGGAGGAGAGCCCTAGTAGCTGTCTTACTGAAGCTTGCTTCAATGAAGTTATCAATAAATGTGCTACAGATCGCAGGACATCAAGTCCAATTGATATCATGTAATGCACTTGTTTGAAATTGTTGCTACTTTTATAATGCTCAATGTTATTTTAATTGTGATTTTTCCACAATGTTGAAGTTCATTAGCTTTATATTTGCAAAACATGGCATCTATACTCTAGAGTTACTGACAGACCAGGACACAAAAAGTTTGAATAAACTTTAAAAAGGTTTTAAAAATGTGTGGAAATAGGAATGGCTTGAGTGCATGGAAAGTTGATGTAAATGTAGTTGTTCAGTTCATAAGAAAACTGAACACTAGAGGACTTGCATTTTGTGATCTTTGCAATAAAGAATTGAACTACGCCATTTGCAGTTGGAAGAGTTGGGAGCATAAAATGATGAAACCTGCAACACAGTACAGGACATCCCCCCCTTAATATTTTTAGGTATTTTAGGGGGCAACAATCATATCTGATGTTTGAAAGCCCACATGCTTGTAGCAAAAAATCTATACAAGCTTGCCACAAGATTGCACAAGCTTGCAAAAATAAGCTTGTGGCAATGTTCCAAATACAAGCTTGCAAAAATAAGCTTGCAATTTAGGTTTGGGTTGCGCAAGCTTGCTGCAAGGTTCCAAATACTAGCTTGTGTGACATCAGTTTGCGCAAGCTTGCAAAAAAAAAGGTTTCAAATATAAGCTTGTGGCAATGTTACAAATACAAGCTTGCAAAAATAAGCTTGCAATTTTGGTTTGGGTTGCACAAGCTTGCCGCAAGGTTCCAAATACTAGCTTGCGGACATCAGTTTGCGTAAGCTTGCATTAAGAGCTTGCGATTTTTGTTTGGGCATGCAATGTCAACCTGATTGAGCTGACTCTATTCAGGAAACTCAAGTATGATGAACAAAATATAAATTCTAGGAAGGTCTACCTGAGCAAGAAGACAACATTTCCCTTGTGCCAATTTTGGGTAGGTAACACTTACCCTAACATAGGTAACACTTACCCTTACATGGGTTATTAGTGAGGGGATAAATTATAATAATGCACCACTTTTGTTAGTGAGTATGCGAAGACCCTCAACATTAACAAAAAAGCAAAACAGAATATTACTCAAGGACTGTGGATAAAATATATACAACTCAGAAAATTATATCATTTATGGCAGTTAGGACAAAAGACACTCTCAATGAAGAAATGATAAAAAATTGTATGTGCCCAGAGATAGGTGAAATCCCAACGAAAGAGCAATATTTCAAATGACAGAATAATTAGATCTTCAGACTGGATCACCTTGTTTTATTTCAAGACATCCAATGACTATCTGGCACAGGGAATTCTACTGGATCTAGCACTGTGAAAAGATATAGCAATGTAATATTAGCACATAATGTATTAATGATATTAAAATAAAATGATCCACTTCAAAGCAAATGATGTTTTGCATCATTAATAAAAATTAACAAATTTGAGAAGTTTAAATAAACACCTCTCTCTCTCTTTTTATCTTGTTAATGTGTTTTTACAATACTTAAGAATACTTGTACTTTGTTCTTACCATATTTGTATTTTGACTGTTTGTCCATCCAAAAATAATGTTTTCATCTTAAAATCTATACCTGCAATAGATAAAACAGATAAGTGATTAGTGCTTTAGGAAATAAGTTTCATTCTGAACATTTATATATTCAGAAGTGAAGTAGGAATTATGTTTCATTCTGGATAGTTGTTAAGTGAGTGGTAAAGTAGAAATCAGGTTTCATTCTGGTGAAGTTGGAATTAACTTTCCAGACATTTGAGTAAAAGAGGAATTTGGTTTCATAGTGGACATTAGTCTAGATGTTTCATTAGGTATATTCTAGATCTGAATCTATGTCATGGAAATTTCTTTCCCAAAAACACACATCTGAAACAATGTGTAACTTTTCTAAGCAAAGGACAACTATAATGAAGGTAGACTTGCAACAGCATGTAGAACTCAGATTGAGTTGATTTCTTGGCATGGTGTGTTAAGAATGAGTGTGACTTCTGGAATAGACCTCATGGTGTCTTAGAAACAAATGTGATGCCTGGAATAGACCCCATGGTTGTCTTAGAAATGAGTGTGACTACTGGTATAGAGTACATGGTGTCTTAGAAATAAATGTGCCTACTGGAATAGGTTACATGGGGTCTTAGAAATGAGTGTGACTACTGGAATAGACACCATGGTATCTTAAAAATGAGTGTGACTCCTAAAATAGCACCCATGGTGTCTTACAAATTAGTGTGATTCCTGGAGTAGACCCCATGGTGTCTTAGAAATGAATGTGACTTTTGGAATAGACCCCTTTTCACAACATAGTTTAACAGAAAGGTAAGACTGTCATCAAAATGAAGATATAATTTCAAAAATATCCTTCTATGGTTGTGCCTGTTGTTTTTATTCAAATTGAAAAGAATCTACAACAAAGTTTTTCCACTGATATTTACATACAGTCATTTCAAATCACAATATATGATTAATGACTCAATACAATTTTCTTTTTCGTTTTAAATGATACTTTGGAAGTGTATGATGGCACAGACGGTAATATATCAAAATTGTAGCCATTGGCTGCAAGTTTAATCTGCACAACTGATGAGTTGTTGAGAGTAATCTAAAGCTAGATTCTGTCAGAAGGTAGAGCATCCAATTTGCTACCATTGGGTTGCAAGTTCAGTCCTCATTGTTGAAAGGCAGTTGAGAGTACCCTAAAGTTAAACACTCTGTCTCAGCTTGTTAGCTCCTGATAAAAGATGTTACTTAATGAAAATCCATGTGAAACAAAACTTCTACTTTTTTGGTTTATTTTTTTATTATATTTGACAAACTTTGTAGCATTAGATTATATTATATCTACAGACATCAAAAAATGAAAAAGAGAGGTTGGAATGTAGAAATGGTCCTAATTTAGTCGTGTTTGTGATCATTCATTTTTACAATATTCACAGCATAGCTTGCCATGTCCAAAGAACTAAAATGGACAAAGTTATGTATATTTGATTTAATTGTTTGTATGACTTTTTAGCTTTTTGAAGATAATAATCGATTAGATGCTATTGTAATGTAATATTGCTTATTGGTAAACACCTAATACTGTAATAGAAAACACTTCATTCTTTTATCAAATTCTTTCTCAGAGTAAGAGTTATTAAGTCAAGGCCATACCTGGAGTACGTAATATTTATTTATTATGTAATGGCTTGGATAAACACATAAATATGTACATATGTGTGTGTGTGTGTGTGTGCTTCAAATTTTATTGTAACTTTAACAATTTTTAGGTCATATCGCTATGACATGTAGTATGATGTCTTACCCAGTTATCCTGATACCAGGCCAACCAGTCCTAACACTAACCTCCTAATACTAATACCCAGCAAAATTATTCTCTCTGTGTATGGGCTTGATATCAGGATCATTATTAATAGAAGAAATAATTATGTTTATTTGAGTCAAAAGGAGTTATGGAAGCACTCTAGTAATTCAGTAAGTTGGCATGGTGAACATATGCATGAAAGTACTTAAGAAATTACTGTTTTGTCTTTTGTGATGTGGCAAAATAAATGCAAGGAAACAAAATTACCTATGGTGGAAATGTGACTATCCATGAATTCATCATTGGAAAACCTACAAAGAAGACAAGTTTTGCCAACACCAGTCTCTCCAACTAACAACAGTCTCACAAGTGAGTCATAGCGTTTTGATGTCATCCTCAGAAAATTGACAAATTATCTTGACACTAATCAATGGTGAGCAATCTACATGTTACATCAGTGAATTTATCTTGGGAAGTTACATATGGATGGCATTGTCAAACCAAATCATTGCTTCCCGTGTCTGCCTGAAACAAAAGAGATTGATATATATATATATATATATATATATATATATATATATATATATATATATATATATATATATATATATATATATACACACACATCATAGTACAGACATATATTACTCAACAGATGTATACGGATCTGTCCTCCTGTATATCTGATTTGTGTACAATTGAGTACATGTCGACAAAAAGACCATCATTAATACATAGCCATTAAGAGATGTATATCAGTATACAGACATACAGATAATTATATATATTTAACTAATCACAGAAACATACAGATAATAACACATGTAAGAATTGGCAGAGACATACAGATAATAACACATGTATCTATTGACAGAGACATACAGTTAATAACACGTGTATATATATGGACAGAGACATACATATAACTCATGTATCTATTGACAGAGGCATACAGAGAGCAATACACATGTATCAACTGACATACATTTAATAACATGTAAGTATTGACAGACGTACCTATAATAACACATACGTAACTACATATGTAATTATGGCCATAGACACATATAACAAAAAATGTAATTATTGACAGTCATAAAACTAACCTCTAAAAGCTCAGCACCTAGTGAGACAGCTGTTAGTACCATTTTTAGAAGTCTTTGGTATGACTCTGCCAGGGTTTAAAACTGAAACCACCTGCATCCATGATGGATGTGTTAACCACTAGGCTACTGGAGCGGTCCTGTGCAGAAACCATTAATTTCTTATTAGACTTGCAATGACCATAACCTCTTACCCTTAGACCTCAGAATAATGAGGTTCTTTATTACTAAGTGCAGAAATTATATTTCTTCTACAAGTCATAGTGACATTGACCTATGACCCCAAATCAACAGGATTCTTGCTCACCCCATGTGCAAGCCATATATATTTACATACAGTGTGTACCCATGATGAAAAGCTTGACTATTATTGTGCAGAAATGAAGGTAGCAACAGATGGAAGAATGGACAGAGACAAAATCATAACACTCAAAGAACACATAAAAATCATGGGAGCAAGGTAAGATGTCCGACAGCATATCTTTAGGTGATGACCATAACTATATATACTTCTTGAAAAGAGTGTACTAACCAACACACACACACACTCTCTCTCTCTCTCTCTCTCTCTCTCATTTTAATATGTCCATATGTCCAGTCATGTAGATAAAAGTTAGTCTCATATACTAATGTTACCTGTATTTACATGGGAAAAATGCTCCTGGATCTCATCATTACATATTTCCAATATCTGCTGAGTACACATTACAAGTCAAGTTTCTTAGCATCACCACTGATAATGGACATTTAAATTAGCCAGTCAAGTTAATCCAAAGTAACTACAATAGCTTATCATCATAACATGCATTATAAAAATATATATTTTATTTGATATTCTTCAAATTTAAATTTCAAGTAATGAACAGATAACTAATTTTTAATTGTACAACATGGCTTTTTTTTTTTTTAGTAATGAGCAGTGTCCTCCTCCCCCACCCCTCAGCTCCATTCCCTTGAAACAATTTTTGAGTCTCAAAAACCATTCAACACTGCCTGGGTGGTTGACATGCATTTCAAGGTCAGCTTGGAAGATCCAATGGGATGACACAAGTCATTTGATAAAGTATACAAAGAGAGGTATACACCTATAACTGTTGTGCGACAAGAGATGGAAAATAAAATATCAGAAGCATAAATTAATGGGGTTTTTTTTTATGAATGAATACGAAAATTTTTAGAAGTGATTTTCTCCCTATTTTCTTGTATTGGTTTGTTTATGCGAAAATGATGGGTTTAAACATTTTAGTAGTCCGAGTTTCCTCTGACCCTTGTAGACTCATTTTAGTAGTCCGAGTTTCCTCTGACCCTCTGTAGACCTACACCCCAACATAAAAAACCAAATATCTAAAATGGGGTGGCAAGGGTCAGAGGAAACTCGGACTAACATTTTAGATACGGCAACTTAATGACAAACTGATTACCAAATTTTAACAAAAATCAGTATAAACAGAAGTGATTAATTAATAGGTATGTTGTAATGGTCGAAATCACCCACTTAGTGACCGGAAGGTGTTACGTACGGTACACGTCAAGGACTAATCCCTGAGTAGTTGGAATGCGACTTTACTCATAAGACTGGAGAGTTTACCTTCGTTATGTACTTAATGCACTATCACCTGTCTAATTTAGGGGTGGAGGAATTGCAAGGGAATCGTGTGATTATGAGTCATAACTATAGCATTAATCTGTCACGCGTTACAATTTCGTATCCAGTTAGAGTGCTTCGACAGACGGATAGGTTATTATCGCTACGGTTTAGAGTACGCATAAAATCTTGTCAGTTGTTATAGACATGTTTGATACAGCCTAACGAACAATACCTTTCATATAATATTTCTGTTACATCTTAAAGCTATTTTTGATTACCGAATCTAACATGAGACCCAGCGATTCATCCACTTATGACAGGACTTGCAAGTGATTTCCCTTGAGTTCTCGCTAGCACAAGTCCAAGCTGTGACATAAAAATAACAGTACGGATGTATCCTAGAGACTAAAAACACTGCTGTTGTATAGGTATCACGGTACCAATTGTTTTTTTTAAAATTGACATCAATGCTAACGCTTTGTGAAATAAATATACTTTCTATCCTACCCCAGCATGCATGTCAAACACTGCCAGTGAGAAAAATGTTAGATTGTCCATTTGACAAGGACAAAACCAAGTACTCCATTTCATTTAAGAGAGATAACTCTTCTGGAACTAGACACGGGTTAAATTATCTAGTCACAACATACACATTTTCAGCCATGTATACCACATATTTAAAATTTAAAAAATACATCATAAAAATACAAGATATGATTTAGATATGAATTAACATAATCTCACATGTTGCCAAGAGGATAAACCTTTTCTTTAAGCCTAACAGAAAGTACAACTCTTTACATAATGCACCAATCACAGCTATTGTTTATTTCTAAATACCATACACCTTAAGCACCGCCCACCCGGGGTTGTACAATTGGTACCGTTATACCAACAACGACAGTAACCAATTTCCCTCTTTATATAATAGGACTAATTTGAATATTTATTTTATTAAAAACATATATGGCTTAATTTTACAAACCATCATCGTCGTGGTCGTCGTTGTTGTTATCGTCGTCTTTATCTTAATATCAACGACTGGTGGAATTCGTTAAGGTTTCTGTTTACTTTTTTATGACAACTCAAGAATGTATATATGTGAACAGTATAATCAGACCTAAGATTGATTACTTCCTTATTGAGTGTCGTTAACAACAATTTCACCATTCTATTGTCGACGTATTTCTTCGTTGCAGCGTCATTGTTTGATTCTGGTTCTTCAAGACCAGTAATTTTATTATTAGTAATATTATTGATACCGGATATAGTATCACCGGATTTGTGTACTCGACCACAAATAATATATAATATCGTTAACATAACAACATCCGTTTTAATTGTTCCACCACTATCAAACCCAACTATGGTGTTTCGGTTACTCCATTGATTCCGACGATAATATCTTGTAATGAAAGATTACTCGCTTTTAATCTTCATTGCTTATCTTGAAATACAACAACTTCTGGATCTACATTTGCAAGATTTAATTATTCGGATATTTCATCACTATTGATTTTATTTATATTTTCGTGCGATATTCCGTCAGTTGTTTGTTTTGGTTTAAATAAAGATCTTCCGAAATTAGCTATGGTTATATTTTTAAGATCTGTATTAAACAATAGCGTCTACTTGTACAATCGTGTATGACTTTATGAGGTGGTTTGGATGATAAAGATACATCGTTAAGTACAGCAATTGCTTCTCGGCCACATAAGGGCGGATCGGTAATTATCTGTTTTGGTAATGTTGAATACCAGATCAGAATGGATTTGGTATATAACATAAATTTCTTCGGCAAAGGAAGTAAGTGCGAATCAAAATAAACCGATCCACGTGGATCAATTGCATATGCAACCCATTGAGTTCCTGGACCAAAACTATTATTCAGATTAGTGATTCCGGTTTCAATTTCATTGCACTGGTTAAGTAATTGATTATGCATAAACCATCTCTGAAATTTTGTATTTGTAATTTTTCAGCAGCCGTTATCAAATCAAAATTACACATTCAAAGAATACTTTTTTATGTTTAACGAGGTATCGTCTCAGGAAGTCTTAGAACTTTTACGTGTTGTGAGGCTACTAATGTTTGTCGGATCGTTTGAGGCATATTTGACTTTTTGGACGTCTTCCTGCTTTTTGTTGGCGTAATATATATGTTAAGCTTTCCTAATGAAACATTCCTTTTCCAGTTGCTTTCTTTAGTGCCATTACAACAGCGGTTCTGAAATTGTAAGTTCAGGTGCTTTTGCGACAGCTGGTGAAGCAGCAGCTTTAAACGCTGGTATAATTGCAAGAAGTGGAAATATACAACCTTTTCATTGAATTTTTAATGGAACTCAGAGATTAAGTTGAACGTCGGTTTCTGATTCTAAAGCTTTGTTAAATGTTTAAGTTGAGTTTTAGTTAATAATAATTTGTTTGGATCACCACTAGAAATTTGATCTGTCTTTAATGTTATTTTCTTTCCGCTTTTACTTGCAAGATCTGATTGTAATTTTGTTACCTGACAAGAAGTCAGAGTGACATTAGCGTGACTTTATGACATAATATCTTGAACGATTTAATTACATGTATTCTACTGGGACATCAATGATTTTCATTGGTCCGCCAGATCCTTTAAATAGCATCGATTTATCTCTGAATATGACAGAAATTGCTCTGTAAGTGCCATAAACTACTTGTGGGCCAGCAGCCTCATTAGATCGTTGTGTTATATGAGCTCGGAAATGTATATCAACGATAGATTGTCGTGTTACATCAAGATGTTCAAGCGAAAAGCAACAGATCGGATACAGATTTGTAAAATCTAATTCTTATACTTGTAAAAACAGTATATATGTTTTGATCACGTCCCATAAAAGTCATCAGACGATGACCACGTGCTACATTATTTGTGTAATAATCTAACAATATATCATTAGATGGCTCTTGTTAACTATTTATTCTTAACGAAACTTCCGAAATACCGAAATTGTCGAATATCATATCGTATTTGTGAGTTTATTCGATTACATGTATTTTGAAAAGCAATTAAAATATATCCTGGTGCAGACACACCTTTCTGTAAAGCAATCTGTCATGTAAATAAACTCATAACAGTACTTTGAACATTATATGTGTTCATTGTCAACCAAGATAATGCTGTTGTACCACCCAGATCCATAAAAGCGATTAATGTTTATTCTTTGGCAAGGGATGGAGCAATTACCGGTATCCAGAGCGAAAGTTTTGATAGTATTACTTTATCATGAAGTGATGCGGTTTTAACTGGATTAGCTCCCTCAGCATCCCAGATTGCATCGTCGTCAGAAGCTTTTCTTGTCAAGTACAACTGTTTGCTTAGCTCCGAAAATATCCTTTCGAACATTTCTACAAAATCCGAAGATGTGAGACAGTGGAATTGCATATGAAAATCTTTTATAACCCTGTATCATTCATCGACATTACTGCATGTGTTTCTGCAGCTCCAACAGTGTATCTTACATTACTAATAGTTACGTTTTTTTTTATGAGGATGGATAGAAGTGTTCTTAGCAAACATCACCTACCGGACCAGTTGATCTTGTATAATCATACGAATATCTTGCTAAGCCTAATATTGTTATAGCAACGTCGACGTCTTTCTGAATTGTTTCAAAAGTTTTTCCATCAATCATATATGTAACGCTGTCAAACAACGCCATAACTCCATTATTAACAAAACTAAATTTATTATCAGTGTTTATTCAGTATCATTTGTTTTTATAATTTCACCTTCTACTTCAATATAGGCTTCAGCAGGTAAGAAATATCTACTTGTATCCTGCATGTGTAGTTCCATTCCTCCCCGTTCATTGGATATCCTTGTATCGTAGGACTAATATTGATAATCGCGTACATATTCATCTTTGAGAACTGGCGCATCCTTTTCAAAAGCTGGATCAGATACAAGTTTTTAACATTTTATTATTATTATTATCGTCTAACTCAAAGATCAGACTAGCAGCAATAATTTTGTGCTTCATCGGCCAACTTTGCTAGTTTCTGATTTGCGGCTTAATTTATTACTTTATTAACATTTGTAGGCATCACTTCAGTGCTGGGTAATTTTATATGTTGAGGTTATCATCGCATTAATCGTGCTAATCTATCCTTGATTGCTGAAAACGCTTTACCGGCAACATTATCAACAGCACGCGGAGCTTTTCACGAACAACACCATTAGCTTTCGTTCCTGATTGTTTTGAAATCGACATTGCTTTTGGAGCCATCCTTCTAAGTAAACCCTGAAAGACATCGCCAATTCCATTATCGTAGATCGCTTTGTAGGTTGGCAATCGCGATTTTATCACTCTGACCATGACTTGTCCACGTTGAGCATTATGTATGATCATCTTATTCGTTATTTTCGTTATTCGTTATTTTTTAAAATCACTGTGATGATCATCGGCAATGTCATTGCTGAGAGATCGATAAATATTAATGTTCATGACGACGCCTGTAAACACTTGTTGACAAATATCAGCTGCTTCATTAATAATTTCTGGATAATTATTTCCAGCATGTTTATCTCCAATCCGAATTTATAATTGTTCTACATCAGAAAGGACATTGTTAGAATAAGTGATAAGGCCACTTCCATGAGTAGAAATACTATTTTCGGTTGCTCCTTTGTCTTGTTTTGACCTGCGAATCCTCAAATTCTCGTTCAATTGATACTCTTTTATTTAAGTCAATAAACCCTGGATCATCATCGTCGACGTGCCCGTTGCATATAAATGCGAGATATATGGCTTAATCCCGATTTCCAGGGTTTATGTTACTGAGATAATACAGTTTTATGTATGTATATGTATTATTATAGTCTACAGCTATATCTGTTTTTTATATATAGTATTAATTTTGGAAATATCTTTATGGTTGTGAAGGAGTGAATTGTTCACGTTCAGACATTCTTGTATCTACTTTCCTTCTAAACTTAATATACTCTGAATCATAAGCATCGGTTAGGTTTTTAAAAAAAATAAGTACTAAATATATTAGAAATACAGTTATCTCTATCCATTTGCTCATCATATTCGTGTCTTAAATCTATTTTTGTTTCATATTGTGTCTCAATATCTACAGACTTATTGGATGACCTAAAACATATTTAATAACTTCAGACGTAAAATTATTTTAATCTCATCAAATTGTTGAGGAGGCTGTGGTTGAGGAGGTCGAGGTGGTTTTGGTTTTTGTTCAGAAAGGTGTTAAGTTGTAGTTGTGGGCTTCATTTTAATAATTAAAAATAGTTATCTATTTCGTACAATTATATTTCATAACTAGCCTGACTGGATTTTTTAGTTGTTCGAAATATCCAGTTGTACCAGGTTTCTCGATCAACATTTTTTAAAAAGCATATTCGAGTTTTAAATATCTCTGTTATTAAAACTTGCACTAGCAAAACACGCTTAATTTGTACATCCTTATATTTTCTTATTTTAAATCAAGAACATGTTCTTGAACATGTTCTTGAAAGCTGTGCCGTAATTTATTTAGATATTCTTTATATCTATTATTTACGGAATTGAAATATTCCATGACACCAGCTAGATCCAATGCGAGCCAACCGTCTTTTGAACCCACTCAAAAAACCAACTCCCGTTATCGTAACTAATAGGATTTGTTAAATATTTCATATAATAGGGATGAATTCCTTCAAGGGAGATATCATGATATGATTTATTATCTGTGACATAATCAGACTTCGAGGGTTCTGGTATTTGTAAAGATGTCCGAGGTGGGATTTCAGGCCATCCTTGCATGGTTCTTATAGAACTCTGATAGATATCTACAGCATACCCCGGTGAGTTTATCTCAATCGCGGATGATAGTGTTGGTTCATGAACTGTTATAGCGATTTTTTTTTATTCTTTTCCCGTAATGGATTTTATTCTACGCTGTAATTCATTATTTATTTGTTCGATTTGGTAAGGAAACAATGTTCCAGTCTGGAGTTCCATCTTGTTTATTTTTACTCGCAAACACCAATGAATTATTCGGTTGCTGACCACCAAATGGTTTTGATCTAATATTTGGCCACCTGTGGTATACTCGTAATTTTGCCAGCGCTATCTCCTTAACTGGAATCGCAGTGGGAAAATTGACACTGAATTCAGGGTTGGTTGACGTTATTGAGATCATGGTTGTCTTTTGCGGCGTTGTGTTTGTCGCTATCTGCTGTAGTAATTCCGTTGTCGACATTGACATTATGATTACTGTGTTGATTTTCCAATTTTGATGTTGCGCTGTGGTAGATGTTCATCATCGCGGAGAATTCGTTATCTGATATTGTTGTGTCATCGAGACTAGATGATATCAGCGATGATAATTGGGAATACGCGGTTGATGCACTATGTAACTTAATTATATACTCGTGTAGTTTATTCTGATTGCATGTGGATATTTTTTTGTGATGATGATAAGAATTCCTGTAATTGTTGTCGCCGATGACACACAAATTGTGACAACTACAGGAGCCAGTGCTGTTATCGCTGATAACAATATACCTGTTCCAGCAATTACACTTGAAACCGAATACACAATAATGTCCACGTTGGTAATTCGCCTGCGGTATTTTTTACTTTCACTGTATACTCGTCAATAAGAGTTTTTAGTTTAGTTTGTAACTCACGGACTTGTTCATATCGATACGGTTGGACATTCATTATACTATTTACTTAAATCAATTACAAATTCTAAGTAGTATGTCATTGATGCCCGAGCTAAATTACGACTGACGGGGGTTATTGTAAATGTTTCACTGGATCCCTGATCTATTATTGCACTTGCAGTATTAATTCCTGTAGATGTACTCGATGACACATTAAACTGTACTCCTGAAAGCAGGGTCAGTCCATAGATACCTCTGACTTCAGCGGTAATATTAATGATATTATTTTGAGGTGTCCATTCGAAAGATCGGTGATGTGTCGAGTACACAGTAATACTATTTTGTTTATGCGGTATTTTGATTTTATCAAGTAGGGTCGCGATAGCAGGAAAATCAGCTATGATATCATCATTTGTGTTTTTTAATCGTATCAATAGTTATTTTAATATCAGAAAGCTTCATTGGGACAGTCATCAGAGTACCAAAGAAATTATCTCATAAATTTTTCTAAAATTCTTACGAAGATTTCCAAACATGCCTACATGAACATCATATTCAACTCGCAGCGTTGTTAGTTTATCATCTGTGGTTTTATGCTCAGCTTGCAGCGTTGTAAGTTTACCATCTGTGGTTTTATGCTCACCATATATCGTCGATAGTTTATTGTCTATCACATCTACATATTTTTTTGTCACAGCATCAGTATCCATGTTGGATCGCCAAGTGTGGTTATTTTATTCGAGTTCATGTCGAGAACTGAACTCCGCCTAGGACGGTCCTAAGCCCGGCTGCAAAAGGAGGAAGGTTGGGCGTGGGGCTAGCAACCCCACCCCGGAAAAAACAACTTGCTACAGAAACGCCAAAAAGTAAACCAACAGGAACAACGGTCCTGGGAGAAGATGGATCTCCAGCTGGAAGATGTATGACGCCGGATGGTGAAAACCAGAGTCATCTGGAAGCCGTCAGGCCGACGACCATCGTCTCCACCAGGATCACCACTACCATCGGTACATGGAACGTGCGTACCATGTACGAGACCGGAAAGTCAGCGCAAGTTGCCGCAGAGATGAGAAGATACAACCTCACCATCCTGGGAATCAGCGAGGCAAGATGGACTGGTTCCGGGCAGAAACGACTGGCTTCAGGCGAGTTACTGCGTTACTCGGGACACGAGCAGGACGACGCTGCACACACCCAAGGCGTGGCACTGATGCTGTCCAAGTCAGCTCAGGGAGCACTCCTTGGATGGGAAGCACACGGCCCAAGGATAATGACAGCCTCCTTCAGTACCAAAAAGAAGAGGATCAACATAGACATTATCCAGTGCTACGCCCCGACAAACGACAGTGAGGAAGAAGAGAAGGATGATTTCTACGACAGACTGCTAACCATCATCCAAGACCGACCACAGAGAAACATCATCATCGTCATGGGTGACTTCAACGCTAAGATCGGCAGCGACAACAGAGGCTACGAGGAGATCATGGGGCAGCATGGGCTTGGCGAGATGAATGACAACGGAGAGAGATTTGCCGACCTGTGTGCCACAAGCAACCTGGTCATCGGAGGAAGTGTTTTCAACCACAGAAGGATACACAAGGCAACTTGGGTGTCACCAGACCTGCGGACGGAAAACCAAATAGACCACGTGTGCATCATGAGGACGTTTCGCCGCTCCCTTCGGAATGTCCGCGTTAAGCGAGGAGCAGACGTTGCCTCAGACCATCACCTGTTCGTTGCCTGGATGAAGCTGAAGCTCAAGAGAAACTGGACAGGAGGCTCCAATCAACGCCGTCGTTACAACACCACGGCGCTGAGAGATAACAACAAACAGGAGAAATTCAAGATCACCCTCTCCAACAAGTTCCAGGTTCTAGAAGAGCTGCTTGAAGAAGAGACCATAGAAGACAGATGGAAAAGAGTGAAAGAGGCACTCACATCAACATGCCAAGAAGTACTGGGCTCCAAAACATACACGCACAAAGAATGGATTTCAACAGAGACGCTGAGGAAGATTCAAGAAAGAAGAGAGAAGAAGACTGCCGTAAACAACAGTAGGACAAGAACAGCAGAAGCAAAAGCAAACGACGAGTACGCGGAAGCCAACAGAAGCGTCAAGCGCAGCATCAAGAAAGATAAGAAGAACTACGTAGAGATGCTGGCAACAGAAGCAGAAGAAGCAGCTCACCATGGCAACACCAGAGACCTGTGTGCCACCATCAAGAAACTTTCAGGAAAGTTTGCCAAGCCAGAAAGACCAGTCAAGGACAGGAATGGAAGAGCGATCCCAGACGAGGAAGGACAGAAGAACAGATGGGCTGAGCATTTCCAGGAACTGCTAAAAAGACCAGCGCCTGCAAACCCACCAGACGTACCGCCAGCGGAAAGTGACCTGCCAATAGAATGCGGTGCACCGAACAAGGAGGAGATTCGCAGCGCCATCAAGCAATTGAAGAGCGGCAAATCTGCAGGACCCGACAGCATTCCGGCAGAGGCGCTGAAGGCAGACGTGGAAACCAGTGTGGAGCTCCTCTACCCGCTCTTCGGTACGATATGGGAAGACGAAGAAGTACCAGCAGACTGGAGAGAAGGCTACCTCGTCAAACTACCTAAGAAAGGTGACCTCAGTGACTGCTCCAACTACAGGGGGATTATGCTGTTGTCCATCCCGGGGAAGGTGTTTAACCGCATCTTACTGAACAGGATGAAAGAGGCAGTTGAACCGCATCTCCGTGACCAACAAGCTGGCTTCCGAAAGGAAAGGTTGTGCACGGACCAGATAGCGACACTACGCATCTTCTTGGAACAGTCTCTAGAGTGGAATTCGCCACTCTACGTGAATTTTCTCGACTATGAGAAAGTGTTTGACAGCGTTGACAGGCAGACCCTCTGGAAACTACTAAGGCACTATGGAGTCCCGGAAAAGATCACCAACATCATCAGGAAGTCCTATGAAAGAATGACTTGTTGGATCGTCCACGGCAGGCAATTCACTGATGCCTTTGCAGTAAACACAGGGGTGAGACAAGGATGCCTTCTATCACCATTCCTCTTCCTGCTGGCCATCGACTGGGTCATGAAAACATCGACAGACCAAAAAAGAAACGGCATCCAGTGGACGCTGTGGAAACAGCTGGACGACCTAGATTTCGCTGACGACCTGGCTCTCCTCTCGCATACCCAACAATAGATGCAAGAAAAGACCAGCATTGTTGCGGACAACTCAGCCAGCCTGGGCCTCCATATCAACAGAGGAAAGAGCAAGGTTTTCAAGACAAATGCATCCAGCAATACACCCATCACAGTGGAAGGCGATGCGCTCGAGGAGGTGGATAGCTTCACCTACCTTGGCAGCATCCTGGACAAGCAGGGAGGAACGGATGCAGACTTTAAGACACGCATCGGCAAAGCAAGGGCAGCTTTCCATCAGCTGAAGAACATATGGATATCAAGGCAGCTTAACATTACCACCAAGATCAGGGTCTTCAACACCATCGTGAAGCCGATATTGCTGTACGGAGCAGAGACCTGGAGAACCACCGCTACCACCATGAAGAAAATCCAGGTCTTCATCAACACCTGCCTCAGGAAGATCCTCAAGATCCGCTGGCCAGAAAGAATCAGCAACGACGAACTGTGGCAGAGAACGAAGCAACAGCCCGTTGAGGATGACATCCTTCAGAGACGCTGGCGATGGATTGGCCACACCCTCCGCAAACCTGCTCCCAACATCGCGAGGCAAGCCCTCACATGGAACCCTCAAGGAAAGAGGAAGAGAGGAAGACCCAGAAACACTTGGCGCCGTGATTTGGATGCAGACGCAAAGAAGATGGGCAAGACGTGGGGACAGCTGGAGAGACTCGCCCAGAACCGAGACGCCTGGAGAGAGCTGGTTGGCGGCCTATGTTCCAAACGGGGCCACAGGCGGAGATGATGATGAGATGATGATGTCGAGAACTCCTATTATTGTGTCACCGGATGTTTTTACTCGATTGTTAATACTATCTATCACAGTTGGAAAAAGAACTCCTGGTTTAATCTTACCAGTGGAATCAAACACCGCTAGGGAATTTTCAGTTACTCCATTAATTCTAACAAGAATATCATTCAGGGAAACATTATTCGTTTTCAATTTCCCTTGTTTGTCTGGAAATACGACTATTTCATTTGGATCCACACTTGCGAGGTTTAACATCTCGGATATTTCATCTTCGATTATTTTTTTTTACATCCTTGGTTGCAGGTATTTCCGCGGTGGTTTTTTTTTCAGGTTTGAGAGAGATCTTCCCCAATAATCAACCATTATATTTTATGATCTCTCTAAAAGGCGATTACTAATATATTCCTGTACGGTTTTATGGGGTGGTTTAGTTGATGATGATAACGCGTTGAGTACATTTAATACTTCTAGGCCGCATATTGGTGGGTCGGTCATTCTATGTGTTGGTAGCGTGGAGTACCAGATCGGAATTTTTAATTGATGTATATAACGCATAAATTCTTTAGGCGGCGCTAACCCATATGAATCAAAATAAACAATTGCACGCGGATCAATCGCGTATGCAACCCCTTGAGTTCCAGGTCCGGTGCTGTTATCGAGATTAATGATACCGGTTTCAATGCTATTTGGTTGTTGTGGTAATTGATCTCGCATAAAAACACCTCTAAAGTTTTTTATCGCTAATTTTCAAGTAAATCAAAATTTGACATTGGAACCTTCGGTGTTGGAGTTAGTATACCGTCCCTAGTCTCAGGCCGTTTCCGCTGTACCATGAATACGGAGTTCCTGGTAGTCTTAGACCCTTTCCCTTTTTTGTATCCTTTTCCAGTCACTTTCTTTAGTGCCATCCCTGCCGCGGTACCAACGGCTCCGTGGGCTGCAGCTTTCGCGACTGCGGGGGCGGCGGCTGCAATTAGTGCTGGTAGCGCAGCGAGAAGTGGAAATATACCACCTGATTTTATCATGTCTTTGATCGCGGACGCAGAGAGTGTGAAATGAACACCTTTTCTGTCTTTGAGAGCATCATTGAAATGCTTAGTTTGACGAGCTGTCAGTGATAGTTTATTCTGACCACCAGACATCTGATTGTGTTTTAACGATATCGTAGTTCCACATTTGTTTAGCTGAATCCGATTGCAATTTTTTAACCTGACCAGGAGTCAGAGTGACATTAACATGACTATATGACATTTTATTTAATATGAGATTGATCTAATTGTCTAATTGTTTTCCACTGGTGCATCAACTACTCTCATTCGTCCACCAACACCTTCGAGTGGCATTGATTTGTCACTGAGAATGACAGCAACTGCTCTGTAACCACCAGCAGGAGGTGCGGTTACACGAGCTCTGAAATGTATGTCAACGACGGATTGTCTGGTTAAATCAAAGATGTTCTAACGAAAAGTAATAAATCGGATATCGATTTCTAAAATCTAACTGTGATATTTGAAGACCAGTATCTACATTCATATCACGTCCCATAAATGATAGCAAACGATGATACGCGCGTGCTATTTGGTTTTGATCGTAATTAAGTAAAATATCCTCGGATGGTTCTTGTTGGCTGTTTATCCTCAGCGAAACTTCATTAACACCAAGTTGATCAAATATCATATGGCTGTGTGTTTGTGAATTTAATCGTGTCCTATCCTGTAACGCAACAAATATATGCCGCGGCGCTGAAACCCCTTGTTTTGATGCCATGTACCATGTAAATATACCATTAACAGTAGTCTCCATAATATCTGTTGTTGTCGTTAGCCATGATAGCAATGATTTACCACCTGTATCCATAAATGATAGTAATTTTTCCTCTGCGATGATTGATGGAGTCATTAGTGGTATCCCCAGTGAGAGTTTTGTTATATTTACTTTACCAGCAGCGACTAGAGCTCCAGCAGGGTCAGCTTCTCGCCAGATTGCATCATTATCATCACCCTTTCGCACGAGGACTACAGTTATAAACAACAGGATAAAAAAAAATAACAGAGAATTTAATATTGATGCTGAATTTATAATTTCGCTGAAACAACAATTGAATAATCACTGCGCGAGTTTTAATTGTATAATCCGTTGGTGTTGGTTGGATAAAGATCCTCGCCAATTTACCGCAGACAGAAAAAATAATAGCCTTGGTCATATAAGAGATAATGTGATGTTGACTTGTCTTGAGTGTAATCTGGAGTGTAACAGACGCAGAGGTGCTAGTTAAGACCACCCGTTGGTAATTGAGTATCCTCGGGTATCACTTGTAATTGTTCTCGTGTAAATCCGCGCTGAGGAGCAGTTGGATCTAATCTATAGAATACTGGTCTATCCGTGGATCTTATTATGTTAGATATTTTATGTGTAGTGACACTCCAGGATCAGTAGCTCTTTTTGTACCACCTTCAAGTTCTCCTGGTTCATAACATTGCCGAGTGTTCGTTGTTTTGAAAAATCATTTTGTGGCTTTTGTTTGCGAATATACTTCTTTTTGATGGCGTTAATAGGTTTCATATTAATTGTTCGAGTAATTTCATTAATTAGCGCGCTAATTACACCTGGTAATCTCTTGACCCATTCACGAGATCATGTATCCTGGATAAATTTCTTCGCGTATTGATATCCAAATAACCGCTTAGCAAGTGTCCGATTAAATCGTTCAACAATTGCCTGATCGCGATGTAATGCAGTATGTCCTCATCTGATGGTGACATTATGATGCTTCATTGTTGATAACACTGCACCCTAAAATTCCTTGCCAGAATCAACCTGTAGTAGATTTGGCCACTGCATAGGACCTCGTCGATAAATCCTTTCAAACGCAGAAGCTACTTCAGTTGATGACTTTATCTTTAGCGGCTCTGCTTGTTTGTATCTACTCGCAACATCAACTACTTGTATTTTTGTTTATTAACTGTATCATGCGGCAGAAGTAATATATCAGCTTGATGAACTTCATTAGGGACGCTGACATCAAAATGTGAGAAGTTAATTTGTTTAGGCGGTGGTAGATAAATCTGCCATATCGCCTGTTTGGATAACCAATCCGCCGCGGTGGTATTTTGCACTTTTGCGGCGTTAGCGAGTTTATCGATTGCTGATTTACCCCTTCAGTATCCTCTTGGGGAATAATAAATAGATTCCATGTTGTTATTAATTACCAGAACCCAGCACCCAGCATTAATTTACTTTTCATCGCCGATTTTATCAACCATGAAGCTAAATTTTTCTTTGAAGGATTTATCAGTGATAGAATTTAACGCATAAATCAATTTCACATCTGCGATATGTCTGTGTTGCAGATTGATACTTTTATAAGCAACATCATGAGCATGACACGCCTTATCAATAGTGTTTATTGGATATTCGACGGGTCGGGGCTGGTCTTGATCGTCGAGTCAGATATCGAGTCTGGTTCCAGGTCCATAATAACTATATCCCGGAAGGTGTTTTTCTCCTGGATATTTTGCCCATGGAGTCCCGGGAAGTTTTGCTAGTTTGACTGCAATATCACCTCCTCGTTTTTTTTTTTAAATCCTTGATTTTTTCAAGGGAAAAAAATCTAAATTTTTTTTATACCACATTGTACACACTTACCAACAAGTACTGATCTGTTATTGCTTGTTGTAATTGTTGTCAAGTCCTTTGTGCTAGTACGCGTCTTACATTTCACACAATATAGATCCATGATTTATTTATAATTAAATGAATGTAATTGATTTTTCGGCGACAAAAAAACGAGAACCCGTTAAATATCATGCAGCGCTACCAAATTCTATTCATATGATTATAATTGGACTATTTGGAAGTGGCAAGACGCAGTTGTTACTTAATTTGATAACGAGATGGATGAAATGGGATAAACTATATTTTGTAGCCCCGAGTGTAGACGATCAACGATGTTACGAGGTGTTAAAGGATTTTAACGAGAAAACAAAATCGGAAATCGATGAGGATATTATTGATTTTATAACCGATATCGAAGAATCTCCGAGTATTGAATGTATTGATGGAAGTATTAACAATCTAGTTGTGTACGATGATGTGATGCTAGACAATCAAAAAAATCCAGCTATAATATTTTCCAGAGGTAGGCATAAAAATACTGATGTGATATATGTTACTCAGAGGTATACTCAAGTAGCGAAAGTGATCAGGGATAAGTGTAATATTCTTGCTGTGTTTAATGGAGTTGACACTCATACGCTACGAAATATTCACCAAACATGGTGCAGTGGAGATATGGATTATAATCTCTTTAGAAATTTCTTTAGTCACGCTCAGTCAATCCCACATGGATTTGTAACGATAAATTTTCATGACCCAAGATCAAGATATCGTATCGGACAGATAAAATATTCGGTTAAAACCATAACAGTTTCGGTCTCCGTATGGGTTTGAAAACTCGATCTATTTACTCTCTATCCGTAGCAGCCTTATTTTTGTGTGAAAATTTGTCTATGGTCCATTCTCTCTCTCTCTCTATCTCTCTCTCTCTCTCTCTCTCTCTCTCTCTCTCTCTCTCTCTCTGTCTCTCTCTCTCTCTGTTTGGTTTGTCTGAAATAGTTTTGTCTGAAATAGTTTCGGTCTCCGTAGAGGTTTTATTTTTGTTTGAAAACATGGTCTGTTCACACCTCTTGCTACTCACCTATTTCAGCACAATTCGTTCAAATCCCTCAAGTAATTCATCCTTTGCCAGGAGGTTGATCAGCAGTTTTATCAGTTGGAAGATCTCGTAAAAGTCTTAATGTTTTCTTAGTTCTTTCTGCTATTTTGCCAGTCGCTATGGCAGTTCGTTTTAACGTAGGACGAAGACTTTCAGCTTCTGCAACTTTTTCGGTAGTCTTTGTCACTGGTTTGAATAATTGTTCTGCTCCTTCTGCAAAGCGCAACTGAGATCTCTGTCGTTCTTGCAATTTTTGTCTCATAGAATCACGAACTGGAAGATATGTCTCAATCGCTTCCAGTCGCTCTCCCGAGCTAATATAACTGTACAAGATTTCATAACTGGTGCCATATGACTGATATACAATAATGATTTCATCACAGCAGCAGAGAGGGTGTGGCCTCAATGAAACGTACGGCGGGTAAACAAAACATACCAAATGTAAAACATTTTTTAAAAAAAACACGAACGAAAAAGATAAAGTAACAAAATAAAACTAACCAATTAGAGAAACTCTAGATCAGTTAGATGCTTTGGTTTGTGGCGTTATCGATTTTATATTTTTCATTTCCGTTGGAAGCTTTTTTTTTAATGTAATTGACATTCCAGCAATACGTATGTTTACCCTCTCTGCTGCTAAACGCAGAATTTCGAAATAGTTGTTATGTTTCAAAACGACGTTGAAGCTATTTACATCTAAAATCACGTAGTCTAGTATAGTCCAGATTTCACTCTATGAAATGCCACACTAAGAATTCATAAAAAAAAAAAAAAACTGTTTACTCCAAGTCTTAATTAAGGTCAGGAACTAGGAAATCTTCGATACAACGTTCCTAATTTTAGGTTTTCGAAAAACGTGTCTGAATATCTGAAAAATATCAGCACCAGTAAATACAAAAATATTACAATAGGATGTAATGGAACAAAAAAAATTGAAACTGACAAAGAAACAACTAACTAAAATCAAATATAATTTAAATCAAATATACGTAACACTTCCCCTCATAAAGAAGAAAGATGTATGATAAAGCTCTCTTGTTACCAAAGATTAATTATACATGTTGTTAAAAGTATAAGAAAAACTCTTATGACTTATACACAGTGTACATGAAATAATACATTTCTATACACGGCAAATGGCGTCTGCTAATAAATTATATTTTTCCTTGATGTACCTAGTGTCAATATCATATTCCTGTAATAACAAACTCTATCTTAACAGTCCTTGAATTGTATTCGTAAATTAATCTTGCCGATAAGAGTAAGGGGGGGGGTTGTGGTCGCTAAACACAATAATCGAAGAATGAGCTGAACTAAGGCAAACTTCAAAATGATGCAATGACAATATCAAAGCCAAATATTCCATCTCGATTGTTGAATAATTTATTTGATGCTTATTTAATGTTTTTTAAAAAAATAAAACATTGGATGATCAACACCATTTTCATCTTCTTGATACAATGCTGCTCCAACTCCAACATCCCTTACATCAACAGACAATTAAAACAATTGGTTGAAATTTCGAGCTGAAAAAACTGTCAGCTTTTAAGTATGACTTTTAATTTATCATTTCTCGGTCCAAAGAAATTTTTCTTTCTTGCTCAATCAATTTGTCTAAGTTCAGCAATTATAGAAAAATTGGAATACAATTTCCGATAGTATCCAGCGATACCTAATTATTGCATCAGTTGCTTTTTATTAACCGGCACAGGGAGTTGAGAGAGAGCCTTGACCATAACATCTATAGGTTTAAATCGTCCATGTCCCACAATATGTCCTAGAAATGTTACACTAGCATGGCAGAACTCACTTTTGGAAAAATTAACTGTCGAACCTGCATAATTGTGTCTGTCAACGTATTTACGAATTGTCGCTAAATGTTCTTTCCAGGTGTCGCTGTAGATGATGACATCATCGATGTAAGCATCACAATTATCTAGACCGGAGGTGATTATATTCATGAGACGTTGAAAAGTACTTGGCAACTCTTTCAACCGAAACGGCATCACTTTATATTGGTAAAGTCCATCTTTATCACGACTGCTGAAATTTCCTTTGCTCTTTCCGTTAGTGGAATTTGCCAAAATCCTTTAAGAAGGTCAAATTGGTGACGTACTTGGCATTATTGATCTTATCAATACAGTCATCGATTATTGGCAATGGAAATGAATCTATTTTTATCACACTGTTCACCTTCCTATATTCAGTGCACATATGTAAAGTTTTATCTGGTTTTGGAATAAGTATACGCGGTAACTTCCAATCACTTTTACTGGGGTCTATGAAATCATTCTCCAGCAATACTAAATTTCTTTTATCACGTATTCATCTTTAAGAGGGTTCATCCTGTATAGGCGTTCTTTCAAAAGTTTGGAATTTACAATTTCAACGTCATGGAAAATGCTGTTTGTTCTTGTAAGAACATCTGGAAATAAGTATTCATATTTATAACATAAAAAACGGTTTATGGTCGTTTCTTTCTTGCTTTTGCAAATGTGAAAGTTGCTTGTTTAGATCTTTCATAATTTCTAAATTTCGAAGATCTGTCATTCAAATATCAGCTGAATCAAATGATATCCCTTCAGTTAAATTTTCACTGAGTGGGACAGGTACAACTAAATTAATATCGTGTTTAACCTGGCTATATCTTTCAATATACTCGTACTCCTATAATTTAGATCCCAGGAGCCCTAATATTATAATTTAATTCATTCATTTTCTTCTTAACCTTATAAAGTCCGTAATATCTAATCTGAAGGAAATTTTAAAGAATGAGCACGAGAGATAGAACCCTATTACCAGACTAAAAAATTATCTCCATTGAGCTTCTGTCGAACCATAATTTCACTTTTGACTTGAACTGTTGAATGCAAATATTTATGCATAATAGACCGGAAAGTTCCAGACCTAAAACTGGACCCTTGGACCGATTGGACAGATTTGGGAAGACAGAAACGAGTATAAAAAAAATTATTAAAGCTTTGACTATTGTTTTAGATTTAATAATCCTCAAAGGAATTGTCTCTGGAAACCTTGTTGACGCACACATAATGATCAACAAGTATTGGTTACCTGACTTGGTCTTAGGAAAGGGAACAACACAGTCTGACATAATTCTGATAAATGTTTCGTCAAATGCAGGAATATGTTGTAAATGAGCCTTAGGTATCTTTTGATTGGGTTGTCCTACCATTTGACACGTATGACAAGACCTGCAGTAATTATATACATCACTTTTGATTTTTGGCCAATAAAAGTGAGTCAAGATCTTGTGATAAGTCTTATTAATCTCTATATGATTAGCCAAAGAAGTTTCATAGGCCAGACTAAGTATTTCCTCTTTGTAAGATTTTGGAACTACAGTTCACAGACTACTCGTCACCAGCAGCTACGTCGGAAGGTCTCCATTTTTTTAAATAAAAATTCCATTGTTAATCAAATAACAGAGAGTTACTTCAGTGATTTCAGCTTCACTAATTGCCTTTTGAAACAAACATAAGATTTCATGATCTTTTTCCTGTTCAACAACCGCATCATAGTCACCACTTTGTGTTCGCCAAATCATAGTCAGCACTCTGCTGTACTGGCAGGGATGCATAGATATGTTATGAAAGTTTGTTGTAGAGAGTTTGTTGTAGAGTTATCATAATTCATAACCTTCTTCTTCTTCTTCTTCTTCTTCTTCTTCTTCTTCTTCTTCTTCTTCTTCGAGAGAGAGAGAGAGAGAGAGAGAGAGAGAGAGAGAGAGAGAGTGTTCAGGCTCTCTTAAAAGAAGTGTCGCCACGATGATGAGACACGGCTATATCTGTAATGAGAGAGACAATTCTTTTCTAGCTTCTGTATGAGAGGAATTTTATTTAAATAATCAACACATATAAATAACTACATTCTAGAAACACATCTATAAACTTTATATTCAGAATACATGAAATACATATAAAATTACACTTTCCTTTTAAGCTTTCCAGCTTCATGAATGTATAATTTCTGCATTTCAGAATATAATACGAATAGTTAAATCTCGATCAATTTCATGATAGCCAAAAGTATAAAATGTAATAGTTGCAATTATTGCAACAATCAATTTAAAGAAATGTATTTTACTCATTTTAAAATAGAATATTGATTTGAATATGTTACTAGATTTTATTATTTGTTACTTAAAGAATACTTTATTTGAACATTAAATCTAAATATGAAGTTGGTAGCGAATTTGTATTTTACAATAAAAATTACCATGAATATAATTAAATATGAATTCTCTAAACAATTAAATTTTCCACTACAAAATGTATTATAAATAAAAGAATGAATTCAGTGAACAATGTTGCAAACATATGAACATTACCATTAAAATCTCAACATTAAAAATGACTATTTCTAAAAGAAGTTTACGACATATACAGTTCTTACCTGTAATGAGAGTGACAAGTCTTTTCTAGCTTCTGGATGCGAGGAATTGACCTGGGCGATTTGCGAGCTTATTTATACGTATCTGGCGCACGGCAAAACCAAATATGGCCATCCCTCGGTATACCTGTGTATACTTCCTTCCAGCTAGAAAAGATGCTCTCATTTCCAACTTCATAAGAACCATATTGTTTTTACGTCATTCGACAGAAGTTAGACTCAAGCTCTTAGTCACTGCATTGGAAATGTGCCAATGTATAATCTTGAAATCTACGTGGCTTACTGAACCTACATCTTGCTGAGTTTATAATACAGCACAGCACGTAATGTACAATGCCTTTTGCTTGTAACATCATTCACTTCCACTCCATTAATATATAGTTGTGATTTAGAAATAAATGAAATTAATCTTAATTATATTTTAGAAAATTACTTTAATATAAATGAGTGAAACATTACTTTAATACAATTTAGAGGAAATGGCAATCTTATGACTTTTACTAACTATTCTATCCTAATAGATATATCGAGCTTTGCCAAAATGAATACACTGTAAGATATGTGTAGTATTTCAGTTTCCTTGCGATTCTGAAGCGATAAAAGACGCGCGAGAAAAGTCAAATCGCGCGGAGGAATGATGTCGTCGTTCCTTGTGTTCATTTATATAACCGATAAGGTGATTTCATGTTTTCAGGGATTTCACCGTACTTTATTGATAAAACGTCAGACTCATGTGCCTTTACCCAAGTTACGCAACATGCATATATCTGTAGTTTGATTACGTAACACGCATAAATCTGTAGTTTGATTACGTAATACGCATAAATCTGTATTTGTATCATGTGCTGCACTTGTAGCTACATACCATTTTATAGAATGTAACTTTGTCAACTGGCATTTAATTTACTGACAGGATTAAACCAACAAAACGTTGTAAGAAAATAATCAGAACGTTACAAATACCCATCGTATATCACTACAGAGGCTCTCTTATATTGACTTGAGTCTCTCTCTCTCTCTCTCTCTCTCTCTCTCTCTCTCTCTCTCTCTCTCACACGCACACACACACACACACACACACCATACTGTAATACCTAGCTCAACAAACCAAAATACTCGGCGCTCTTGAGAACTGCATTCCTTTTTCAATAGTAATACTAATAATGATCATGTGAAAACATGAAACAAAGTCTGAAAACATGAGGCAGTTCACTATGTTGTAATACCATACTGGTACTGTGAATGGAGATTTGCATGCACATTGTCCAGTTAATATTAATGTGTCAAGATTATTTGATGTTCAGCGTTGAGATGTGAGATGATGATGAACTATGAAACTTTGGCTTATTTGATCATGTCATTTTTATCTGTCACTGAAAACGTTTATCGTGTGTGAATTACTTATTCCGTTCCTGAATGTACGCCACCCACCCACCATCGTTTAGATCACCGTCTGCATCTTTTATAAATGTGTACCCTGCGTCTTATACTAAATGTGAGTGTAAAACCTTGCCCTGGTCCGAAGTATCATGCTGTTATCATGAGTGTTAACGAATTTGTCAAGGAATTCATCTAAAGACGTCAACAGTTCTACAAACTGGGACACCAACATTAAGTAGAAAGAAGTTCGCTTGTTCGCAGTTATTGTGCCATATTCATTCCATGTTGAAACATATGTGTGTCGTACTGGAATTTGACATGAATAGTTTAGGAAACGAATTATATTACCTTCCATGACTTTGGAATATCAAAGCGAGAAATATGATGTTAGCCCATAAACTAATGAATTCAGCCATCCGGTGGAGTTTTATTACGAGAACAGCAGAGATGCAGGATATTGATAGAATCAGTGTGCCCAGCCGAAGAATCGCATTTTTCTTGTCAGACTTTTGTTGGACAACAAGTTAGAACTAATGTTACTGTTCATTATTCAAAGTTCTTGGTTATATAGAAATTGTTGTTTTACTTAGTGTGCAAAATACATGAAGTATGCAAATGATAGGGACTATTTCTAACCGTATTACGACTCATTGGAGCATCAGTACGCTGTACTCTCGCTCGATTCGCATTGAAATTTACTTGTCCGTTTCTTTCATTATACGGAATCATAGGTATGAATATATCTATAAGATTAACAGTAAAATCGCACACCACGGACATTGTGAGGACAACTTAAGTCCGTCTAAATTGCGTGTTCATAGGGATTTTTCTTACAGTTTGAACAGTTGACTTAGTTACCGCCATCGCCTGCGTTGAGAAGGACAAACATTGATTGGCTTAACTGAGGTCATGTGACGTTAATAAGAGTCTATAAATATGAATTGCAGACAGTGCACCGGCAGACAGATGTCAGAGCGGCAAAGTAGGAACATCTTAGTAGAAAAGAATTTCGGCCTTATATTCTAAAACTATCACATACATAATTTTCATAATCGATATTAACTTTGGTACTTTAAAATCCAAAACCTGAATCAAATTGTTATAAGAAATATTAAGTAGATTTATTACATGATTGCTATCGAACGTAAATGCCTTATAATTATATAGTGTAATATTCTATAAAGCCGCTGCTATCTCCCACCACACTGCTCTAGTACACTAGTACTAAAATCATTATTTTTACTGAGATCACGCTACTATGTCAGGACGTATTACAGCCAATCTAATAAATTAGGCTATTAATATACACATGAATTAAAGAATACCATTAATTTAGCCTAACTATTGTATATTATAACGTTGTGTTTTGACATTTAGATAACCAAGTCTGCTATATATTCTCACAAGTCGATAGTGTTGTGATGGACACTGTGTTTATGTAAAGTCGATTTGCGATATTAAAAAGCACATTATATCTCACCTTTATTATTTATAAAAAGCATTTTTATTCCTAAACTCTTGGTCTTTTCGAAATAACACACGAGGTGTTACAATATGATTGGTATCAAAGACAAAAATTGTAAAGCCTGTGACGTTAAAAATACTTCAACAGCTTTTTTTTTAAATTTTTATAATGAAACTAAATTGACAGATTCTGGAATGATTTTGTTTGTTTGCGTGCATCTGCAAAAAAAACCCACAACAATAACTGTTCAAGTATTTTTAACGCCACAGGCTTGACAATTGTCTTAGTACCAATGATATGGTTTGTATGTTTGCGTGTGTGTGTGTGTGTGTGTGTGTGTGAGAGAGAGAGAGAGAGAGAGAGAGAGAGAGAGAGAGTTTCAAAATTGTATTCTTAATTAACAATCACTTTCTTGCTTGATAGAAAACATCCACTCTTTTGAAGGGTTATGATCTTAAGAACCATGAAAAAGATTCTAAACAGAAATCTCCGTGAAAATCAATAAAAAGAGATTCTAGCGAAATTCATCGTGAACATCAATGAAAAGATATTGTAGCCAAGATTCCGCGTGAAAATAAATGAAAAGAGATTCTAGCTAAGATTCCCCGTGAAAATCAATTGAAAGATAGTCTAGCTAAAATTCCCCGTGAAAATCAATGAAAATATATTATAGATAAGATTCCACGTGAAAATCAATGAAAAGATATTCTAGCTAAGAATCTCCATGAAAATCAATGAAAATAAATTCTAGGTAAGATTCCCTGTGAAAATCAAGGAAAATATATTCTACCTAAGATTTCCCGTGAAAATCAATGAAAAGATATTTTCGCTAAAAGTCTCCGTGAAAATGAATGAAAAGATATTCCAGCTAAAAGTCTCCGTGAAAATGAATAAAAATATATTCTCGCAAAGATTCCCCGTGAAAATCAATGAAAATATATTCCATGAAAATCAATGAAAAGATATTCTAGCTAAAAGTCTCCGTGAAAATCAATGAAAAGATATTCTCGCTAAACGTCTCCGTGAAAATCAATCTAGCCAAGAGTCTCCGTGAAAATCATTGAAAAAAATATTCTAGCTAAAAATCTGTGAAAATCAATGAAAAGAGATTCTAGCTAGGACTCCAAGTACTCTTACTTCCAAGAAGTGAGATTCTATCTAGGACTCCCGGTTTTTACTCTTCACTGACATTTATTTCCATTAAGAGTTACTTCATCCATGATTATGAATACATATCAATTACTCCTCTCTGTGAAAATGTCATTGCGATTTAAAATTGCAGCAATATCAATATGAAATCGTGTCAGAGAAAATCTAATCAAATAGATAAATACTATCGAAATTATAACGAAATTTGTATGGTCAAGATGGCACACGGGGGAGGGGGGCACGTATATAGGCTACGATGATTGTACAGCACATGCAAATTCATCAAATGCACCCCCTCCAATTACGTTCCGTCTGGCACACAGCAACCTACTCAAAGCATTTTGTACGTGTACCCTTGAAAAGTAAATATAATATTTGCCAACCCCACCAAACGTAAAACTGATGCAATTCCTTGTTAGAACATTACGAAAGTTCTCTTTTTAGTCTATTATCTCAATATGCTTTATATATTTTGTTTTAAACAACTCTGCGAGGAAATTCCAACACTCAACACTCCCTCGTTCACTGTGACAGGTTTTGAGTCACGTGACAAAATTTCGGGCATGATCTGTTACTTGCAATTTAACACTCGATACTGAGCGACGGACGTTATGTTTATACATATTGAAAATACAATAAAGAAATTGTTTCTAACTCTTCACCCGTACCCTCCACCCAGTGTGCTGCAAACCGAGTGTTTGTCAAAGCTTTGCGAAAACGTACCAACACAAATCTAGGGGTTTCGGTTGTGAATATGCACCGCTTAACACTCCTATATCGGGTGTAGGTGTCTCAGAACTCCCGCATTAAAAAATCCCATATAGAATACCTTATAAATAAACAAATAAAAATTTCTAGCCTATCCCATGCTCTGAAAATCCCATAACAATTCTATAAAATGCCTGTAATTCAGTAGAGGGAGAGGGAAATCGCGATCGAATTGGAATCATTTGAGTCATTCAACAATGTTGCTAGTAATTCTTCTACCGGTGCTTGGTGTCCTCACAACAGAAGCCTTTTTCATCGGTAATGCAGTTGATACTATAATTAACTGATGATTATGATATTATGTGTTAAATTTCTCATGCGATTTTCGTGCGTTTTAATACTTTGTTTTGGCTGAAGGTGTGCCATTTCAAAATAGTTAATGGTTAAATCCTGTCCAAGATAGTAGAAAGATCAGGCTAATATTATTCCTCTTTTTTTTATTCCTTTTTACAGCTGGCGTTCAGAACAGGATACGAAAGGTATCTCTCTCTCTCTCTCTCTCTCTCTCTCTCACACACACACACACACACACACACACACACACACACACACACACACTTTATTATATTTAAGATTTCTTAACTCTTCTTCGATATACCATGGAATAATATGAGTTTTATAAATTTCTATTCCTGTTGACAAAGCCTGGGCGTATTTTATTTCAGTTTACATCACATTATATCACTGTGCTGTAACCAGAGAATGTATTATTGTCAATAATAAGCATGTCATGTTTGCCCTATATACTGATACTAATGAGTTAATTTTTTCCAAATTACAAATAATTCTTATATTCATCTACATCAATGTATACATATGAGGGGGCTATAGGCAACCAATACAAAAGAATACTGTATTTAACAGAACGACACTTACTGCGGCCAGAACCATGGGCTATCTAGTCTAGTCTGTCCAGCTAATGACGAATGCTTTAACCCGGGCAAGCAAACATGTTGTACCTTAGGTTATCTGGCTGACGTTCCTTCGCTCTACGGTGTGTAAGTATCGCTTGTGACTTGTAAAATACCCCAAATAAAGAGCCGACCTTAAGACAATTGGACCCATACTGATTGTTGACTGAATAAAACACACAGGTATATACGTGTGTGTGTGTGTGTGTGTGTGTGAAATATCTAATATCGTGGGTAACGTAGCATCAATGTTTGTTACATCTGAATGTATTACCACTTATTATTATTATTATTATTATTATTAGTAGTAGTAGTAGTAGTAGTATTGTGATAATGTATGGTAGGAAATACAGATAATAACAGAATTTAATTAGGTCATGGACTTACATGCAGATGTCCCGAGGCTTGTTAAGTTAGAATCAATATTTCAATAGTATTATCTTTTTAGTATAATATTTGAAAAGGTGAACTATAATATACGAGTTCGTTTTGAACTACGGTATTAAGCAGTCAAGATTATGAAGGAATACGTGTAAGTAGCGATCGGGCACACAAACACACACACACACACACACACACACACACACACGTGTAAGTAGCTATTGACGACATAGATAACATGCATATAGATTAATACGTGTAAGAAGCTACCTTGTACATATTTGCATGTGTTACATTTGCTTATGTTTTGGATCAGTTGCTGTGGAACGGAGGTTTTCAGCACACAGAAAAACCTAATGAATGAACTCACCTGTCGAACACCGAAGCAGAATTACGCTTTTTGTAATAAGCGGAGTCTATCTGGGGACCCCTGCAAACAACGTTATGGTAGGTTGTAGAATCTTTAACAGATCGAACTGAGCAATATATATATATATATATATATATATATATATATATATATATATATATATATATATATATATATATATATATATATATATATATATATATATATATATATATATAATTTATTAGCAATATCTACTAAATGGACGAGTTTAAATAACCAAGAGACACAAGGCTAGTGGCAAATGTTGCGTTAGTTGTTGATAACACAGTAAAGGTTCCTACCTTAATCGTAATTGTAATTACTCAAATTTAGTTGTTTTTTTTTTAAATCGATGTCGGCTTTTAGTATATCCTCTGCAGGCCTTTCAATGAATTTTTGAATTTCTATTTCAGCCAACACTATCGTTATAAGACATCAAATTGAAACTAATGGGTTCAATATTTTCTATAATGGAACCATACGTCCTAGAAGATGGCAGGGCACCATATGGTATCCCCGAAATCAGTCAGTCATTCGAATCATCACCGATCGTTGGATGCCATGTCATGGCAGGCTCACAGGTGACGACAGGTTTCTACTTCTCTCAAACGTTTCTTTTGAAAAGCTTATTGATGGCAATTTCTACCTCAATCCTAACGATATAATCATTCCGATTCAAAGAGGAAGTAAGAAACTCACGAGTCTACAGAAAAGGTGTAACAGACAAAGAACACTCGAGAAAGCATTAAACTAAAAGTGATTTATAGATTCAGAAAATTGTCATGCATTCCAGGTCTGCATAAGTAACTACCGTGTTGAAGCCTGTTTAATGGAAAGTTGAAGAAAATCAAGATAAACACCGCACAAATCCAGATAAACAAAATAATACGTGTCACATTATACTCCTCACAAACACAATGCACTACAATTTAGTCAATGGAATATTCTACTAGGCCATCTGCGGACGACCTGTTCTGGAATTTCACCATAACAAAAAGAAAACATTCTGATGTGTTCTAGCTTCCTGTGTGTGCTCGTGCTAACAACTCGAATTGATCTCGGAACAAAAGACATGATCGGTCAGCGCTCGGCATGTCCAGCCTTTGCTGTTCTTGTCACTACCGAGCCATAGGATCGGATCATCATCGACTTTTTCTGATGAGGGTAAAAAAAAAGCATAATTGACTCGCCCTCAATGAGAACTTTAGTCAGAATTACGTCTGTTCACATCGCACAATTATGATGGCTGAATGAGAGAAAGTCAAAATTAGAACACTGCCGCTTTTTTCAAACGCAACATACGTGGTGCACTACAAACCACCTCAGCTATTTCTGCGAAACAAAAATATGCCTCAAATGTATGTAGACTCTATAATGTACAGAAATATACAATTTGTTCCACGGAAATGTATTCGCATAAACAGAAACCGTAATTTTTTGGAACTGTCTCGGCTAATTCAAAATTTTATACAGAAGTATTTTGGCGCATGTTAAATTCCAGTCTACAGGCAAGCAGAAAAACGAATTGATTTGGCAAGTTTGTCAGGGTCGAAAAGCAGATTCTTGAGAGTTTGGAGAATCTAAGGTGATGGAGTCGAGTTTAAAAAATAATCTACATTCATTTTGTATTGAAATGAGAAGAAAAAAAATTGCCGTCCTTCTTTGCATTTTCCTATGTACGTTTTACATGTTTATTTAAGGTAACAAAAATATAGAAGTATTTTTTTTATGTGTAAAGACAGGAAATATGGGAGTATTTACATGGTCATTCGTAAAGCATTTCAACATGAACGCAAGCGTTAACGTTTGGGTACTTGAGTGAGTTTACCCCCCTATTCTAGCGGAGGAGTAGGGGTAGGCCTAGCAAAATGAGAGGTTGATGGTAAAGTTTAGTGAATTCTGGATACGGATAATATGCTTCTCTTTTTGTTTCTTCTAAGTCGATTGTCATTAAAATTCTCAAACAAGCAAAAGGAGAAATACCAAATCAAATCCCACAAAAGAACACCGTTTTTCTCTTGGTAAGACAAAGCCGACGTAAAATATCATTTTCGTAACTATGTATAGAGTCTTTGGAATATAACATCTACCGAAAGAACTGACAGCTTTTCTTTAAAGATATGACCTGCTAACTCGTAGTATTCTACGAATTTATAATCAGGACTTTTTTTCTGTCATCTGATGTTGATGTCATTGCTGGTGCTGTAATATTAGCACTTCATTCTAATGGATGTAGGTTTGATGCTATTGAAGAAGGTTATAAAAACCTCGTGGAAAAACAAGTGTAAAATTCAATCATTTCATAGTCATTTGTTAATCTGTTCAATCCAAATTTCTCCATGTTTATTTTTTCAAATGCAAATCTTGCAGTTTCCTTTCTTTTTCTTCCAATTCTGTTTCTGCTTTCCTCAGTCTCTCCCTCAGATCTGTAATTTTACTTTTGCATGCTATATGCAACTCACAGGATCTGAAGAAGATAAAATATTAGTGTAGCTTTCCATCAACATTCGTAACTATAATAAAGACCCCAAAAAATATAACTAGCAAAGTTACAAGGTTGAAAATAATTTAAAATTATACAAGAGTCTTAACAGGCTGGTTTCCACTGATTGTATGCTCTCTCTCTCTCTCTCTCTCTCTCTCTCTCTCTCTCTCTCTCTCTCATACACAATATGAAATAAATGTGTAAAACAAAAGTTACGAAGCTATGGTTTGATTAAATATCAGTGCAATAAAGTTCACTTGTTCTGTACTTTCAACTCGTACGTAAATTCATAATTACATATTTAAATGCGCTGCGTGGAGCTACGCCCAGTTTTCGATGACCCCGTTATGTGGAATGGGACTAGGGGTAACATTTTCAGAAACCTATCATTATAAAACACACATACATAAAAAATCATTTGCTTCATCGAAATAATCTATTTTGCGTTTGGATTTATTTCTTATATCATTCAGTTGCAAGTAAATACAAACAAAACAACAAAACTCGTCCAGTTTCTTACCTTAAAATTCGGCCGCTCATCGCGACGTATTGTAATAATCCATTTTCTACGACGCTCCATATTTTTCACTGATGGAATATGGTGGAAGCTTAAATTATGTAAATTCTAGCATTCCCAATACACAACGGAACACAACAATAACTGTCACGATTTTTTTCTGTTGCCGGTATCAACTGTAGCAGCCATGGTTGCGAGGTAAAACGAAACTGGTGCCTATTAAAACCTCGTTTTGGATGCGTTGACCCAGGGTCACATGAATACAGGAATATAGTCCAAGAATGGTCTATAGTAATGTTGAGATGACCTTCGGGTCAAAATAGCTTTCAGGCAGCTCTAGACATCTTCTGAAAGAGCATGAACCATGAGAAGCGTGCTGCTGTTATTTCTAAAAGAGACTTAATGGCAGGCAAATATCCCGCTTGTCATAAGAGGTGGTGTGAGTTCTTAAACCGATAATAAAGTATTTGCTGGTACTTGAACAAGATTCTTCGCGTTAGGACGAAAAGAGCAGCAAGCATGTTCTTATAGTGTTAAAAACCCTTGTTCTTGTGTCGTGTCAAAGGACATCAAGAGATGATGAGGTACATTCGCCTGTTCCGTTAGATTAAGAAAATGCCTCATAATTCATTCTTGACAATACAGGGCACAATCCATTGCTGTAGATATGTCTGTATACTTGTAACTAAGATATCAATTATATTTTATGTTTAAAATACTTCTACTTTTTATCTAACTTTTAATTAAGAAGTATGAATTATGTAGTCTGTAGTCTGAAATAAAGAATTCTTATCTTCTTATCTTAGCCCAGCACTTACAAGTGTTGACTATATTGTTATATTGTGCAAATGTTTTCGCCGACGTAGAAAGGTACGATTTCATAAATTTTGTTATGAAGGCATTACATAATTTTGAACCAGTATGTTTTGATCTACCTCGTATCCTACAAATAGTATGGATTTAGTACTGCACTCGCCGTTAGAGACTACATTTTTTCATATTACACAAGTTTGCACATATAAAGCAAGATATGGGTTTACAATCTGGAAGGTAGGTGGGATTAAATATTCCGGACGTAGACTGCAATTGTAACAGGTAAATTCGTTCTAAGAATGAACGTGGGATTCCAATCATGATGGTTATCAAGTTGGCTATTGTGGTAAGTGTCTGATCTGCAGATGAAAATTGGAATCACTCTTTCATTCATAGAACATTCATCGTATAGGCCACAAAGGAAATTAAATATTTTTCTGAATGGCCCAAAGAACAAAAAATCCACTAAATCTTCAAATGCTGAATATCTAACGAAATATACATGTGGGGCACTAACATGGTATATGCTACTCAATAAATCAAAGGTTTATTTATTTTTAAAAAAAAAATATTTCTCATTATTATTATCTTACGTTCCCTGTTATTCTCATCTCCATTTTATTCTATGTATTATATCGTTATGATCACATTAAGAAAATATGTTGAATACTGCTATTGATTGATAACAATTCTTGTCTTATACCAAAAGCAATTGTATTTAATTACATGTGATCAACCAAGAAATTATCGTGTATTGTATAGGTCACACATTAACATTATGTATAGTTACATGTATCATATTCAATGTATATATGCAATCAGGCATGCATTCTTATGTTAGTGTGAGTTTATGTAGGATATAGGATATATGTAGGAGTATATCCATATACCTATATAGTGTGCAAGTATAAGAAGTATCTGTGGATATGTGGCTGTATATATAAGTATGTATCTTTAGTACTGATTGAATGTTTGTACACCAGAAATTTTTGTTTTACAATATACATCACATTTGCCACTATATATTTATGTAAGAGACTCAAAAGTACATGCATATACTTGAATGCAATCAACCGGGAAAATGCAATTAAAAATCATCGCCATCCTCTTGCGTTCTGGTTTTTTTTTTATTTGCGTGTAGCGATCATATACTACCTAATGAACGCCCATTTAAACTGTCCAACTGGACAATCAACACAATACTTTATTTAAGGGAGCCAAGACAACTTAGTGATGATGTGCTCCGTCTGCGATCTCAGGTTCGAGCCACGTTCAAGTGAATATTGTCACCTATTTAAGATCGGTTGCTGGCGAGTGACTTGCGAAGGCAGACAGTGGAACGCGAGCAATATGAGCTAGGAGAAATAAAAGTCTCGTACAACCAGGCAACCGCATCTAATTTACCATCTTTACCACTGTCAGAATTTATAAGTAAGGATACACGTGAAAGGTAACCCCGCTGGCTTTTTCTTCTTTTTTTTTCTCTAAATAATAATTTAACGGGAAAATGTCGTAGTTGAATTGCACAGTATCACTATGTGAAATTATTAAAAACTGATGCAAATTGAATCACATTGCTTTTGACAGATTAGTTGGAACAAAGTGACAATGGGAAAAAACAACGGAGGCTCAGATGAGAAAGACAATGACTTAAAGTTCGGGTGCATAACTAGAACCGATGTCATATTGGAGATTCTCTTGTTTACAATGCAGAAAGGGGCATACCCCCCTCCAAGACTCTATTTGGGGAGTAACAATGGTTAAAATTTCATAGTTGCTGCAATTGAAGGTCATACAATAGAGGCCATGTATGTCAATAACATAATAACAAAACTGAAAACCGCTCCGGTGGCCTAGTGGTTAGAACGTCCGCCGCGGAAGCGAGAGGTCGTTGGTTCGATACCGGCCGAGTCATACAAAATACTTACAAAAATGGTACTAACAGCTACCTCGCTTGGCGCTCAGCATTAAGAGGTTAGTGTTAGGACTGGTCGGAATGGTGTTAGGATAATATGACTGGGTGGGACATCATGCTACATGTCTACGGCATGATGCCTCAGAGCTAGACATCACTATAAACTGCCTCACTGCGGATATCGTAGCGATATGACTGAAAAATTGTTAAAGCTACGTTAAAAATCCTAATCAAACAAACAAAAAAAAAAACTGAAACTCAAGTCAGATATCCTACATCTTAATACAATAATGAATATATAAAATTATAAGTGTACAAAATCAGGTGATTTTAACTTAAACTGGTTAGCAAACTATTTTTTCAAAAACAAAGTCTTTTTAAATAGACTGAGCAACCAGCGTGGAAATCATGTGGAATTAATTTTTCAACAATTCTAACTCTATGCAAGATACGAAACTGTTGATCGCCAATAACACTGTAGTGGACCATTTCTTGAATTAAATTAAAATATTTTACAAGGATGGAAAGATTGAGATTTCATATCTTTTTAATGGAGAGAGTACTAATAAAGAATCGTACTCAATCATCCGCTTAAAATAGTATTCATCTAAAAATAACTACAGTACTTTCCCATAACCAATATTTAATTGTAAGTACCGCTTAAAATAGTATTCATCTAAAAATAGCTACAGTACTTTCCCATAACCAATATTTAACGCTATTTAGTGTCCATATTTATAGAACTAAAAAGCCATTGTTAATAAATTAGATCATACGATAATGTGTTTTTATATATATATATATAATGTGCAAGTTTGGGTGGGTGGATAGGTGTGCGTGCACTTCAACTGGCAGAGCAAATGATTTATTCGTTTAATTAGTTGCTGGTAGTATTCATCACTTCCATAGGAAACGGAATACTAATAGTTGTAAGGTTTAACGGCAACTCTGTAGGATACTGTCCTTATGTAACGTATTAAAAGTAACGGAACTTCAGTACGTAACTGGTCTTATGGTATTAAAAGTGAATAGGAAGAAGTACAAGCAAAAACTGTGGAAAGAATATACCTTCCCAGAATGTAGAACTTAACATAAATATTAAGTACAGCACTAAACAATTTACAAGTTAAATACTGCCTAAACACATACACACACACGCGCGCGCGCACGGATCGGTAGTATAAAAATGCTTATTTCAGTCTATTCCCGTGGTGTGCACCCATTATCACGGAGATGTGTTCAAATGTAAGCAACCTGAATTTGATTGGATGCTGCGGCTTGCCTCTGCATCCAATGAAATTTAAGACTCGAAGCACTGAACTATGTGATCGACCCGTCAATGTGTTGAAAGGTTAACATAGCAGAACGTTAGATAACGAAGACGAAGTCAGGATATGGAATCATCCATTACGATACGGGGTACCGAGTGTTAGTTTTTACTATTTTATCTGCCATTTCATTATACTCAATAGAGTGCGATTAGACATCCCGAAACACGTCCCTTGCCCTGATTGTATCAACAGATCATGTTTCTTCTAGATTTAGATTATTAACGGGTCTTCAAATTTCATGTCTTGCAGGGCTTTCAGTGTGGAACGAGAATCCGAAAAGATCAAAACATTTATTTATGTTTCTTTGTAGCGATTTGAGTGACGATGAAATTTTAGCGATAAATATGGATGTTCTTCTTCCGGTTACCTTTTAGATTTGTGGAGACAGAGTGCTGCAAAGGCTTCAACCTTGCATCCATTTTTCGAACTGTGTACAGGGACGTATAGCCATGACAGTTAGTCTCAGATTCCATTGAAAAATCTCTGAAAACTATAGGGGACTTTGAGGACGTTTTGAAATCCCAAAGATAAACCTATTTTGTGAGGTTTTGTCCTGCACGTTTTCTCATCGTTACACTTAAAAATCAAACCCTGCAAATTCGCAATCGAGACTTCATCCAGCACTTGGCATAAGAATTTATCCTCACCTTACAGCACCAAAATCAGATTTGCAGATATAAAAAGTATGCCAAAATTACCACCTGTACTGAATTTTATAATATTTGTGAATCTGATATTGGTACTACAATCTGAGGACGATTTATTATGCCGTGTGCTGGAATGAAATCTGGTTTTCGTGTATGCAAGGTTTCATATTTGAGAACTTGGATAGAAACGGAGTGAAAAGGACGTACCTCATTATCGGTTCAGAGAGCTTTTCTTTATTGATAGGATAGTTTTATTAGCCCCACTTGTCATATCAACATTGTCACTGAAAGGCTTATAATTGGTCTTAAATGATTTTTTTTTCTCTCTCTCTGACTTCCTATATGGACGTCACAGTAGCCATCTGAGTGTTGTAATCTCAAACATAATTTTTCCACAGAAAGACTCCTGATGTATGCTTGGTCCTAAATAAGAATTTCAAATTAACTACTGTTGTGCCCATAATGGCTCTAACTAAGATCGGCACCATTTTTAATTCGGATAGGATAGACACAATCGACTTTTGCTGAAACCAATCGCCAATATTTTATTTATTCTGAAGGAGTAAAGAGAACGATTTTCATGATGGCCGTAACGGTAGCCATATTGGATATAAGATTGCCACCCTTTTTTAAGTTTGAACCAACTAGATATCGCATGAAGTATTTTGGTGAACATTCAATGTCAAGATGACCATCGGTTCTGTAGAATTAACACACACAAAAAAGAAGACATCTTTAAGATGACCGAGATATTAAGATGTTAAGATCAGTTTTTAAGAAGGGCCAGACACATCAGAAAAAGTCTTTATGTGAAAATCCCACTCGGGTCAAAGTTCACTCTTTAGGAAATATGCATGATATGATTTTCCATTTTGGAATATTAAAATTTTACAGATGGCTGCCAGGGTGGTTATATCTGAAGTCAGCTTTGACCCATTTTCACTTAGAACAAACTAGTTATCTTAATTGCTGTTCTTGTGAAAACCCCGTCCTTCCGCTTTGGGAGGAGTAGCCAGAACACGATTTTCACGATTGCTGCCATGCGACCCTGCCGAGTGACAGATTGGGACAATTTTAATTAGGGAAGTGGACTATTTGCATGGTAATACAATCCCATAACAAAACAGACACGTCGTTTGCATGGTAATGTACTCCCATGACAAAACACGTCGATTGCATGGTGATATACTCCCATGACAGTTAAAAGACAGACTATTTGTATGGTAATACATTCCCATGACAAAACGTATGTTTATACACTCCCATGACAAAACAGACACATCGTTTGCATGGTAATGCACTCCCATGACAAAACAGACCTCGTTTGCTTTGTTATATACTTCCATGACAAAAGACACGTTGTCGTATGCATGTCACAAGACATCCACGTTGTTTGCATGGTTATATATTCCCATGACAAAACAGAAACGTTGTTTGTGTTGTAGCTGGTATGGGGTGGGTGGCAGCTACATTGGGGAATTAGCTGGTAGAGCCAACAAACAAACATCTAAGTTACATATTTTCTTTAATTCAAATTCAAACTCTCCCTCTCAGCCAGTTCTTCTCTGGAATCTATATCAGCCTTGAGGGGACTTCTCAGGAGACAACTGATATCATATTTCTGTAACTGACTTGAATTGTTTCAGTGGTACATAGATCTGTGTTTCCTACATTAAACTAAACATTTGATATCTCACCAATGAGTTATCTAGAAGGTGATTTGAAAACATAAATGATTATAACATATCTGATCAGACTCACACTCACTTTCAACCTCTTCCTCAAAATACAAATGTTAAATAAATGTGGTTTAAGTGTAAAGGTTGACAAAGATTGTCAGAGTTCAATTATAAAGTATATATTTCTTTAAAATCTATATACGAGATACTCTTGCTAATTAGAGAAACCTAATCTAATATCTTGTCTCTAATATCATCAGCATTTTCAAAATCTAAAACTAATTGTGAGTCCTGTAAATAATCATTTAATTAATTTGCAAAAACACAACTGCCTGTTCTCACTAGACTTGTTAAAACCAAATGATTAATGTCCTTAAGGTCATGGGGTGAGTGTACTGTAAAGATTCTGCTTGTATTGTTTTGGAAGATGTGGATTCTATTCAACATGACTGTACCTGACTAGGAAAGACTAGGAAACTCAAAAACAGTTAAATCATCTAAAAGTCCCTACTACATTTCCCCCATCGGTTCTAAAATTTGGTCCCCAAATTTTCTTAAGAAATTTGATTACAAAATAAGTCATTTATCATACACACAATCTCACTACAAACCTAGAATTTCTACCACAAGGTTACATATTAATGATGCAAAACTACTTCAAAAGAGGGCAGAATGGTTTCTAGATACAAAATACTTTTTCTTTCATAAAGCTAAAATGAATAAACTGATGAAAGTTGTTTTGGAAGATGTGGATTCTATTCAACATGACTGTACTAGACTAGTTGTTTTGGAAGATGTGGATTCTATTCAACATGACTGTACTAGACTAGTTGTTTTGGAAGATGTGGATTCTATTCAACATGACTGTACCAGACTAGGAAAGATTAGGAAACTGGAAAACAGTTAAATCATCTAAAAGTCCCTACCACATTTGCATGGTAAATGTGTTATAACATAAGATGAGATGCTGTGTTCTAACTATCAATAACTTTAATATACATGTATACAAACGACTATTGTGAGGTCTTAACATTAGAGTGATATCAAAGATGTAGACGCCTTTAGATAGTACCAGTGGAACTATGACTCACGTACAGAGGTTTCTGATTGGTCAGTTGCACAGGTATGATGTAACAGTTATATACTCCAATGACAAAACTGACATGTTGTGTGCAATGGCTATGTACTCATATGACAAAACACACATTGTCTGCATGCTTATACACTCCCATGACAAAATAGACATGTCATATGCATGGTAATGCACTCCCATAGCAAAACAGACACATCTTTTGCATGCTTGTAAAACCCCATGATAAAACAGACATCATTTTCATGGTTATACATGTACACTCCAATTATGTAATTTTTTCCTCCTTTCTGAGTTCGGATGTTTGGACATAACTAGGATGTTTGGACATAACTAAGGCATACTCGTCTTTAATTCTGCCATAAAACTCTGAATACTGTGCAGATACTGAAGAGAATTTGTCTTCTGGTAGGTTTGGTTATTAATTTGTTAATTCAAAGTGTACTTGATTGGACTTGCCATATATTTATTAATTTATTGAGCAACTGATTTGAGCCTCATTATTATTATTATTATTATTATTACATATTATTATCATTATCGATATTATTATTATTATTATCGATATTATTATTATTATTATTATTATTATTATTTTATACATGGATGAATTAATTCGTAAAATGGGTCAGTATCACATGGGGTACGTCTGCCAAATGTGTTGGTTCTTAACAATTTTAGTTTTGCGGATGATATGTCATGGATTAGTCATTCTATTGCTGGTTTAAATAAATTATTAAAGATATGTGAACAATATGCATCGGAGAATGATATCATCTATAATACGCAAAAATTCAGTATGCATGGTCTTTCAGTCAACTTCTTTCAAATTACCATCTTCTTCCCCCTGTGCATCCTAAGAACATGCTCTTACGCATGTAATCAGTTAAGCATATTTGTGTCATAGTTTATGATCAAATTGGTTAGATAATGAAGATATGATGAGACATTACCGATTTTTGTGTACTCGAACAAACATGCTTCTACATAAATCTTATTTCTACACAATGTATTGTGCTCCACAGTGGACAAACTTTAGTGACTGTATAAAAAGAAAACTAGCTATTGGTTATAATAATAGTCTTCGTTTACCTTGATAGAACAGTGACTATAGCATTTTTGTAAATTATAATCTATTGGTTATAATAATAGTCTTCATCTTCTATTAGGCCTTCTTGATGGAACAGTGACTATAGCATGTTTGTAAATTATAGTCTGTTAATTATAATAATAGTCTTCATCTTCTATTAGGCCTTCCTTGATGGAGCAGTGACTATAGCATGTTTGTAAATTATAGTCTGTTAATTATAATAATAGTCTTCAATTCTATTAGGCCTTCCTTGATGGAACAGTGACTATAGCATGTTTGTAAATTATAGCCTGTTAATTATAATAATAGTCTTCATCTTCTATTAGGCCTTCTTTGATGGAACAGTGACTATAGCATGTTTGTAAATTATAGCCTGTTAATTATAATAATAGTCTTCATCTTCTATTAGGCCTTCCTTGATGGAACAGTGACTATAGCATGTTTGTAAATTATAGTCTGTTAATTATAATAATAATCTTCATCTTCTATTAGGCCTTCCTTGATGGAGCAGTGACTATAGCATGTTTTTAAATTATATTCTGTTAATTATAATAATAGTCTTCATCTTCTATTAGGCCTTCCTTGATGGAGCAGTGACTATAGCATGTTTGTAAATTATAGTCTGTTAATTATAATAATAGTCTTCATCTTCTATTAGGCCTTCCATGATAGAAAAGTGACTATAGCATGTTTGTAAATTATAGTCTATTCACGTTTGATGAAGTAATGAGGAAGTATGCTTTCTCAAAAATGACAAGAATATCTAATAGTGGAAACTATCTTGGAATCTCTATGGAACTCTGGCATTCATTCAGATTCTTGTATTATAAGTTGACGAAATAAGTTAATCTTTAAATGTGCTATATTATAATTCCATTCTTAATGATGCAGGGCACAGTTCACTATTGTAGATGTATTTGTGTACTTGCATGGAATATATATATATATATATATATATATATATATATATATATATATATATATATATATATATATATATATATATATATATATATATAAAATGATCTTTTATAGTTACCGGTAAATGATTTTTTTTTAAGTATTTATATTTTAATTTAGATTTATGGACTATGGAGTCTGAAGTAAAGAAATTTTATCTTTTCTAAGCAGGGCAGTAAAACCAAATCTGTAAGAAAGTATTACAACAAAAATGTGTGATTAGTATAAAGATAAATCCACAAACCTGATAAAGCAGTATATCTACATTTGTTTAAAGAATATAAAAAATTCTGGATACAATAAAAACAATAATTTTATAAAGCTCAAGATGTTCAAGTATGCTTTTCTTCGTGTGTGTATATATACACCATTATATAATAAACCTGCAGATCAACATCTGTGTTCTTTGCTCATCTGATTAATCCTAAGAAACTGCACAGACTCAGATCTGCCTGTGCATGATGTTATGGCAGATCTGGGTCTGTGCAGTTTGCAGCTGGACTTAACTTATTAGCTAGTACATACAGTAACTTTGAAAAATAGCCAAAATAATTGCAATAGAAGAAAGTGGCTGACAAAATGGAATTCAGAAAGTGGCAGAATGTTCCAGATCTTGTTCAGGGCATTGGCAGGAAACATGGACTTTAGAAAGTGGTAGATTATTCCAGTTTTTGTTCAGGGCATTGACAGAAAACATAGAATTTAAAGTGGCAGAATGTTATAGATCTTGTTCAGGACATTGACAGACAACACAGAATTTATAAAGTGGCAGAATATTCAGAACATGGTGTTGATAGTGTGGAATTTGGAAAGTGGCAGAATGTTCCATACATGGCATTGCCAGACAGTGAATAGTTTACATTTGCTCAGAATAAAATACATGGCCCATGTTATTTGCCATTTCAATTATTGCTATGAAGCGCATGGATGATTGACTGTACAGCTTTCAAACTAGTGAATAGATCTACTGAAGTGGAACTGGTGTCCTCTGTTAGTATTCTTGTTTACAATGGTGTACTCTTTGCTTATGCTTGTTTACGATGGTATCCTCTGTTAGTATGCTTGTTTACAATGGTGTACTCTTTTTCTATGGTTGTTTAAAATGGTGTCCTCTGTTAGTACGCTTGTTTACAATGGTGTACTCTTTTCCTATGCTTGTTTATGTTGGTGTTCTCTAGCAGCAGAGAGGGTGAACCCTACAACCTTTTTAGACAAAATAAGCCTTCCTACGAAATCTCATTTAACCAAAAAAAAAAAATAAGTCTCCATTTAGCAAACGGAGACTTTACGATTTTTAATCAATTTTGGTCACAACGTTGTTGTCGTTCACCCTCTTTGCTGCTGGAACTTTCAGTTCTGGTTAACAAAAATAATAAATGATTTCAACCGAATATTTGATCGAGTCCGATACGATATCGTGTCCGAGGATCATGTAAATTTATTGTTATAAATCCGTGCGGAGACTACTGAGCGTTACTAAAGAAATTTTTAAATTGATTGAAGTCCATATCAGAACACCATGTCTGCCAAATATTTCGTAACGTATGAGTATCAACGCCGTTAAACACAGCAAGAATATTACAGTTATCTCTGATCACCTTTGGAATCTCAGTGTATCGTTGAGTGACATATATCACATCAGTGTTTTTATGCCTGCCTCGGGAAAATATTCTAGCTGGTTTTTTTTGATTGTCTAGCATTACATCGTCATATACGACTAAATTGTTAATGCTTCCATCAAGGTCATCCACGGATGGTGCCTCGTCAATATCTGTGATAAAATCAATGGCGTTCTCACCCTTAATTTATGATGCATTCTCGTTAAAATCCTCTAACACTTCATAGCAACGCTGATCATCTACGCTAGGAGCAACTAAATACAACTTATCCCACTTCATCCATCTCATTATTAAATTGAGCAACAATTGAGTCTTGCCGGATCCAGATGGCCCGATTATAATTGCGCGGATAGAGTTTGGTAGCGCTGCATGATGCTTAACTGGTTCTCTTGTTTTAGTCGCTGAAAAATCAATTATATTCATATCTCTATACATAAATTATGGATCTATATTGTGTGAAGTGTAAAACGCGTACTAACACAAATGATGTGACGACGATTACAACTAAAAATAACAGATCTGCACTAACTGGTAGATGTGCAACATGTGGTATAAAAAAATTTAGATTTGTTTCTACAAAATCAAAGATTTTACAATTCGGAGATGTTTTAAAAAAACGAGGAGGTGATATCGCAGCCAAATTTGCAAAGCTGCCTGGAACCCCATGGGCAAAGTACCCCGGAGAAAAGCACCTTCCAGGATATAGCTACTGTGGTCCCGGAACACGATTAGATATCAGACTTGATGATCAAAATCTGCCCCGACCCGGCGAGTATCCGATAAACGCTATTGATAAGGCGTGTCATGCTCATGATGTTGCATATAAAAGCAGCAATTTGCAACACAGGCATCTCGCGGATGTGAAATTAATTCATGCGTTAAATGCTATTCCTGATAAATCCTTCAAAGAAAAATTAGCTTCATTTTTGGTAAAATCGGCTATGAAAGGCAAATTGATGATGGGCGCTGGTAATTAATAATATGGAATCTATTTATTATTCTCCGAGAGGATACTGGAAGGGTAAAGCAGCAATCAATAAACTCGCTAACGCCGCAAAAGTGAAAAAGGCCACTGCGGCTAATTGGTTATCCAAACAGGCTATATGGCAAATCTATCTACCGCGTCCTAAACAAATCAATTTCTCGCATTTTGATGTTACCGGACCCAATGAAGTTCATCAAGCTGATTTATTGTTTTTACCACATGACAACGGTTACAAATACGCGCTAACCGTAGTTGACGTTGCGAGTCGATACAAACAAGCAGAACCGCTAAAAACAAAATCATCACCTGAAGTTGCTTCTGCATTTGAAAAGATTTATCGACGAGGCCCACTACGCTGGCCAAATCTGTTACAAGTTGATCCTGGCAAGGAATTTCAAGGCGCTGTTTTATCAGCGATGAAACATCACAATGTCACCATCAGACGGGGGCATACTGCGTTACATCGCGATCAGGCAATTGTTGAACGATTTAATCGGACTCTTGCTGAGCGGTTTTTTGGATATCAATACGCGAAAGAATTCATCCAAGAAAAGCGATCCTGTGAATGGGTCAAAAGGTTACCAGGGGTAGTTGCAGCGCTAAATAACGAGATTACCAGAGCAATCAATATGAAACCTAACAACGCTATTAAAAAAAAGTATATACCCGTACAACCACAAAAAGATTTCAAAGAACCAATTCTTGGTAGTAATGTCACTGTAAGGTACTTATACGAACCAGGAGAGCTTGAGGGTGGTAAAAAAAGAGCTACTGATCCTATTTGGAGTGTTACTGCACACAAGATATCTACTATAACACGATCAACTGGTAGACCTCCAATCTATAAATTGGATTCAACTGCCCCTCAGCGAGGATTTACTCGACAGCAACTACAGGTAATTCCCGAGGATACTCAGTTACCACCGCGTGGTCTTAACTAGCACCCCTTCGTCTGTTGCACTCAAGACAAGTCAGCATAACGTTATCTCTGATATGACCAATGCTGCTATTCTTTCTGTCTACGGTAAATTGGCGAGGATCTTTATTCGACCAACTCCAACGCATTATACAATTGCAACTCGCGCAGTGATTATTCTGTTGTTGCTTCAGCGTAATTATTAATTCAGCATCAATGTCAAATTTTCTATTATTTTTTTATCCTGTTGTTTATAACCAGAGAGTTTTTTTCTGATTATGTCCCCGATGATATCATCGGCGCTGACAATATCACTTATTGAAGTGTCATTATCGTCACTGACTTCGTCACCTGACTCTGTCAGGACAATTCTTCGGAGTTGATTTATACTTCGTACTCTGGATGCTGCGAGATAAACTAAATTTGACCACTCAATGCGATTATCTACTATCCAAACAATTGTGTCTGTGACAGTTAATCCCTGTGAAGAGTGTATTGTCGCTGCGTAACCTAACGTCCACGGGGATTTATCAGCACGCAATGCATCTTCGACGACGCTGATATCAACCAGCACAATATCATTTAATACTAAATTCTGCTTTTCACGTTGTCTAGGAATGTCAACGTCGATATTCTGTTTTCGTGTATCCGAAGGCCTATAACAGAGCGGTACTGGAAGTGTTGAAAATTTACATTTATGTAATTCAAATAATTTCATCTGAAGTTTGTCTCTAACTATTTTTCTACTTGCTACTATCAAATCGTTTGGTCTCCATGCTTCCCAAAAATTATTCATGGGAGTTTCTGAAATTATTTCACGCATTATTTTACATTGGATTCTATCCGGTTGTAATCTGATTAGTTGTTTAAACTCCTTTAATACTTCATCTAATGATCTAATGTCATCGTTCATCTCTGTGTAATAATCAACGTATTTTTTTAGCTATTCATGAGGAGATTCACCGAAAATTGGTGGTGGTTGGCCTTGATCACCACACATAATAATTTTTGTATTTTTCGTTGACAACCATTCAAAATATGTTTTTAATACTTGTAACGGTACTGTACAAATTTCATCCCATAATATCACCGGTGGAATAAATTTCTGTCCCATTCTTTCAGGGGTCCACTTATCGCCTTTCCATCGAAAGAAGCTGTGATAAGTACCATAATTTTTTACATCTCGTTGTTTTATGTCTCTGGCAAGTTTATGAGTTGGCGTTAACGCATTCATGTTAATTTTATCTTTGAATAAATTAATTACTCGTGTTGTCTTTCCTGATCCTCCTAATCCGTTTATATAAACGATTTTATATCGCGTAATTGGATCTGATATCGATGGCGCGTTAGATAATTCTGATAATTGGTTGCTTTTCAAGTATTTATCGTCGTTGGTAACATCTGCCGATTCACAATACTCGTGTAGCGTCTCCTTTTTAAATCTCCAACATCCCCACGCTTCCTCCTGGGATGTGAATTTAGCTACATCTGATTTGTATTTCTCGTGGATATACATAGAATCAGTGGCTACTCTTACTGCGGTATTAGGAAATCTATTTATCATCGAAAATAAATTGATAGAAGCATAAGCTAGCATAGAACTTCTCAAATGCGTATATTGTTTAATATATCCATCACAATAGGTAACAATTGTACCTAATCGTCTTCCATCGGATAGAAAAGCGTCTTTACGATTTACAAGTTTTCCCTGTTTCGTTAAATCTGTTACAATAAAATCGTATTCAGCGATGTCTATGATCAACCGCGAAGAATATTTTGCATTGTCGTATCTTCCACCCTGGGTAAATTTACCGATTATTCTTCGTCCAAAATCTTTTGCTTGTTCTTTTTTAATTTCAAATAACTTCTTAGACCAATTCATGATTTGTTCTTCATTGAAATCTGGAAACTGTTTTCGCTGTTCGCTAATTATACGACCTAGATCGGGTTGTGGTAGCCAAACTTCTTTCTGAGCTCGATAGCATATAATAGCTTCGGAAACAATCAGCGATATTAGCATACCACAATCAATCATATATCGTAGTAACACTATTGGCATCCAGGCCTTTTCAGATATATGTCTACCAAGCCAAACATAACTACACGGATGTAACCCTGTAGCGAATTCAAATGATATCACACGAGCGAATCCGGTTAAATCAAAATCAGGCAATGGCCCATTAATCGCAACACGAGTCATTTCATGTGTGGGGTGTCCAAATCGTTTAAAATAGTTACTACATTCTCCATACCCGAGGAAACTTCCAGGATAACACGCGGATATATCAATTGAAATCATACCGCCACGATGATATTTTGTATTCCACAGTCCTCCATGACTAAATTCGACGCAACTCAATTTAACGTACTCGAGAAAATCACTTTGTGTTGGACGCCATGAGTTTTTTTCTCTTGCGAAGTGAGCTACCACTGATGGAATAGTAAAACTATCCGTTAATAGTTTTTCATGGGAACTCTCCGGTGAAAAATCACTAGCAATTTTTCTCAATCTGTTATCTAATTCTTCAACGCGATATAATTCACCATTTGGTCTTACAAATTGATCAAATCCTATTTCGGGATCTTCATCACTTCTAAGTAGTCACACTGACACAGGATCATCCTTACACAGCGTGTGAATAGCATCGAATAATTTCTCATTATAAAAAACATCTACGACGAACTCCTTAGGGATATATTTCACGGTTCTATCTCGTGGAAATATTGTTACTGCAGGTGTCCACGCGTGTTTGTTATGATCAATAATTTGTATTGGCGCTCCATTTTTGTTATATTTCGGTTCGTATAAAACTTCTCCGGTTATCGTCATAACGGTTATTGGGAATCTTAATGATGTTTCTAATTTAGCTATATCAGAAATCTTTGCACCGTGCTGTTTCACTGTCAGTTCCCATTCGGTTATTTTCCTACGTCGCAGATCAGTTAGTTTATTTCCTCGGGATGCATTTGTGAAGTGTTCCTTTACCCGTGTTGCTACACAATTCAGTGAACTAGAATATTTCATAGGAGCTAGTTTTGCAATATCGGGTTTATCATTTAACGGATATATTTTATAAACGATTGCTGTTACAGGATAAGATCTTTCGTAGTATGGTTTGTCAATTCCAGTTAGAATTCCTGGTTTGGAATCTCTACTTACAATGACAGTTTTTTTATCCTTGAGGATCGGTTCAAATTTATCCCTGATAATCCATTTGCCTTCGACTTCGATAATGAATTTTATTCTGAAAAAATACTTCTGTTGGGAATTGCTTTGTTTGAAATCCTTTGGATTTTCATCTTTGATTTTCCTTGATAAAATTCTTCGAATTTCCCCTTTGGATTTTACACCCTTGGATTTCCAGCTCCTTGGGGGGTCAAGGTGTGAAATTATCTCAGCTGCTCTTTCATCGTTCATAGTAGCATCGATGTTGGGTACAATGACATCTTCATCAATAATTCGAAATGTCGACCAACAGTATGCTGCACCGTCTCGGTAGAATTCATTAAAACACTCCCTGATTTTACTCAGTATAGTTCTATCACCGATTAGATGTTTTGGTGTATCAGAGACTCTATCGAGATTGAATTTAGTATTTCTCCAAGACTTAATTTTCGATAATCTGTTGAACTCCTTATCGAGATTGAATTTAGTATTTCTCCAAGGCTTAATTTTCGATAATCTCTTGAACTCTTCCATGTTATAATCAATGAATTTAGTATTTCTCCAAGGCTTAATTTTGGATAATCTCTTGAACTCTTCCATGTTATAATCAATGAATTTAGTATTTCTCCAAGGCTTAATTTTGGATAATCTCTTGAATTCCTCCATGTTATAATTAAAACAAGTATTTAAATAGAAAAATATAGTATAATGAATCACTGCAAGTGGCTAATGATTGGATCAACAACCCCGTGTAACAAATCATGCAGAAGAGAATTCTGTGGGTATCATTTACAAAGCGTTCGGCAAGGAAGTTTTGGCCCCCTTCCGTGCCTCCGATGTGGGGTGGGAGTTAGAGGAAAATCGCAGTTGTGTCTCAGTTGTGGCGGCAAACGTTACAGGGAACTAAAACGCTACTATGACAAACGAATTATTGACCCTAACGTCCTTGATAAAATCAAGGACAAAATCATAAAAAACCCTCAAGACTACATTGATAGACTTATAATTAAAGCAAATAATAAATTAGACAAGTAGTATTATTGTTAATTACGAAGCCTCCAGTGATGGTGTTGTCAGGCACCGAAGACTAAAAAAACCGGTTGGATATCTGAATAATATGGGGTATTTGTTGTTTAGTGCTAGAAATAAAACATATCTTTGTCACAGAATTATTTTTGAATGTCATAACGGATTAATCGAAGACGGATTTGTGATTGATCACATAAATGGCGTGAAGACTGATAATTGTCTTGTGAATCTTCAAGCCGTCTCACAAAGTCTGAATGCAAAATTAGGTGGAACTGGCAAACATGCAAAACGCCCTAGGGGAGTTAAATCGTTTGATTTAGAAAATAATGAAGAGAGAAGCTTTCAGTCGATAAATGAAGCCAGTAGATACTTTGACATTTGTGGGACTTCAATACGATTTGTTGCAGAAAATATAATTAAAACTGCTCAGTCGAAAAAAAATGGTCATAAAGTAAAATTCGTATACACCTGAAACGATTCAAGGGAGATAAATCCTTTATGGATAAATCAGCCACAACTCATAACATTTACCTACTAAGTTCCCTTGTATTATGACGTCAAAGGAATTTGTCGTCTGCTATATTACCTGTAGAGAGGTATAATTGACGTGTGCGCCCACGTGACTGTAATGGAGTATAATACATGTGTTTCGTTAGAGTTGTATTTTTATCAACTTTAAATAATTCTAAAATGTTTTATTGTCGCTTGGCTAAAACCGCATCATTTAAACAGTTGTATTTATTTAGACCATCTATTAATACACTTTCAGTACAGACGTTTTATAATCCAGCGCAATACCTATGTTCGCTCAGCCGGAACGCGAGTGTTTTCCATTCATTGAAGTAGGTGGGCGTGGTTAAAATTCCTGTATACAGCTCTTTGTGATCTAATCGATAATGCATTTTTGTCTAGTCACTGACGCAGGCATGCGTGACTGATATTTACATTATATTTTAAACAACAGTTAAATTATTATTCGTTTTATGTACTTAGTATTTTATTTCCTAAATACGATGGATACAGTAAAATTGTCTATTTTAAAAATCTCTTATTGTTAGGTATAATCAGAAGATATATATATTAAAAAATCTCTATTCTGTATGACAGTTCGGTGGTATAATGGTAGCGTGTTTGTCTTGTAAACATAGATCTATTAACTACGTGTTCGGTCCCCATAGCAGATACATTATTTGATGGCGAAACGGAAGATGTTTTTCTATTAATTGGGGGGGTGGGGGTCTAGGGGCGGTCCCCCTCAGCCAAACCAACATTGTAACTCATGCTATCGCATTCTCGGTAGCGTGGGTTGGTGTTTTTTCCAACTCATGCAACCATGAATTTGATTTCATGGGTTGCCATGTTGGTTTGGTTTACCACGCCCACTCCACATAACATCCAATAAACATATACCTTCTGAGAGATCTAATTCAGTGTTTGCTGAGTTAGACCCCTCGCCGGAGATTATGTGTTTGTCAAAGTAATTGGATGTAAAATAAATGGTATAAATTGATGCAAAAAGCTCTACATTCACATGAGGAACCCCACAGGGTAGCAATGGGCTACCGGCTAATAGAAACGGTGTTAGGGTCACAAAAGGGCATCCGGAATAGATAGCCAAAAGAAAAGACCCTAGCAAAGACACAAAGGCCTGTATGAATGAAATAACCGCTCATAATTGATACCATTTATTTTGCTTTTTTTAAATTAAAGATAAAATGTATTATATTTATATAAAAATATAAATAATGGATATCAAAGATGTAAATACGCCGTTCTATAATTGCTGAAATCTCAGATTTAAAAAATAGAGGGGTAGTATTATCTGAAGATCTCGACTGCGACAGGATTGCCTCGGAATATGAAGACATTGAGTATCAGTCTAGTAAGGGTCGTTATGTTTTACCTAAGATGTACAGGCTCGTGAAAGGAATTCAAAAGTCCATCAATGCCTGCTTGTACGGTAACGACATTAATGCATTTATAACGCTATTTAGCACCGTTGAAGCAATACGTCAAAAGCTCGGCCAAGAGTATCAAAAACGAGCTGAAATTAGTTCTAAGGTTCGTGATCTTAGAAAAATATTAAATGAGGAAAAACCAGTATCTTAACCCCGTGAGTGATAGGCTTTTCAGTAAATTTTATTAAAAAATCATTTTTTTTAGCGTTTTTTGTAACACTCACATAGGATTTTCTCCTGAAAGGATATTCATCAGTTTGGACTTGCCCATGCAGTTATGTGCATAATGGATGATCTGGTCGTAGTAGCAAGTAATCACCGCGATGCCTCCATTTTCACGTAGTTGTTGTTGTTGCCGCGTCGTTAACACAAATCGTTCATCGCCGTTCTCAGATATTACAATTCTGAAACCCCCAGCGATGTTATTTCTGAAACACTCGCGGATAGCGTCGTACAGTTTAACCCTGTCGAAGATGGATACGTTAGCTTGATGGTACATTATTTAATAACTCATCTTTTAATTGTGATAGTTTCACATTTGAAAATTCAGTTCACAAACAATATATGGTAGGTGAATCGCTTACAACTAGATTAGCCCGAGAGCGGCTAGCAACAATTAAAAAGTTTATACCAGTTCGAGACAGACTTCGCGAGAAACTTCAACAACGACAACAAGCGCAGACTGACTTTTCTGTGTCAAGTGAACAACTGTTTACTCCGATAACAAGTGCGACCAAAGATGTGAAAACAGCAACTGAACGAGCAATATACGGAGATATTCCTGAGCGAGAACGAGCAAAGAAGGCGCCGCTGCTTGATACGCTTGAAAAGATAGCGGCAGAGACGGGACAAACACGCGCAGGGATACAACAGCTATCCAGTGATATAAAAACTCAACGCGAAATTGAAGAACTCGAAGAAGAACAACAAGGTGCAGCTGGAGGAAAAGATTATTCACCTGAGAATATATTTACAGTCGCAGCATTAAATGAAATTGAAGGAATCCGTACGGATTACGAATTAGCTGATTTTGCTAGAGACAATTTTCCAAAGGGTAAAAGAGAGAATTTATTAAAAGACGAGTTTAAAAGTTTTATAAAAAAACAAAGACACTTGGGCATCAAAAATATATTTAGTGAAACGCGGCGGGAATAAAATCTCGGCGTTGCATCACCCTGGTTATGGTTACTTTCTAGCTGCGGTTAAAGGCGGTCCACAACCACCACGTTATACGGAGGATCCAATCCCGGAAGAAATAGACATAAGAGCAGAAGCCGGTTCTAAGAAAACAAGCGGAAAAGGATATTCGATTAAAAATCCTTTAGATTTCAACGCAACCGTGACATGCCCTGGTAACATTCTCAGTGATATATCACGGTTAGAGGTTCTCATCGGAGGGAAACGAGCCGGAAATAACTCACCGGAAATAATTAATGAAGCCGCTGATATCTGCAGACGATTATTTGCCGGCGGTATCATGGACATTAATGTATATCGAGAACTCATTGCTGAATTTGTTGAAAATCACAGAGACGCCCTACGTTATGATGAAAATCCTATGGATATAAGCGATTGATCATTAATTGAAAAACTACTAGTTTTATAACAAGATGATTATACACTACAACCATGATAAACCCGTGAGCGTCTACGTGGTGAACTCACGATTGCCTGTTTATAGAGCATATTACGGAGATGGTTTCGGCAATATCATTGCGGGGTTATTTACAAGAATGGCTCCCAAGGTGGCGCCGTTAGCTAAACAATTATCAATGAAGGCCATTGATATTATTCGTGATAAGGGAACCAGCAAAATCGGAGATTTCGTTGGAAATCTTGCCGGAAAGGCATTTTCTGCCGCGAAAGATAAAATAGCATCATTGGTACGAAAGAAACCAGGAATGACTTCGTCATTAGTGCTGCCATCAACTACAGTGATGCCTGCAAAAATCAGCAAAGCAATAAATAGCGCAATGGAAGAAAAAACTAGCGTCGTTGGCTGCTTCGGTGACTCCGTCACAATTGACGACTTCACCGGTAACAGATAGCGCTATCATGAACGCGATAGCAGGAAGTGGTTTGAAACGAAAACAAAAACGACGATGATTATAAAGAGTTTCACAATTGAAAACACTAGTATTTTAATAAAATGTTTAAACGAACAGCTGATCCGGCCTTCAATATAGAAGCCCCAGTACCCAAGGACAATTCCGTCCGCGATTATCAATACTATTCCTATCATGCAATACAACCCGACCTACGATCGCGAATTGAACTACAAGTTCAAGATACCAGTAAATACTTTTTGCCATGTGAAGCATTTATTGAAATCGAGGGAAAACTCGTAACAAATGTTGCAGCTGATACACCATATGAAAATGATCCAAATATCCGAGTTGGTTTTGTTAATAATGGTATAATGGCGTTATTTGAAAGTGCAAGATATCTCATTGATGGAAAAGAAATTGAATCAATAGACCGCGAGGTTGATGTTGCAACAACAATAATCGGGCTAGCAAGATACTCCGATGATTATACAAGATCGGCTGGTCCGTCTATGATGTTTGCAAAGGATACCTCTGATAACGCTGACCACCTTCAATACATTAAAGTGTTAACACCGCAAGACACTTCAGTTGACAATCAACGAGAAGCAACTAATCCAGAACGTCGAGCTAGACCCGGAGCTGCGTTTGAAATTATAAAAGAAGTTAATGATAATTTCAATCTAGGGTTTGCAACACGAGTAGCAACGTTGCAAAGACCACAACGATATTTTTCATGTGCGATTCCACTCCATCACATATTTGGATTCTGCAGAAATGTCAGAAAAGTCATCTATGGAGCCAAACACAACAATCGCGTTAGTACGAAAAGGCAATGACAATGATGCAATTTGGCGTCCTGGTGCCGATGAAGGTAAAGTTGTTTTGAGTAAAATAGTATTGTGGATGCCAGTAATGACCCCATCAATTACCACGGAAGAGCGGCTACTTTCATTTATGGACACAGGTGGCAAATCATTGATAAGTTGGCTAACAACAACGACTGATGCCAAAGAGGATAATGTTGCTGATACATTTACATGGCACCTGGCATCAAAACAAGGCGTTTCAGCTCCACGTCATATATTTATAGCGCTGCAGAATCGGGATCGATTAGCCTCCCAAGAACGCAGTCATATGATATTTGATCGATTAGGAGTCAAGGAGGTTTCACTGAGAATAAACGGACAACAGGAACCATCTGAGGATATACAACTTGATTACGACACTAACCATATAGCACGTGTGTATCATAGAATGCTGTCATATATGGGTCGTGATCAAAATGTTGATACTGGTTTACAAATATCGCAACTTGATTTTAAAAGCCGCTATCCGATTTATTACTTTTCGCTGGAACATCTTGATTTAACAAGGCAATCCGTTGTTGACATACATTTTCGAGCTCGTATAGCCCCTGGTGGTGTTAATTATAGAGCGGTTGCTGTTATTCTCAGATACAAATCAATGTTGTTAGAAGGAGCTGGCGGACGAATAAGACTTATTGATGCACCAGTGGAAAATCTATGATTTTCAAAAATATGTAAATGAAACTTGAAGAGTTTCCAATTAGATCAATTGAAAGTATAAATATGCTTTACAATAAAATGACATATAGTGTTGTTAGTGTCAAGCTGACTGATGGTCAGGTCAAGAAATTGCGATCAAAATCCGCTAAAGAATGTGGAACAACAATAACGTTAAAACCAGCGCAGATGTCCGGCGGTACACATAAAATATCATTGACGGATCGTCAAATAAAACATTTCAATGATGCGCTAAAGAATAAGCGAGGAGTTCAAATAGAATTTTCGAAAGCTGCAGTCGCGAACATGATAAAATCAGGTGGTATATTTCCATTGTTAGCTGCAATACCAGCATTGATTGCAGCGGCTGCCCCAACGGTGGCGAAGGCAGCGGCATTGGGAGCCGTTGGGACCGCGGCAGGGATGGCGTTGAAAAAGGCAACTGGGAAAGGATATAAAAAAAAGGGAAAGGGTCTAAGACTACCAGGAACCCCGTATTCATGGTACAGCGGGAGATCCGTGAGTGGATCGGGTCTGAGAATACCAGGAACGGTTTATTAGTTGAAATCCCAATTGTTCCCATGTCCAATTTTGATTTAATTGATGCTGCTAAAAAACTAGCGATAAAAAACTTCAGAGGGGTTTTTATGAGAGATCAATTACCGAGAAAACCAAATAACGTTGAAACCGGTATCATCAATCTTGATAACAGCAGCGGATCGGGAACTCACTGGGTTGCATACGCGATTGTTCCACGTGGGATTGTCTATTTCGATTCATATGGGTTAGCTCCGCCAAGCGAGTTTATGCGGTATATAAATTCTTCGATGAAACTCAAAGAGATTCCGATTTTTTATTCCACGCTGCCAACACAACAATTAAATGATCCACCGATATGCGGCCGTGAAGTATTAAATGTCCTCGCGGAGATTTCATTAAAATCCTTTGGATTTCCGTGGAAACCTCATATTGTTGTAAACGAATATACCAGTGGGAAATTACAAGGTAATTTTAGAGAATCAATAAATTAAAAATACTAGAGTCTTTACAATAATGATTGATATTTGGGGACGATCTCTATCAATGTCGAAACCCACCGCGGAAACATCTGCGGGTTCTATCAAGGATGTAAAAAAATTAATTGAAGATGACATCGCTGAGACATTAAATTTAGTAAGTGTTGACCCGAACGAAATAGTTGTATTTCAAGATCGCCAGGGTAAATTGAAAAGCAGTGATGTATCATTGGATGACATTTTAAAATGACAACACGACGCCGCTGAAAACTCTATTGCGCTGTATTCCAACGGTGGACAACTTAAACCAGGCGCACTTGTGTCTACGATCACCGACAAGATTGCCGCCCACGACAACATGATTGCCCTCCATGACGGCGCGATTGCCACCCACGGCAGCGTGATTGCCATCCACAGCCGTGAGCTGGATGATCATATACGAGGTTATAATAATTTTCGCAAAAATGTCGTACATAAATTCTTTGGAACCCCGCTTGTGGTTGGCATGACTCTCGCTGAAATTAAAGACTTGTTGAATTCATTCTTCGCTAACAAGGAAGCTGGAAGGATGATGACTGCTTCAGAAATCAAGGCAAATTATCTCGAGATTTTTAAATTAATAGAAAATTTTGAGCGAGTAGAAAAACTCACAAACGACGTAGTTGTTAAGTTTTTTGGAAACTCGCTTGTGGCAGACATGACTCTCGCTGAAATTAAAAACGCGTTTAACAAACAAAAGCTCACCATCGACATAGCTAATAAGTTCTTTGAGGGCATTACACTCCAAAATATCACGATGAAACTTTCTAACATCGAAACTTTTTTTAAACTCCAGTCTGGATTCGAAAGACTTTTGTCTACACTTTTTTTCAAAAGTGATGGGAAGATGATGACTTCCGCCGATATCAGGGCAAATTATCTCGAGATTTACAATGATATTCTTAAACTAAAAGAAGATTTTGAGCGGGTACAAAAACCCACTAACGACATTGTTGGTAAGTTCTTTGGAAACCCGCTTGTGGCAGGAATGACTCTCGCTGAAATTAGCGAGTTTATTGGCAAGCATACTCACAATGCCTACATCGCTAATAGTTTCTTTGGTGTCACGGCTACATCTACGATGACTCTCAAAGATATTAATATGTTTATGGTGAGACAAACAACACTTAATACCATCGTGGATAAATTTTTAGGGAGAACACCTGTGTCTGAAACCACACTGACAGGTCCGACCCTCGCTGAAATTAAAGCGGTTATCGATAAAGCAAAAATTCCACATAGTGTAAGCGCCGTTAATAACATCGTGTACACGGTTGATAGTGGGACCTTTGATTGGATCCGAGGAAAAGAAAATTATCTTCGTGTTGGCCACAGACATACTAGTGTACCAGGTTGCTACCGACTTACAATAATACATCACCGTAAATTTGATTTGAAATTCAGCAACACAAATATCAGCGGTGTTAACACACTGATGTATATACTAGAGAAAATACCACCACCTCCACCCTCTATACCAATCCCGTTGACGATTACTATAAACAATTCCGAAGAGTCTGTGATTAGGGAGTCACTACCCTGGATAATAGAATTTGTATCCGGTATCCCCTCATCCGATCCTAAAACCGTTTCAATAATAGGATAATTGAAAACACTATCAGGTTTAAAATAACAATGTCAATGACAGCGTCATCGCAATATCGATTCGACACCGTGAAAGAATTTTCCGCGAACTTGAAATCACTTTCTGAGCGCTATCGTGAAAAAATGAAAAAATACCGCAGAAGAATTACCGCCATCGACATCACCATGTACTCGGTGTCCGGTGTGATGGCCAGCGCCGGGGTTATTTTGTCGATGGTGACCATGATGGCTCCGATTGCAGTTCCAACTGCTATCTCCGCGGCAACAACAATTGCTGCAGTCGCCACCGCGATAACTAAAAAATTATCATAGTGTTCTCAGAAAAAACTCAGTGATTATACAGCTCGGTACAGGGTGGTATTTGACGCATACTCGAAATTATCCGAGTTGATCTCGCTGTCGATAGATAATTCGTTCATATCCAATGTTGAATTTTCCACGATGACCCAGTTGTATAACTCCGCGATGTTGAAATTGGAAATTGAAGACAGCGTTAACAATAATGTCACTACAATTCAACGAATTGCAACTGCTTCAACGAATCGCGGAGAATACCACTCCGATACGAACAAGCATGATATCAATAACATCAACAACCCCACAATTTAGTGTGAACTTCCCTTCTCCGATTCCAGTGCGTGAGATCGCACTGGCAAAATTACGAGTATATCATAGCTGGCCTAATATCAGATCGGTTGCATTTGGTGGTCAGCAACCCAATAACGCACTGGTGTTCTCGTATAAGAATAAACCCGATGACACCCCAGCGTGGGAAACTGTTTCGTTACCAACTGGGTCGTACCAAATTGAGCAAATCGATGCTGAAATTCAGCGTAGAATAAAATCAATCACTGGAAAAGAATCAAAAATAGCTATTAAACTTCATGAACCGACGCTCTCGTCGTCGATCGAAATAAGCACAGAGGGATACATTGTAGATATATATAACAGCTCATTAAGAACAGTGTTAGGATGGCCTGAAAAACCACCGGAAAAATCCACCGCCGACTTAACCACGGACGTACAATCATATCATGAAATCAATCCCAGTTATCGAGATAATTTATCTTACCAACAAAGACACATTGCAATGGGATTTTATCATTAAAAGAACAGCCGACTCATCTGTTACTATTTCATTTACGCTAACTGACATCCGTGGTTATTTTAATGAAATTAAACAATTATATGAAACACAACTAGAACAACTACGGAAAACAAAATCGCAAAAACACGTTGAAATAATAAATCAACTTATATCTGACATGGAATATATCTATGAACTAATTATTCAAACAATAATTAATGACAACAGCGACAGTAAACAACGATTCCTAACCGATTACAATATCACAGAAGACAATCTGCGTAATTTCAAGTTTCCCAAATACAACGCTGATGAACTAGCAAGAATTTTTAAAACCGATATCAAGGCGCTACAAAAACCAGATTCAACTGTCCTCCTCAGGTATAATAATGATCCAGATGGTGGCGGTAGGCATATTGCCCCGTACAATGTGAATATTTCAACGGTGATTGCGCTCAATTTAGTATGTGATGCAATTGAAGGAAGCTATCAAATTAATCTAGAGCAATCAAATCAAGCTCAGCAAGGATATATTCTTTATTCGTTTGCACCAACAGCTCCTCCAGGATTCCTAATTATTGAAAACCCAATTAATCCTGTCTACATGCGATGCCATAATAATTCGTTAACGAGAATTAATTTCCGACTCACCGACCAGTCAAATAATTTAATTGATCTACAAGATGAGGTGTTAGCGATTAGTTTGTTTGTAAAGTCCTAAAGACTTGATCAAATATTCGGTTGAAATCATTTATTATTTTTGTTAACCAGAACTGAAAGTTCCAGCAGCAGAGAGGGTGAACGACAACAACGTTGTGACCAAAATTGATTAAAAATCGTAAAGTCTCCGTTTGCTAAATGGAGACTTATTTTTTTTTGGTTAAATGAGATTTCGTAGGAAGGCTTATTTTGTCTAAAAAGGTTGTAGGGTTCACCCTCTCTGCTGCTTCTCTGTTAGTATGCTTGTTTAAGATGATGAAATGTTCTTTGAATCTAATTACTATTATCCAAATAGGAACACACATACATCTTACATCAACATTTATTAGTCCTTGTAAAACGTTATTACTCCTTTCAGATAACTATATTTTCCTATGCTGCAAAATTATTTAATTAATTTTTACATTTTCTTGCTCTGAATATTTGAGATGACAATGATTCTTTGAGAAGACAAAGGTCAAAACTTTTAGCCATGTGAAATCTCTTCTGCATCTGGCATAGCATGTAGATGTGGCCAGCAGATACATGATACCATCTTCACACATGTCTTTTGCAATCATGAAAAATATCTGCGTATAAGGTATTTCCTATGTTATTCACTAATCCTGCCAATTGTTTTTACCCCCTCACCAATTTTAAAAATAAAGAGCATCTATGTATCTGGCAGCCAGGGTAAGTGGTCACTGGAGACCTTGTGGGAAAACCTCAGCAAGAGTTACCGACTCACAGGAAACTTTCTCACATACCCACATTGCTGAACCCAAAACTCAAACCTATATGTATGTTTGTGTGTGTGAGATTTGGAGTTTTAAATGTAGCTTTAACAATTTTTCAGTCATATCGCTACAATGTCAGCAGTGTGGCAATTTTGTAGTGATATATAGCAATGGGGCATCATGTTGCATGATTGCCCATGGAGTCACACAGCTAACCATTCTAAACTCCAACATCTTAAAGCTGAGTGCCAAGTGAGGCAGCTGTTAGTACGACTTTTATAAGTCATTGATGGCTGGGGCTTGAACCTGCTGACCTCCCGCATCTAAGGCAGATGTCCCAACCACAAAGAACGGTGTCAAAGGCGTATCGACAGAGGTGAGATGGCAGTGATTGGTAAAGCTGAGTGCTTCATACCACTCTGTCAGCAGAGGGCCCAAGATGACAATATTAGGAGCCACATGGAAACAATCAGGTTAGAAATTATTATAAATTGATGAATGGAATGAGATGGGTTTATAGATAAACAAAAGGGAGGATAAACAAAATATTATAATTCTTGATGATTTATTAAAATTTATATAACAATAAAATATGATTGATTTTCCAGCTCCAAATCAAGTAACTCTGTATCTTAAACAATTCTGTTGACAACATCAGTATTTGAAGATACTTCTTTTAAACAACGTCTCTTGACACAAGATAATTTATATGTTTACAAATTTACAAAAAATTTGATCATTTTAAGTCTGGCATCGACAGTATGTATATCTCACAGCATCAAAGTTCTATTAAATTACAAAAGATGGTTTCACAAGAGACTGCCCTTTTGTTGAGTCAGCATTGTATTTACCAAGAATGAAAATGACTAATAATCAGCCTAATCTAAAAAACATTGACATTGACCATAACCCAGTGAAATATGAACATGCACATGAAAGATAGTGACCATAACCCAGTGGAATATGGACATGCACATGAAAGATAATGACCATAACCCAGTGGAATATAGACATGCAAATGGATGACACTGACGACAGCCTAGTAGTATGTGGACACTGACATGGATGCCATAGTTATCACTATACTGATCTTCTACTAAGGTGTGCTCAACAAAAACAATTAAAATTTAGCATATCTTTTGAATTAAAAAAATCCAACTATTTTCAGAGTAAAATACATCGCTCAAATGATATTTTCCTGGTCATAATATGTTAGATGTACATACACTACCTCACAAATCGAGTCCTCCCGAAAATTAAAAAAGACAGTGGCCACATCTTTTATTTTATTTAAGCAACATAAGGTGCTAAATGTTTGTCTGCTTGTCAAGTTGGAAGTCAGGTTAGAGTATTCTCCCTTTGGATAGAGGGTTTGGCAGCAACAGCTACCTCCGGAGCTGATGTGCGTGCTTTTCCAGGGATATAACTGTAGGAAGGTGTGCCAATATTATGACTGGGTATGAATTGTTATGGCTATTAATGGCTATCCTTAAAATGATCACCAGAATAGGGGCTTGACTGTGTTGTTGATTTATCTACTACTGGAACAGATAGGCCACCATATAAAGTTGGTACTGGCCAAGTAGGTAGTGCCAAGATGAGTTGTCCTGTTTCTGGCCATGATGGCTATGGCAGGTCTAACACTGTGTGAGGAACTCATGATGGCCAGGATTAATGATAAGAATGATGTTGTCCACATCCTTGATAGTGCACTTCATTGCTCTAACTTTTTAGTTGTTTAGCAGTGGCTGTCAACCATACATCCCCAGAGCAGTGTAAATGCACATCCCCAGAGCAGTGTAAAATGTATACAGTTGCTGTGACTGTCTTCAGCTATTTTATAATGAAGTTTAACCATTACAGTATAAAATATTCATCTACAATGGAGGGAAGTTGATGTACTAATCTGAGAGAAAACTCCAAATGGCTGAAATGGCACAAGTCAAATAAGTATACAAGAAGCTTCAAAAAAAAGGTGTGCTTCCAAACATAAATAGAAACAACAACTGAACTCTGACAAGATTTCATCCCAATCCCTCATTGAAAGAAGAGATGAATCTGGTTTGACATCCACATTGGCAAGCAGACAACCTTTGAAACACTTTTGTTGCTAAAACAAAATGTAACTCATGGTAAACAGCTTTTATAACTATGGAGGACTGGATCTGAGAGGTACTGGATCCATGTCTAATTTGTTATAGCTATGGAGGACAGGATCTGAGAGGTACTGGATCCATGTCTAATTTGTTATGATCAGGCATGTCTGAAGAAGAAATAACATATGCTACACTCTAGTTATACCACACTTTTTGGAATCGATCCATTTATACCATACTTGGATTCAGAATCAATCCAATTATACCACACTTAAGCAATATGTAAATATGATAATGCAGTTTTAATTTGATCAGATCTCATTAAATGTTGTTGAACCATTGTCAGATCATAAGGGAATCAACAACAAAATGAAGAATGTGTCAACCAAGATGTATATAAAAAAGAAGAATGTGTCAATCAAGATCTATACATAATGAAGAATGTGTCGATCAAAATGTATACAAAATGAAGAATGTGTCAATACGTATCATAGGCTAAGATGGAACTTAACCATCTCTCTACTTCTGAAACCTTCATGTTCTTCCTTCTGGCATAGTCTTCAACCTGAAATACAACCAAAAAAAACCAATACTACTACATATTTTAAACTAGAAATGTGTCCATATGACATGGATGTCACAGTTGCATTTAAATAAATCAAAATCTAATGTCCAATGGCAAAGTTTCACATTAAACATTGGCTATACCTATGTCAGAACAAGCAGGGGCTATATCTATGTCAGATCAAGCAGAAGCTATAATGTCAAATCAAGCATGGGCTATACCTACGTCAGATCAAGCTAGGGCTATATCTATGTCAGATCAAGCAGAGGCTATACCTATGTCAAATCAAGCATGGGCTATACCTATGTCAAATGAAGCAGGGGAAATACCTATGTCAAATCTATCTATCTAACTTCATGCTACAAAAAGCCAAAATTAAAGACAGACCCTACAACATCAGTAAAACAATCCTAAACTGATCAACATGTTAAATCAGTGGAAGAAAGACCAAATTATATATGACAGATTGTATCACTGTCTCAACCCCACCACTGAAGAAATCCCAAAGCTTCATGGGTTACCTTAAATTCACAAGAAGGATGTCCCACTCTCACACATAATTTATTTTTACTGTATGCTTTGACCAAATATCTAACTTCTTTCCTTGGACCTCAAGTAGGAAAAATGGAACACCATATCATGAATAGCATTCATTTTGTCCAAAGATCGAGGACTTAGTGATAGCACAAGGGAGAAAACTTTTTTTGCAATGTTGCAGCACTTCTGACCAGTATTCCATAAAGCTATGCATGTTATCAGAAAAAATTAGAGGTAGACAAGACTCTGAAATCTAAATATGACTCCCTATTGTACATATCTATGACATTGCTTGGAGAGCACATATTTTATCCATAATTGGCAGTTTTATCAACAGAAATGGAGCAGAAACAGGGTCCCCAGCCTCATCAGTAGTTGCCAATTTGTATATGGAGTTTTTTTTAAATAGAAAAAGACCTTGGAATCACCAGAATCCCACCATCGATGTGATTCAGACATGTGGATGATACTGAACTACGTGAATACCATGATCAGGAAGGAGTTCTTTGATTATCTCCATTGACTCACATAATTTATTCAGTTCACTTCAGAACAAGAAGAAAATGGCAAGCAACAATTCTTGGTCTGGTGTACATGTAAATGATGGATGGATCAACCAAAATCACTGTTTATAGAAAACCAACTCAAAAGGACCAATCATCATCCAGAACACAATATGTCTGTATTGATATATTTACTCAGCTAAGCTGACTCACTAGTTACGGATCAAACTGAAGAAGTACTTGAAAGCTGAACTATGAGTAAATAGCTATCCAGGGTGGATATCTAAACTCCCTGGGAAAAAACAACATCAAATAAACCAACATTGGTATGCCATACATTCACAACACATCTGAACTCACAGCTAAAGTATTCAGAGAAAATATGATTAAAATATACCAATTCTTTAACAGAACAACTTGCACATGTGAAAGACAAAACAGACAATTTGCAAAAATGATGCATGGTTTGTTGTATCAAATGTAGTGATCATGAGAATGACTATATTGGTGAAACAAGGATTAAGGAACACATTAGTAGTGTCTTTGGCAATACATGAACGCTGCAGAAAAAAGGGGCATTTAATCATTCCTAATCGAAACAAGGTCATCAAATTTGAGGACAACATATGGAAAAGGAAGGTGAACTCAAATAAAACTGGAAGCCAACACAAAACACGAACAAGTGACTTGAAGTACCACTCATCTACACCAATCTCTTCCTATCACATGACCATTACAGGTCACACTGGTGTAGTCTAACAGTAGCTGATGATGATGGCTTTGTGATGTTGCTGAAAATTCTTAACTCTTATGATATTTATGTTATAAGAAAGGGAAAATTCTAATAATCTAGATTCCAGTAGTCAAAAGTATGTAACATAAAGCCAAGATCTGAGTTGTCAACAGCATGTAACAAAGCCAAGAACTGAGCTGTCAACAGCCTGTTACATAAAGCCAAGAGCTGAGTTGTCAACAGCATGTTACATAAAGCCAAGATCTGGTTTGTCAATAGCATGTTACATAGAGCCAAGATCTGAATTGTCAACAGGATGTTACATAAAGCCAAAAGTCAACAAGCATGTTACATAAGCCAAGATCTGGTTTACACAAAGCCATGAGCTGAGTTGTCAACAGCATGCTACATAAAGCCAAAATCTGAGTTGTCAACAGCTGGTTTCATAAAGCCAAGAGCTGAGATGTCAACGGCATTTAATATAAAGCCCAGATCCAAGTTGTCAACAGCATGCTACATAAAGCCAAAATCTGAGTTGTCAACAGCTGGTTTCATAAAGCCAATAGCTGAGATGTCAATGGCATTTAATATAAAGCCTAGATCCAAGTTGTCAACAGCATGTTACACAAAGCCATGATCTGAGTTATCAAAAGCATGTTACCAAGTATCATTTAAAAAGCTAAACAAACTTCTTATCAATCAGTGGTTGAAAACAAAAAGAACAACACAAACTTCATTTGCAAAGTCTTCAATGAACTCACTGGAGGAACACAAAGATCAGACAAATAAAATTCACTCACTTCTGAAAAATGACACATTAGTCACTGATGACACTGACATTGCAATTATTTTCAATGATTTTTTCGCACAAACATTACCACAAAATAAAAGAACCAGTGATAGAAAACAACTTTAATGAATTGAAGAAAATCTGCAGTATCAAATCTCTAAGAAGGTATGTTTCTCTATTCCACCAGTATAAAAAAGTCTCAGCAAACTTGATACCAAGAAAGCTACAGGACTTGATCAGATTGGTCCACGACTCATTAAATCTTCTGCCTCTGTTAATTTAGATAGCATAACATTCATAATCAATTTAAGTATCGCAACCTCATCTATCCCCAAAATATGGAAAACTGCAAAAGTAACTCCTATTCACAAATCTGGATCTAAGAATGATGCTGATAACTACTGACCAATCTCAAAACTTAATTGAAAAACATGTCCATGACTCACTCATGTCATATTTAACCAAACACTTGCTGGAGTGGCGACAAGATAGGCAATCAAGGGAAAATAATGACTGTAAAGTTGTCTTAGATTGAAAGAAATCAAGCTCACTTATTATGCTCTGGAGAGGAGACAAGAATTCAGGAAATCAAGGGAAATAACTATTGTAAATGATGTTTTACACTGAAAAAAATTAAACTCATTTATTATGCCCCGTAGCTGTTCATGTTTGCAGAGTTCAGAATTTAAAATTAAAATTTAAAGAAAATGTATTCTCCATGTGTACCCCACAGATAGTACATGTCATGCATATGTCCCATTAACTGTTTAATGAGTGTATACTGTTTTTTATTTTAATATTCGAATATTGTAGTATAGAGTTCAGTGTTACTTCTGCTTTGATCTCACAGAAAATTACTAGTTCTAAATTGGACTTTTGCAATTCCTGTGATGTTAAATTAAAAAACTTAGCCATTAACTTGCTTTTGCAGATTTCTGATATTTAAAAATTTCATTAAGTGCATTTCAGAAAATAGCAAGTCATACACTCTGAAATTTCTTTATGTATTTCAAGGGCAGTGAAAGTTGGTGTATTTCATATTACTTCAGGAACACTTCACTGCATAAAGAAGTAATCAATTGCATCAAGGCTTTGCTTCTAACAGCACATAATTTTGTTAACAGAGATAAAAATAAATGTCAACCCAAGTAGACAAAAGACGAATGGAACTTTTTCTGCATTCTGCAAGTTGCAGAGAAAACAAATTTGCTCGTTGCCTTCCTTTTTTGTAAGTGCTCACTAACTCAAGACTGGGACCATTGAATGTCTCATCAATATCAAGCCCATACCAAAATTTTGTTGAAATCCAAAAATCCTTGGTAAAGTGATGCTGCTGACATCAGAGTACATAACTCTGTAGATTTAGTCATGAAATGCTAGAAATTGAACTTGTGGGAAAAAAATTGAAAGTATTGTTTAACAGTATGAAAGTATTGTTTAACAGTATGTTTCCTCAATGCAAGTAACTTAAATTGTTGCTCATACCTGGTCTTTATTTATTTTCCCTGTTGCAAAGTAGTAAGACTTGGGGTGGGGTATGTAAAGTCCAGACACAGATGATGCAGGATCCATGGCAAGGGACTCGGTCAGTTTGATACCTACAGTATCTGCCTCTAGAAGATGCCACATGGTCAGTTTCTCTGTGTGGTCAGGTTGGCTGGGGTACCCTGGTGCCGGCCGAATACCCTGCAGTTGAATGTAGTGATTAAATAATTGACTGTTATAATTGAATTGTTGCTACTGTCATTATTATTGATTACATAAGGTCTGACTAGTAGTTATTATTGAATTGTTGCTATTGTCATTATTACTGATTACATAAGGTCTGAGTAGTAGTTATTATTGAATTGTTGCTATTGTCATTATTACTGATTACATAAGGTCTGAGTAGTAGTTATTATTGAATTGTTGCTACTGTCATTATTATTGATTACATAAGGTCTGAGTAGTAGTTATTATTGAATTGTTGCTATTGTCATTATTATTGATTACATAAGGTCTGAGTAGTAGTTATTATTGAATTGTTGCTACTGTCATTATTATTGATTACATAAGGTCTGACTAGTAGTTATTATTGAATTGTTGCTATTGTCATTATTATTGATTACATAAGGTCTGAGTAGTAGTTATTATTGAATTGTTGCTACTGTCATTATTATTGATTACATAAGGTCTGAGTAGTAGTTATTATTGAATTGTTGCTATTGTCATTATTATTGATTACATAAGGTCTGAGTAGTAGTTATTATTGAATTGTTGCTACTGTCATTATTATTGATTACACAAGGTCTGAGTAGTAGTTATTATTGAATTGTTGCTACTGTCATTATTGATTACATAAGGTCTGACTAGTAGTTATTATTGAATTGTTGCTATTGTCATTATTATTGATTACATAAGGCCTGAGTAGTAGTTATTATTGAATTGTTGCTATTGTCATTATTATTGATTACATTAGGTCTGACTAGTAGTTATTATTGAATTGTTGCTATTGTCATTATTATTGATTACAATAGGTCTGACTACTAGTTATTATTAAATTGTTGCTACTGTCATTATTATTGATTATATAAGGTCTGACTAGTAGTTATTATTGAATTGTTGCTACTGTCATTATTGATTACATAAGGTCTGACTAGTAGTTATTATTGAATTGTTGCTACTGTCATTATTATTGATTACATAAGGTCTGAGTAGTAGTTATTATTGAATTGTTGCTACTGTCATTATTATTGATTACATAAGGTCTGAGTAGTTGTTATTATTGAATTGTTGCTATTGTCATTATTATTGATTACATAAGGTCTGAGTAGTAGTTATTATTGAATTGTTGCTACTGTCATTATTATTGATTACATAAGGTCTGAGTAGTTGTTATTATTGAATTGTTGCTATTGTCATTATTATTGATTACATAAGGTCTGACTAGTAGTTATTATTGAATTGTTGCTACTGTCATTATTATTGATTACATAAGGTCTGAGTAGTAGTTATTATTGAATTGTTGCTATTGTCATTATTATTGATTACATTAGGTCTGACTAGTAGTTATTATTGAATTGTTGCTATTGTCATTATTATTGATTACATAAGGTCTGAGTAGTAGTTATTATTGAATTGTTGCTACTATCATTATTATTGATTACATAAGGTCTGAGTAGTAGTTATTATTGAATTGTTGCTACTGTCATTATTATTGATTACATTAGGTCTGACTAGTAGTTATTATTGAATTGTTGCTACTGTCATTATTATTGATTACATAAGGTCTGAGTAGTTGTTATTATTGAATTGTTGCTATTGTCATTATTATTGATTACATAAGGTCTGAGTAGTAGTTATTATTGAATTGTTGCTACTGTCATTATTATTGATTACATAAGGTCTGAGTAGTTGTTATTATTGAATTGTTGCTATTGTCATTATTATTGATTACATAAGGTCTGAGTAGTAGTTATTATTGAATTGTTGCTACTGTCATTATTATTGATTACATAAGGTCTGAGTAGTAGTTATTATTGAATTGTTGCTATTGTCATTATTATTGATTACATTAGGTCTGACTAGTAGTTATTATTGAATTGTTGCTATTGTCATTATTATTGATTACATAAGGTCTGAGTAGTAGTTATTATTGAATTGTTGCTACTATCATTATTATTGATTACATAAGGTCTGAGTAGTAGTTATTATTGAATTGTTGCTACTGTCATTATTATTGATTACATTAGGTCTGACTAGTAGTTATTATTGAATTGTTGCTACTGTCATTATTATTGATTACATAAGGTCTGAGTAGTTGTTATTATTGAATTGTTGCTACCGTCATTATTATTGATTACATAAGGTCTGACTAGTAGTTATTATTGAATTGTTGCTACTGTCATTATTATTGATTACATTAGGTCTGACTAGTAGTTATTATTGAATTGTTGCTACTGTCATTATTATTGATTACATAAGGTCTGAGTAGTTGTTATTATTGAATTGTTGCTACCGTCATTATTATTGATTACATAAGGTCTGAGTAGTAGTTATTATTGAATTGTTGCTATTGTCATTATTATTGATTACATTAGGTCTGACTAGTAGTTATTATTGAATTGTTGCTACAGTCATTATTATTGATTACATAAGGTCTGAGTAGTAGAGCAATAGCATGATCCCTTTGCATCTGTGTGAGATTCTCAGACTGACATGTAGCGTTTATCTAGTTTGGTTTTATGGTTTCCTCAAACTCAGATACAACTTTACCATAACATATGATTCCTCAAGACTATGTGCTTTTTATGGCACAACTGAGCTATTACATGTCCATCAGCTATAAATCTTCAAACCAAAATAAAAAATACCTAAAAAGTGATGATTCCACAGAAATCTAAAGAATATTAAATGATCAATATAGTTCAACAAAGAAATGATTTTACATGGTCAGGGACAGGGTCATGGTCAAGGTCATTGGTAGGTTAAAAAGTTACGGTCAGGGTCACATAGGCAAGCTGATTCTAATTTTTCTCAACAAGACATCCCTTGTAAAAATGCTGTATTCAAAGTCATCTCTTTTGTACCTGGTATTTGATCCTGTGAAGATCCTGGGCCTCAAGGGACTCTTCCCTGCAGTATCCCCAGAATTCCTTTCTGACCTTCTCATGCATCTCTTCAGCAAAGGCCTACAAATTAACAACATGAAGTTTTAGAAAGGTCTGTACTAAGCATTAAAATATAAGACATTAACAAATAGGTTGACAACATGAACAATGGTGGATATTAAAGCAAGGACATATGCATTTAACATTTGAACTATGCAAGAATAAATGCAAATGCACATAAATCAAACCTGTGTTCAGGTAAAACTACATACAGTATTGTCCAGCCAATAAGTCAATACTTTCTTACTTGAAAGTTCTGCAAATCGACTCGTATATGGATTATGTCACTGAAATTGCATTGACTTATTAGGACACCAGGTATGTTTTTAAAATTGCTTAATAATAGGCATAATCGAAAACAGGTCAAATAGAAGTACAAACTCTTGCTTAAATTACTATGTCAATAAATTCTTATAAACTAATATGACTGAGCTTATATTTTTAAGTTTTGTCATTATTTAGTTTGCATTCTGTGTGTTTTTCTTTATTTCTCAAGCATGAAATAAAAGAAAACAATTATCAGTAAAAAAAATCACAGGACCACATAGCACACTTGTGGTCTACAGTCTATAATGTACTGTACTAATTCAAAGCAAAGTGTTGTACCTTTAAAAAAATGAAATAATTTGGTCTTATTTATCCTTTTTAAGCATACCTCATTCTTTCTCAGCACATTTTAGCAACTGGTTAATTGATATTTGATTTTCCTGTATACTTTTGGACACAAGCGAGTAATTACCGGCATAGTTCTTTCATTGATCTAATTGATACTACAAAGGGATGTAATCTATATTAACTCAAGCATTCTAGGATTATTTATAAAATACCGTAGATTCGGTTTTCTACTGAATCCCCTGAATCATGTTTGTAATTGTATCTGACAAAGTTTATGAAATAAATGTGGTTTAAATTAAACTAAAATCAGATATATAGACATACTACTCCTAGATCATCAATGATCTCCTTTTAGTTTCACATTTCAATTTAAAGCAAATTGTAATGTCAACACATCACCTATATTCATTCTTAACCAGCTGCCATTTTGGTGTCTCTTTGATTGTACTGTTAGTTGATAAATTGGTCCTTGGTTTCTAACAACAATCAAAGCCAGTTGCCACAACTGTTTAAAGCCTGATGTTGGCTTTGGCTACCGATACTAGTTACCATATTGCTGATAACCCATTGTTCTTTATCATTAATCCGCATCAATTACGCTACCCATTTTTAATATAAAGTTGATTAAAAACCACAGGAAATGATGCCCACTCCATTCTCTGGAGGTATATAATGAATTTAGTCTTGGGTATTGTTTTCATTGCGATAGTTCTGGCACATTTTAATAAGTTAGAAATGTTTTGATCAATCTTTTTAGTCATAGTCATTTATATAAATATCCCCGTACAAATCATACAACTTATGTCACAATGCCTCCCATCCAATCATGCAAGTTTTACACTGCGGCTTTTAATCTGGAAGTGGTAAACTTCACGGAAGAAAAAGGTGGGAATATGGCTGCTCACAGGAAATATGGTGTAAGTGAAAAATGTGTCTAGGATTGGCGTAAACCTAAGGTTGCATTATGTGCTACAAAAACACAACTAACAAAGAAAGCAAGGCAAGATGGATTAATATTGAGGATAAATGAGAAGAATATGTCTTGACACAACATGCAGCATAGTATGGAATGAATTCTGTTCATCTCAGACTCAAGGCAAAGGAAATTGCAACTAAATTAGGACTTGAAAGTTTCAATGGAAGTGGGTCTTGGTGTTATAGGTTCATGCAAAGAAGGAGACTTAGTATAAGACAATGCACTACTATGGCACAGAAACTACCAGTAGACTTTCTGGAAAAATTTAGCAATTTCTGTGAGTACGTCCAAGACAAGATTAAGATTGACAATTTGGAAAAGACAGCCATTTTTCAGTGCGATAAGCAAGACGAAGACTTAAGGGGATTTTCAGATATTTGAGATAATTAAATGAAATCTTAAACATTATTTTCTTAATCAGAATGTGGAACAGTTTACTACAGGTAATACAATGAATTACATCATAAATGTGCTTTCAATTATAATTGACATGTTAAATAATATGTATTATAAAACTGTTCATTTGTGTAAATTTTATACTGCATTTCACAGATGTGTTAAAGTATAATAAAAAATATTATTAGTTATTTTTCGTTTAAAACTTTTGTTTTCTGTCTATTAATTGTCTTCACATTTCTGATTTCTCTATGGATAGCATCATTTCCAGATTCTTAGCCTCACTATGGTTATATCAGTTAAATTTTGCACTCAAAATTAGTTTCAACAATAATCAGGTTAAAGCTTTAGACCTTTAATTAACATGTACATAGCAAGCTAAGCCATGTGGATCTGGTTGTAATGGATATCATAATTAAAACAACCATGTACTGTTTATTCAGCATTGTCAATTGATAACAGAATATAACAGTGACTTGTACAGGAGTAAAATCACAGGCATGTTAGCATTGGTGATGCAATTTCACTGTTGCCAGAAATGTGGAATAACCGGAAGTTACTAGTGTAAAATATGAAGCCAAGTTATTGCCCTGGCCTAGTCTTTTACCCAGAATTTATTTGTATATGAACAAAGGATTGAAAATTTACAAAATCAGTAACTTTGTTTTATACTCTGCATCAACTTATAGGCCGGATAAATACATAACATCATCTATGTGTTCATTTATGCAAGATGTTTTCCATAAATTTAATATTTTTGCTTATTAAATGGACTGTATGTTAAAAAGGAAATTGAATAAAGCTTACAGTGGAATGTTGCATCTTGCACTGAGGAAAACAAGCACAGGTTGTATCAGTAAGAGAAGAGGACTACTGAGAAGATAAAATGAGATCCTTCTAATTCTTGATTGAATGCCTGTCTATACATACCTCTGCTAGCCTGTCTCCTAATGCTTTCACCATAATAATACTGTAGTCATCATGCTGTCTTTCAAACCTGAAAAAAATATTTAGTCAAGTTCAAATATACACAGAGCTGCTAGGGAAATGTATATATGCATGTATGGCACATCAACATAACTCTACAGTGCCAAGTAACAAGTGTTATGTACAACAATATTCTTGTGTAACCTTTGGTACATGACTTTAGTAGTGATCAATTAGTGTGATGTCTTGTTGATATGTTATTTCTGAGCAATTTGTACTTCCAGAGAAGAATCACTTGAATTGAATAATTTGACTAAATAAGTTCCAGACCAAGTGAAATACTAGACACAACAATAATACAACTGATTTTGCTCAGATCTTACGACATGAATGAATAATGTTTTGATAAACAAGAATATATAACCCTCTACTTGACTTAAGGTCACATTTAATTTTGTTTAATTAAAAATTATCTAATGACAAATTTCATTCAGGTTGATAGGTTCCAAATGTTTACAAGATAAAATCTTAGTTACAATTAGATGGTCTGTTACTAAAACTTATAATATAAAATGTGGTAAACAACAGAAAGACCTGGTATTTCATTGGGAATTTCAAATGTTCTGGACTTGAGATAAACTTGTTGTTTACAAAACTAAAATCAATGATTCAGGTCAGGTAGTAAATGAACTTAATTTTGGATAAGGTCAAGTTCAAAACTACAATTATCCATGATAGATAGTGAATAGAAAATCCCATTAAACAATGCAAATTAAAATACATAAAACAAGATATAGCCAATTTTTGTCCTGGGGAGTAGACTCTATTTTAAAAAATAAAGATATTGAGCTATAAAAAGGTGTTTTTTCAACTTATACATTGAACCTGTCCAAAAGTTTAGAGTAATTTCTGATTGCTAGTGCGATCAGGTTGGTTTCATGAAAAAAGAATTTATTTTCCAGTGGATTGGTTGGTCAGGTTGGTTATTTTACGACATAGGTCACATGAGCACTTATTGTGAAATACTAGATCGAGTAGTGAGGTCTGTTATGTGGGGTAGATTGCAACATATGCTCATAAAACTCTTATAGATGAATATAATCAGTGAGCAATTAGTTCATTCCTATTTCATCTGTTCATATTTTAATATATCTGCAATTTATTTAATGTAGTGTTTAGATATAATTTGAGAAGAAACATTTGTTTAGATTATTCATCAGAATCACTAAGTGCTTTTACTGAACTAAAATATTATTCTGGGAATACTGTGAATTTATTCAATGGAGTTCTAGACAGTACCATTGTGATACATCAGGGTTTTTGGCAGACCAGTACATTCAAGGATTTTGAATTCATTCGGAATATTCAATTATTTTGGACCTGTGTGGAATCTTTAAGGATTATTTTGGATTTAATTCAAAATATTGTATTTTCTTCTTAAATATTATTTTATAACTCTGATAATTAAATAATTTGTTAAATTTTACAAAGGAGCCCTGAATGGCAGAGTGGTCTAAAGCACTCACCATAATGGATCACTGCCATCTTACCTCTGCATGGACTTGAGTCTTGGGCTTAGCCAATATGGGTATGTGAGAAAGCTCATGAGTAGCTTTATGTGAGATGGTGGTTCTTCCCAGGTTTTTCCTCCACCAGTCATAGTGGCTGCCATTTATTGGTGATGTGGCTTGCCCTTCACAACCAATTTCAAAAGCAGAGTGTTGGATCATTGGAATGTTGGTAGTCACTCTTCTGACTTATTGGTGATGCAGCTTGCCCTTCACAAATGATTTCAAAGCGGAGAGTGGATAATTGGAATATCTGCCATTGTGAAAAGATCTGTGTCTTTCCTGCCATCTTAAGTTTTGTTTGTAGACTGATGCCTCTGTGTTCTGACATGTGCATGTAGTCTGCCAAAGGCTACACTTGCTTTAGCACTTCTGGCATGGGTCTCATCACCGATATGGAACTTGTCCACTGCCATGAGGGTTTGCCCATTTACTGTGACAGGCAGCTTTACATAAAGCTTTCCTGGTGCAGGTTGGTCTGTCTTTTTTATACTGATTGTGAGCCATTGTTTTACAAGCTGATGATAAATTTTCTATACTGACAGCAGATCAATTATTTTCAGTCTCAGTCAGCAATAGAGGATCAGCATGTGATACGGTGATTTCCACTTGAGGTAATGATACGGTGATTTCCACTTGAGGTAATCTATTAATTCTCTCAATAGGTGACTAATTCATGCATAACTTGCTGGAATATTCCAGACATAAAATCTGACCCATAATCTGATTGGACAGATTTAGGCAGACCAAATTACCGTATTTTCCGGCCTATAGGTCGATGCAGAGTATAAGTCGAATTGACGAATTTTGTAAATTTTCCATCCTTCGTCCATATATAAGTCGATTCGGAGTATAAGATGAGGCCAGGTCAATAACTTGGCTATGTATTTTATGCTACCGGTAGTAACTTCCGGTTGCATGAATATTGATGATATTGTCATATAATATTCCATATTACCGGCAATATCCATTGCAACAAGAGCTATGATCATTCCTTCCAGTTGAAAGTTTAAACCTACGGTAATTTATTTGAGAAATTTTGTCAAATACAATTACGGTACTTTATTCAGAGAACCATGCATTGGTACATACACGTGTCTAATTTATATATACATGTATAATCTATTGCATGAAAAGAGTATCAACACCGTGTACTCACCAGCGAATCTTGTAACATACATTGAATCCATATTACAAATATTTCCATCGAAAATATCCACACACGGATGTAAAATATTCAATAATTTTGTCACAGATCATTATGTGACTGAATTCAATGAAAAGAAAATAACAACAATTACGTAACGGGTGTACGTAATGAATGATGAAATAGTACATGTCCGTAGATTAAATAATGGAAGCTAAAGCACATTTTCCCACACAAGCTGCTAGTCAAAGTTCTTTGAACTTGCCGCCCAGCTATTGCGTCATGTTCTTTTGATGTACTCTAATACGCGGCACGTTGTGTCAAAACATAGCCTTCTAATTTATCCTCAATATTACTCCATCTTGCTTTGCAGCCACGATTTGCTTTCTTTGTTTTTTTTTTGTAGCGCATAATGCAACCTTAGCTTTATGCCAATCCCGGACACATTTTTCACTTACACCACATTTCCTGTGAGCAGCCATATTCCCACCATTCTCTTCAGCAAACTTTACAACTTCCAGCTTAAAAGCCGCCGTGTAAGACTTGCGTGATTTTACGGGAGGCATTGTGAGAGAAGTTGTATGATTTGTAAGGGGATATTTATATGAATGATTATGACTGAAAAGATTGATCAAAATATACCGAACTCATTAAAATGTGCCCGTACTAAAGCAATGAAAACAATGCCCATGGCTAAATTCATTATTTACATCGAGAGAAGGGAGTGGGCATCATTTCCTGTTGTACTTAATCCCATTGATATTAAACACGAGTAGCGTAATTGATGTGGATTAATGATAAAGAACAATGGGGTACCGGCAATATGATAACTAGTATCGGTAGCTAAAGCCAATATCAAGATCGAAACAATTGAGGCAACTGGCTTTGATTGTTGTTGGAAACCAAATACCAATTTATCAACAACCGATATAATCAAAGAGAGACACCGAAACGTCAGCTGGTTAAAAATGAATATAGGTGAAGTGTTGACATTACAATTTGCTTTAAACTGAATTGCGAAACTAAAAATCATGGATCACTGATGATCTATGAGTACTGGTAGTCCATCCATATATCTGATTTTAGTGTAGTTTAAACCTAGTAATTTATTTGAGAAACTTTGTCAAATACAATTAGAAACATATGATTTGGGGGATTCAGTAGAATGCATGATCTACATTATTTTATAAATAATCATAGAACACTCGAGTTAATATGGATTACATCCCTTTGTAGGATCAATTGGATCAATAAAAAAAGCTATGCCGGTAATTGCTCACGTGTGTCCAACATTATACTGGAAAATCAAATATTAATGAACCAGTTATTTCATATCTTTTTTTTTAAGGAACAAACAATATGCTTTGAATTAGTACAGTAAACTATAGAGTATAGACCGTAAGTGTGCTATGCGGCCCGGTGAAGTTTTTACCGGTAATTGTTTTCTTTTATTTCATGTTTAAGAAATAAGAAAAAACACGCAGAATGCAAAATAAATAATGACAAAACTTACAAATATAAATGCAGTCATATTATTTTATGACAATTTATTGACATAGTAATTTAACATGAATTTGTACTTCTATGTAACCTGTTTTCGATTATGCCGATTATAGAGCAATATCAATAAAATACCGGATACTGTAATCCATATATAAGTCGATGCAATTTAAATGACAAAATCCATATATAAGTCGATTCGGAGTATAAGACGAAGACCGAACTTTCAAGTCAAAAAGTCTCGACTTATAGGCCGGAAAATACGGTAAGTACAAAAATAATTTATCAAAGCTTTTACTATTTAGTTTTATTATTTCCCAATGTAATTGCCTCTGGAAATCTTGTAGATGCAAACATTAGTATGAAGCAGTCTTTGTTGCCTGACTTGGTCTCAGGTAAAGGACTGACACAGTCAACCATTCTGCTAAATGGTTCATCAAATGCAGAAATAGGATGCAGATGAGCCTTGTTTTTTTTTTTATTCGATTTACCTACCACTTGACAAGTGTGACAAGTGCTTAATTTTAAGTTTCTGCCAGTAAAAACACATTCAAGATCTTGTGACAAGTCTTGCTGATCCCTAAATAATCAGTCAAAGGAATTTCATGGTCCAGACTAAGCCTTTTCTGTCTGTATGACTTTGTAACTACTCTGATCGAGTTCACTGACCACTTTTTACTGGCAGGTACCTCAGGTGGTCTCCATTTTCTCTCAAGGACCCCATTTTTAACAAAATAACAAACAGGTATTATGTGGCTTCAGCTTCTCTAATAGCCCTCTGAAACAAACAGATCTCAAATTTGTTTTCTTGGTCGACAAGTAATTATCATTTGTCACCCTGATTAAAAAATTTTAAAAGATGAGTAGTTAAAAGAGGATCATTGTGATCAATACCCTTTGACTTGTCCAAACAAGGAGTAAAACTGACCTCATCAAAAGCCTGACTAATAAATCTGTCAGCTAAACGAATACTTTCCTGATCAACATCATTCTCAAGAGCTTTAATTACCATGGCTCTAGTAACTGCACAAGCTGGGTATAAATCAAGGATTTCTTCTTCAATGGGATAAACTTTTTCATTCAAAAAAGCTTTTTTTTCATAGCTACAAGTGGATTAACCACATCCATATCTCCACCTAGGTCACTGTCAGTAATAAATGGATACCCTTGTTAAATAAATTGAGTTTTTCACCCCTCCTCCGGAAAAATATGGTTTGTAAATTGTTACTGACTGCTATTATCACCTTTTATCTTCTTCAATGCTAAATCCATCTGCTTCCATTAAATTACTGCTTGTCATGGTACCTTTGTCACATGCAGGATGTCATGTGAACATGATGAAAGATTATCTTTAATGAAAGTGTCATATTAAAAGCTGAAAGTCACTGTATGCAAACAAGATTGACATTTAAAGGACATCTAAAGTTTAAACGGTTGAGAATGCTAAATAAGGATTTGTATACGAATTATGTGACTTACTCTTTACACATCTCTTCCACTCCATCCCCAGCTGTTACCGCAAACAACCCGATATGATCTGTTCGGCCTGACTCTATTGGGGCCACAAAGTCTGATAAACAAGCATACGAGTCTGTATCCATGGCATCCTTTTGAACCTAAAAGATAAATCATTATACAGTAATCACTTTATCAGTATATTGGTTAATAATAAAAATAACAAATGTTTTCTTTCAATGTGACCAAAAGAAAAAGAAACCTCTCCCCCATATAATGCAAAGTATGGAATTTTTCTTAAAAAATATTGTTGCTATAGACCTTCTGCAGTGATGTTACCCACAGACGAATTTTAGGCCTCAGCAGCCATGAATGTACCTGCATAATGGGCAAACTTGAAGTTTGACATTTATTAAAACTCATGGTCTATACTATAAGCTGGTCATTCATTATAACTCACAGGATAATCTATATGTATAAAGGGCAAGCTTTAAGCTTGTCATTTATTAAAACTCAACAGTCTAATCAATAATCTGGTCATTTATTAAAACTCAGTCTAATCTATAAGTTTGTCATTTATTAAAACTCAGTCTAATCGATAAGCTGGTAATTTATTAAAACTGACAGTCTAATCTATATGTATAAAGGGCAAGCTTGAAACTGGTAATTTATTTAAACTAGTGGTCTATACTATAAGCTGGCCATTCATTATAACTCACAGGCTAATCTTTATGAATAAAGGGCAAGCTTTAAGCTTGTCATTTATTAAAACTCACAGTCTAATCGATAAGCTGGTCATTTATTAAAACTCACAGTCTAATCTATAAGTTTGTCATTTATTAAAACTCACAATTTAATCAATAAGCTGGTCATTTATTAAAACTGACAGTCTAATCTATATGTATAAAGGGCAAGCTTGAAACTGGTAATTTATTAAAACTCACGGTCTATACTATAAGCTGATCATTCATTATAACTCACAGGCTAATCTTTATGAATAAAGAGCAAGCTTTAAGCTTGTCATTTATTAAAACTCACAGTCTAATCTATATGTATAATGGGCAAGCTTGAAGCTTGTCATTTATTTAAACTCACAGTCTAATCTATATGTATAATGGGCAAGCTTGAAGCTTGTCATTTATTTAAACTCACAGTCTAATCTATATGTATAATGGACAAACTTGAAGCTTGTACTGTATGCAGGTATTATATTTAATGTAATGTATGTATATACTGTATTTAATGTATGCATGTACTGTATTTAATGATATGTACTCTGTATGCATGTACTGTAAGAATTTAATGTAATGTATGCATTTACTGTAAATATTTAATGTAATGTATGCACCTACTAGAAGTATTTGATGTAATGTATGCATATACTGTAATTATTTAATGTAATGTATGCATGTACTGTAAGTATATAATGTAATGTATGTATATACTGTAAGTATTTAATGTGATGTATGCATGTACTGTAAGTATATAATGTAATGTATGCATGTACTGTAAGTATATAATGTAATGTATGCATGTACTGTAAGTAAATAATTTAATGTATGCATGTACTGTAAGTATATAATGTAATGTATGCATATACTGTAAAGTATTTAATGTAATGTATACATATACTGTAAGTATATAATGTAATGTATGCATCAACTGTAAGTATTTCATGTAATGTATGCATGTAATGTAAATCATTACATTTTTGCAATATCAAGGTGTTGCCAATTTTGCAACTTGTAAAAAGCATGTTGTATTCAGTAAAGCCTCCATTTGTGACATTTCTGACCAAACACCACTTTCCATCAACATTCATGTTTACATCATCCAGTTTTATCTGTTACAAAGCAATCTTTTCCAATGAAATGAAACCTGTCTCTAAATAAGACACCTTTTTCCAATTAGAAAGTTCCACTGTAAATATATTAATATCAACATGATGACATTTTTTGGTTGAAGGCCAAGAACTCTTTACTATTAAAGTTTTTGAAATAAAAGTTTCTTGTATTAGTCATGGTTATCAATAAACATGTAACCTCAGGTCTTAATGCTAAGAATTCAAATGTGACTGGAACCTATGTTTTTATGATGGATGTTGATTTGGGTCTCAACATCAGAATCAAGGTCAGAATATTTTCAGATTACCCTTGACATTTATGATAGAGGATAGGGGAATTAACTTTCTTTCAAATACTGGACTTTGATTGCCCATCAAATTTTAATCAATTAGACAATACCAGAAATTATGACAGATCATAAAGTCAATTTTCAGAGTTCAGTGGACAATTAATTGCATTTATTTGTGATAATTTGCTTCTATTGGCAAAATCTTTTAAAATCTGTTTTCTTTAATGTATTGTGCTGTTCAGTAAGAATTAACTGGACATTAGGGTCAATGATATATGTCATGCTTTGGAAGTACTCCAGATAGAATAATTTTGTTACATTTCTGAACTCTCAACGGTTATGACTGTATACAGATACTGGACAATCAAACCCATGTTCCAATCTTTCAAAAAGTGCCCAGAGTCATCTTGAAAAAATGCCTGACTATCTGAATGTTGTAGAAGCTCACAGGGAAAAACAAAACAAATATTTCCAAGTCAAATGAAATTAAGATTTTATGTCTAATAATAACCCTGATTATTCATAGAAAATTGGCACTCAGATAGGTAATTCTGGAATTAAAATTGTGATCCATTATACTTTAAATAAAATTGGCACTCAGATAGGCAATTCTGGAATTAAAATTGTGATCCATTATACTTTAAATAAAATTGGCACTCAGATAGGCAATTCTGGAATTAAAATTGTGATCCATTATACTTTAAATAAAATTGGCACTCAGATAGGTAATTCTGGAATTAAAATTGTGATCCATTATACTTTAAATAAAATTGGCACTCAGATAGGTAATTCTGGAATTAAAATTGTGATCCATTATACTTTAAATAAAATTGGCACTCAGATAGGTAATTCTGGAATTAAAATTGTGATCCATTATACTTTAAATAAAATTGGCACTCAGATAGGTAATTCTGGAATTAAAATTGTGATCCATTATACTTTAAATAAAATTGGCACTCAGATAGGCAATTCTGGAATTAAATATGTGATCCATTATACTTTAAATAAAATTGGCACTCAGATAGGTAATTCTGGAATTAAAATTGTGATCCATTATACTTTAAATAAAATTGGCACTCAGGTAGGTAATTCTGGAATTAAAATTGTGATCCATTATACTTTAAATAAAATTGGCACTCAGATAGGTAATTCTGGAATTAAAATTGTGATCCATTATACTTTAAATAAAATTGGCACTCAGATAGGTAATTCTGGAATTAAAATTGTGATCCATTATACTTTAAATAAAATTGGCACCCAGATAGGTAATTCTGGAATTAAAATTGTGATCCATTATACTTTAAATAAAATTGGCACTCAGATAGGCAATTCTGGAATTAAATATGTGATCCATTATACTTTAAATAAAATTGGCACTCAGATAGGTAATTCTGGAATTAAAATTGTGATCCATTATACTTTAAATAAAATTGGCACTCAGATAGGCAATTCTGGAATTAAAATTGTGATCCATTATACTTTAAATTGCATTATTCTTTAGAGTGCTTTGCCTGGGTTTAATGAATCTTTTTCATATTTAACAATTATTTATTGAACTTAATATTCTGTACATCAGCTTTTATTGTCCAAAAATATTTAGTATACCCAAGATTCTGTACAACAGCTTTGATTAACCCAATCTTTAATATACTCAAGATTCTGTATATCAGTTTTGATTAACCCATTCTTTAATATACTCAAAGAGTCTGTACATTGGCATTGATTACCCAAATCTTTAGTATACCCAAGATTCTGTACATCAGTTTTGATTAACCAATTCTTTAATATACTCAAAGAGTCTGTACATTGGCTTTGATTACCCAAATCTTTAGTATACTCAAGATCCTGTACATCAGTTTTGATCAGCCAAATCTTTAGTGTACTCAAGATTCTGTACATCAATTTTATCCCAATCTATAGTATACCAAAGTTGGGTTCATCAGTATTCCATCATGTACCACAAGTTCTTCAAGTACAACTTACTCCTGGTGCAATGATTTAGGCCAAAGCTTAGTAACCACACATGTAAGCCTCCATATACTCTATGAGTGGGCCCGAAAACCCCATTAAATACTTATTTTATAAGGAGGCAGCATAATATGAACCTATGTGTTGCAAAGGGGGTGGGGTGGGACAGTAATAATAATGATTCAAGCACTTATTATAGGCACGAGTTCTCTTTCTTGCTATGGTGTAAACAACATGTAATAATATATATATATATATATATATATATATATATATATATATATATATATATATATCATAGCTGCCAACCATCGAGTACAAAAATACTGATTACTTGTGATAAAAATACTGATTTTCAGGAACAAATACTGATTTTTTAAAATTTTAATGCATATGTAACTATACGTATACAACCATCAGTAACTGTGCCTTACATAATTATTTCATGTCAAAGATGCACATGTTGCACACTTGTACAATTTGGAGTTGCACCATGTTCCATTCGGGTGCCCATTCAGAAGGTGCAAGAGTGCAACACTCAAACACAAACTGTTTATAGGAGCCCTTTCCACGCCTTGTTTCTTTTTCAATCATTGATTCCAATGTACCAACTTTCATTGATTATCTCAATTCTGAGATTTACTTATTGATCTGTTTTCGTTCAAGCATAAGAGTGATCCTTGCGATTTTAATGTCTGGAAAACGTGTGAAAAATAAATCGCCAGCAACATTAGTAACTGAAAAAGGAAGGTTTATTTCTAAAAGAAATTTAATAAATCAAATTTTGATCGATGTACATTAAGGTTCTCTCTGGCATTTATCTACGTCGTAAGTTCAGGCTGAGCTGTGTGTGATGAAACAGGAAGCAGATGTTTATTAGCTTTTTCGTGCTCTTGCATTTCATGGGTGTCTCCATGCCCAATAGCGAAATCACATTACACACTTTGCACAACGTCAAGTTTTCTCCTTTTCTGTTATGTTTTCACAAATCTTTAAAAGACGGCACAAATGTCTTTCCAATTGATTCCTTCTATTTTTTCTGGAGAAAATTTTTAATATTCTGCTTTCCTATTTAACATGGTTAGAAGCTGAATATTACGAAGACGAGATACAGCAACAGAGGTAACTATTGCGAAATCCAATATGGCGGATAACAACATGCATGGTAGCCTTGATTTCGAATGAACCAATCGTATTGTAGAACTTTATTTGTATATACAAGTGATATATTATATCAAAATAGAACCAAGTGCCCGTTCTAAACTGACAATTCCAAAGAAATTTTATTATTATTTTTTTAAATTAGAAAACGTATTTTTTGCCATATATATATATATATAACAACATGCATGGTAGCCTTGATTTCGAATGAACCAATCGTATTGTAGAACTTTATTTGTATATACAAGTGATATATTATATCAAAATAGAACCAAGTGCCCGTTCTAAACTGACAATTCCAAAGAAATTTTATTATTATTTTTTTAAATTAGAAAACGTATTTTTTGCCATATATATATATATATATATATATATATATATATATATATATATATATATATATATATATATATATATATATATATAAGAAACAAGAAATGATGACGTGTTTTTGTTATACCAGTAGTTTTTTTTAAATGATTCTATTGTTTACTAACAAAGATTAATTGTAGCTCTCAATACTAAATGTTAGTTAAAGCAATAGGTTCTCAACAGGCTGTGTGCTCTTGACTGCCTAAAAAAGTCAAATAAATCCAAATAGATAATCAAACTCTCTTCAAAATAAGAATTAACACCCAGTCAAATACAGTCAATGAAATGAAGCAGTGTTGTTGTAATAGTCAGTTTATAACTGACATTATGAACAATCAATATTAGCATAAGAACACCAATGTTCCAATGTAATGGTGAAATTTGTTCATGTGTACATGTCTGATAATCGTTCTGCTAAATAATGAATATTCCGTTATAACAAATGTCATAGCAATAATTATCTGGCCCGTTTCACTAAACATCTCCCAATATCTGCCATAAATAAAGATTTCAAAAATCTTTCTTGTTGTTGATTTAGTACAATGAATCCTGCACCAAACATTAATCACATGTCAAGGATTAAAATACATAAATGGCATCCTGCATTATCCAAAAGACTTGTATTGTTTAGTTATTTTTATCCCTGAGGAAAATTCAGTGTCTTCCTTAAATCTGAGGAATTTATAAACTTGATTTTCAAGAATAAATGACTCGTGTGTACAATTTTAAACATGTACAGTTACATTTGACCATTCTAATATGTCTATCTTTCATGAAAATCAAAAAGTTTCTTTGTAATGACAAATCTCAATTTAAACGGAAAAATGGGGAAATTTAGTTGAACCAAATATTCAAACTACTTTCATGTCCCCCAATTAATTCAGGTAACAAAGACTTATATCTAATATCTTTTTATCAAAACCATTCTACTCTTATGTTGCAAAATAGAGTCACTGATCTATGTTAAGAATCAATGTCACAATGAAGACTGGGCATAAAAACAGAACAATACATTACAGTAAATTTGAAAGATGGATGGCAATTTTACTATTTACCTGTACAAAGTCTCCTTTGTTTTATGTTAAACTACAACGATGTATGGTAATTTTATTCTTTACCTGTTGTCTTAATCCATGCAAAGTCTCAATTGCTTTTCCATTTTCATCATACACCTGTATGTCATCCTGGTTACTGTTGGCTTTATAGAAAGCAATCACTCCATGAGCCCTTAGCTTTCCACTTCTTATAATCTTTTGTAGCATAACCTGCGCATCATTGTACACCTGCTTGGCCTCTTCACCTGTAATTAAGGACATGGTAAACCTATCTTTACAAGCAAATAAGTTGTTGTTGTCGAAGGGTTTAACATAATTTTTCAGCACACGATAGGCTATACATGGCAGTCAGTATTAATGGCCCAGGAAAACTGCAGGAAAGAACCACCGACCCACGGGAAACTACTGGCAAGCTTTCTCACATACCAACATTTGCCGAATCTGAGACTCAAACTCACGCAGACAGAGGTAAGATGGCAGTGATCCGTAATAGAGAGCGCTTTAGACCACTCAGGGTCCCCACAAGCAAACATGTGAACACACAGCAGCATAGCCTATGTGATTAGAAATCTGGATTCTGAATTCAAGGGTAACAATAGTGACACTATTATTTTTTAAATTTAAAACAGGGAACCTAATACTTTTGTCTATGCTCTTGTGTACAAGGTCAAAACTGCAATGGTATATAATGTGAAATGAGTCAGTGTCTGCTATAGTAAAACTTTCCATTAATGCTATAGTAATTGATGCAGGAGGCTGCAGGCTCGAACTCTAGCCGAGTCATACCAAAGACTTATAAAAATGGTACTAACAATTACCTCACTAGGCGCTCAGCATTAAGAAGTTAGTGTTTGGACTGGTGGGCCTAGTGTCAATGTGACTGGGTGGAACTTCATGCTTTATGTCTGCAGAATGATACCCCAGTGCAAGACATCACTATAAACTGCCACACTGCAAACATTGTAGCAATAAGAATGAAAAATTTTAAAAGCCACATTAAAATTCAAAATCACACACACACACTGCATAGTAATTGACAGAAAAAAAGAAAAGTATCCATCTTTAGTAATCTAATGCAAAAATGTACCAGATGGGTGGATGAAAGTAACACTAAATGCCCTTATTCATGGAGGGACACAAAACTTAACAATATGGGTAGAAAAGTGTAACACTAGATATCCTTACACGTTCATGGTGGGACACAACAAATTAACCAAATGGGTGAACAAGCATAACACATGTTCTTACATTCATGGAGAGACACTAAAAGTGAAAGAGGATGAATTGCCTATTATACCTGAAAGAACTACTTACCTACAGCTTTATCGTTAAATATCTTTGGGTATCCCCTGTTGGGGTATTTTCCACGTAGCTGCCATACATCAAAGAAAGGTTTCCAGTCAATGAAAGGAACCAGTCTTGACAAATCATAATTCTTAAACTTCTTCACACCCAGAAAGGTTGGTGCCACTATAGGAAAGAAACAAGATAGGATTTGATATAATGACATGCATGTTCCTTTATAAACATATTGTAATAATGTTACTCAAGTAAAGACACAGTTGGTTATATTATTGTCACACGGGAATCTGGAAGTGTATGATATGTAATATGAATGGCAATATAGCTTTCAATCTAATTCATACTATTCTCTTGTAATTAATTTAAAGGTTCATAAATATTTCAAACACATGTTGTTCTCCCTACCTCATAAAATTGAGCCTAATGAACAAACAATAAAGTTGTACAGACCATAAGTTAATTTTCATTCTGAACTGTAAAAAATCAAAGTGGCTAGCATTGGGTACCAGTTTAGGTTAGGTTGCCATGATACTAAAGTTACCAAGTTATGATCATAATCAAAACTCATTTTTTTCACAAATTTAATCAATACAGAAAAACCTGTCCTGAGAGACTACTTCCATGAGAGACAACCTGTCTTGAGAGACCAGGTTCTACATGTACAATTTATTGATTACATAGTGTTATGATCTGTTATGAGAGACCACCTGTTATAAGAGACCATTATGTTTTGGCAGAAGAGGTGTCCTTTCAATGAACACTTGAGACCTATATATACACATAGGACCTATGCAATAATGTAATTATAATACACAGACAACACTCTACATGAGGCCTACAGAATTATGAAATTATAATTGTTCCATGTTTAGTCTCTCATAAACAGTACATAGAAAAAGAGAAAACAACAAGCTTTGTAAAATTTAACAAATAATTTATTTCTCTGGAAAAATAATGGAAAAAAAACTTCCAGTTTTAAGAATTAAATCCCCCCAAAAATCCAAGAATAATCCATAAATAAAATTTTCAAAATCCTAGTAATGAAATGTTCTAATGAATCCAAGTTTGAATCCTGACAGAAAATCCAAGATAGAAGACGATGACGTATGCTGCTGTCTGTATTGTGTTGTATCTATGGTTCCTTGTAGAAACATATGAAATAACACTCCGGTGTTGGAAATCTGAATAAAAGTTTGATAAACTGTCTTTGTCCAAGAATTGTGTTTTAGCGCTCAAATTATTTCCAGGAAAATGAATTAATTTTTTAAAATCCAATTGACCTGCAGAAAATTTAACATAAACTCGAAAACTGGCTACAACAGAAGAACTTGACATCAAATGTAAAAAATCCAAACTGAGAAATTCATATCATAACATCTGTATTAAATCGTAACTATTGTGTAAAACAGATGTTCGTATGAGGGTCGCATGATCATGTTCTGGAAGCTCAACAAAATTATTTACTTGTTTAAAATCATGTATGCAGTATAGTCTCGGTTTCACTCTAAATGAAACCGCATTAATAAAGAATTGAAAAAAAGAGTTGCTTACATCTTAAATCATGTAGTCCCATCATGACCATGACAACAACCAATCATTTACTTAAGAATAAAAAAAAATAGAACTTGTTTATGTGGCTGCTACTAATTTGGAATCAAGGTCAGAATCTAGGTCATTCTTAAGTGTTTACTACTAAATAGTGAGATCAAAAAAAATTCTGAAAATTATCAAATCCCTAGTTAACAAAATTATTTTTTTTTTTATAGATATAATGAAATTAAAAATAAAAAGATTTTAAAACTTACAAACAATTAAAATATAAATATATATATTAAATCAGAAATACATAACATTAATACACAGATCACACATTATATAAATAAACGACCCACAGAATTACATAATTATAGTACACACACAGATACACATGGGACCTATAGAATTACACAATTATAATACACAGATCAGATTATACATACATGACCAACAACATTAGATATTTATAATACACAGATATATTATATACACATGGGACCTAGAGAAAAATGTAATTATAATACACAGATCATATATTATTATACACATGGAACCTAGAGAATTATGAAATTATAATACACAGTACATATATTATATACACGTGGGACCTAGCGAATTATGTAATTATAATACACAGATCATATATTATATACACATGGAACCTCATGAGTTTTGTAATTATAATACACAGATCATACATTATATACACATAGGACCTTCAGAATTATGTAATTATAATACACAGATCATATATTATATACACATGGAACCAAGAGAAATATGTAATTATAATACACATATCATACATTATATACACATGGGACCTCATGAGTTTTGTAATTATAATACAAAGATCATATATTATATACACATGGAACCTTGAGAAATATGTAATTATAATACACAGATCATACATTATCTACATATGGGACCTAGAGAATTATCTAAAAATTAATAAACAGATTATATATTATATACCTAAAAAATCATGTAAATATAATACACAGATCATATATATTCACATGATTTGATAATAAAATTCTAGTAGTAAGAAGAAATTTGAAGTCTTGGTCTGAATTATAACATTGTTGAATCTCTAGATGTACATTCAGTCACATAGAATTCACATCAATAATTAAGTGTCATCTAACATATAGCGTAAACTTATACCTTTTCTTTGCTTTAGAGCAAGCCATAAATTCACTGAGATACTTTTTAATAATATGTTTTGTGGTAATTCAAAAAAATCACTCTTTATTACTTAATTTCACAGATAATATTTTGATTGGGGCTGTCATCATTCATCAAGCATCATTAGATTCATGGTCTGTGATGGGGGCAGTCTTCAATCACCAGGCATTGATTATCTTTACCATGGTTCATTAGATTCATGGTCTGTGATGGGGCTGTCATCATTCATCAGGTATTGATTATCTTCACCATGCATCATTCATTAGATGCATGGTCTGTGGTGGGGGAAGTCTTCAATCACCAGGCATGGATTATCTTCAACATGGTTCATTAGATTCATGGTCTGTGATGGGGGCTGTCTTCATTCATCAGGCAAGGATTATATTCATCAGGTATGATTAGATTAATGGTCTGTGATGAGGGCATTCTTCAATCAACAGGCATGGATTATCTTCACCTTGGTTCATTAGATTCATGGTCTGTGATGGGTGCAGTCTTCATTCATCTGGAGTGGACAATCTTCAACATGGTTCATTGATTCATTATTAAATAAGACTTACAAAAATGGAACCAACAGCTGCCTCGCTTGGCGCTCAGCATTAAGAGGTTAGGGTTAGGACTTGTCAGCCTGGTGTCAGGATAATGTGACTGGATGGGACTTCATGCTACATGTCTGCAGCATGATGCCCAATTGCTAGACATCACAGTAAACTGTCTCACTGTAGACATCACAACATATGAAAGTAACATTGTAAAAGCTATAATAAAATTCCTTATCAAACAAACATTTATTCATGGTCTGTAGCATATTGATTGGTACAAAAGGAATGAAAATAAAGACTCACTAAGTTATTGCAGTGGAAACTACTATTTTCATTCTTTTCAATTTTGTCCATCCCCACCCCCACCCCCACTTACCAACAACAGGATTTGTAGCGAAATCTATTTTAAGTTTCTTCTGTCTTGCAGCCTCTAAAGTGAGATATTTTCTGACCTGAAATTTTGAAAATGCTGTATTAGTTCCATCCTACATAAACAAGATCAATTTTTCTCTGCAAACTCCTGATTTACTGACACCAAAAGACCTAAAAAAAGTATATTTTTATATAAAAAATACTGGTAAATCTGAGCTTGTACAGTTTATAAACAGTTTTTGCAGTTTATTATTTTTAAAGTGCCAACCCATCGCCAAATAACTTTCTGTCAATCATATTGGTCCAAACAAGCCATAAAATGTTTGCACAGTAACCCCATTACTGATTGGCTATAAGTTAGGGAATTTCCCATATTCCACCTTTGGGACCACTTTATTTGACTATAATTACTATTAACAATGTGGTGGCAGTGTTTCCACTCAGTAGCAAAATGAACATAGGGAAATAGTGACTATCACAAAATATTTGAAATAGTTGTTGCATAGGCTGGAATATAACCATTTGAGAATTTTTTTAATGTCAAATGAGAACACTAGTCTATACAGATCTGTAACATACTGTAATGCAGACAGTTCCCTTTATATTGCTGTTTCCATGTGGTATACTCTTCCATCCCACCTTCTAGACAAAATATGGTTTAAATAATAACCAATAAAATCACCAATCTCAAGAAGAGAGTGCCAACAAAGACTAGTCTCTCTATGTAGAGAAAGTTATCAAACCAGAATATTCTTCCAAATTAAATAATGCAAATATCTGATAAAAAAAAGGTTCAATCTGGACATGGTTCATGACGGATGAAAACATGTATCATCCATACTCAGTAAAACTTGACAGCACTGCAATCAGTGTGAATACATTCAGCAAGTCCATAAAATTCCACTGCACTGAAATCAAGTGTGAACACATACAGCGAGCACATAAAATTCCACTGCACTGCAATCAAGCGTGAACACATACAGCAAGCACATAAAATATACAGCAAGCACATAAAATTCCACTGCACGCCAATCAAGTGTGAATACATACAGCAAGCACATAAAATTCCACTGCAATCAAGTGTGAACACATACAGCAAGCACATAAAATTCCACTGCACTGCAATCAAGCGTGAACACATACAGCAAGCATATAAAATTTCACTGCACTGCAATTAAGTGTGAACACCATACAGCGAGCATATAAAATTCCACTGCACTGCAATCAAGTGTGAATACATACAGCGAGCACATAAAATTCCACTGCACTGCAATCAAGTGTGAACACACATACAGCAAGCACATAAAATTCCACTGCACTGCAATTATGCATGAACACATACAGCAAGCACATAAAATTCCACTGCACTGCAATTACGCATGAACACATACAGCAAGCTCTAAAAATTCCACTGTACTGCAATCAAGTGTGAACAAAGATCACAAACACTGGTAATTAGTCATCTCATTTCATAAATTTAGTATTAAATCATTTGAGATTTGTTTTAACAAAATCATGCAAATTTGTTTTAACAAAATCATACTCAAGTTATATAAAGATGTGGTGTACTAAAAGGCCATACTCAAGTTATAAGAAAAGGTCATGTGCTGAGGGGACATATCCATGTTATATAAGGGAGTGGTGTACCAAGGGATATATGCATGTTATAAGAGGGGATGGCCTATGGAGGGAACATACCCATGTTATAAGAGAGGGTGGCATACTGAGGGGACATACCCAAGTTATCATAAGGTTGGTGTACTGAGGGGCCACCAAAGTTATCAGAGGGGACTGTACTGAGGGGCCATACCAAGTTATAAAAGGGGTGGTGCCATATACCATGCTTGTATATATGTACATATGACCACAGTTGAATAACTATAACACAAAATCACATGTTATGTCCATATAAGCTTCAAAAACAAAATCCTGACATTGTTGAAGTCATTGTTGCCATAGTCACTGTTGGAAAGTGATATGGATGCTTAACTATCTGTTAATTTGATTTACCTTGAGTGAGTCATAGTGTTCTGAGCGGATCTCCTCATATTCCTCTTTTATTTCCTCCACATAATCATCGTGATTCACCTCATTCAAAAGGGCAGAGCACTGTAAACATTTACATGATATTTCAATGGTTCTCAAGGATAGAAGTTTTATTTGTTATTTTTATTAGAAGTAGTACAAATATAGACACTTTTTTTAAAAGAAAAATATTAGGACTTTTCTGAGAAATTATTATGCAGTTCTTCAATGACTGCTGGTGTGAATTCAAACCTTGAGATATAACAGGGCTGTATTAGATACAATACAGATGGTATTTCATACAGCAGGGTAGTACTTGATATAATAGGGTAGTATTGAATAAAATAGGGGTAATATTTGAAAAAACTGTGACAGTATTTGATACAACAAGTGTAGTATTTGATACAATAGTTACAGTATTAGATAAAAGAAAGTGACAAATCGGATTAAAAAATCCATATTAGAACTTACCACAACAACACTCTTAGAGGCATCTAGTACATGAACGGTGGGACTGCTGTACCTAGGGGCAATCTTAACAGCTGTGTGGGTCCTGAAAAAGATTTATACAATAAAATGACACCAGTAATGATTTAGCTAGATTCTGTTAAAAAAACAAGAGACCTAAGTGGGCCTGACATTGCTCACCTTATAATATCTGCCTAACAAGTGCCACCATTTGGTATACATAAAATAATATCAGATATAAATTATCAAACATTTCTTTTCATTCAATTAAATCTGAAATTTTACAAATTTTTAAATTATTTCTTTATTGCACACAGTGAGGTTGCACAAACAGCCATTTTATGAGGGTCACCAAGGTAGACAAAATGAAACAAAACATTTGCTTTTTCTTCATATGAAAATCTTTGTGGTAATTTAAAAATGTTTACTGCTCTTTACATGCTTCCAAAGTCAGAATACTGATGGGGTAGGGAAGTGACCAAATTTTTGTTTTGCACATGGTACTGTATTGCTTTGCACTAGCCCTGATTGTACATAATCATGAAAGGATATCTGCATCAGAAATGGCAATGACTGGCTGCACATAAGCAAGGATATCTGCATCAGAAATGACTATGGTTGATTCCACATAATCATGCAAGGATATCTGCATTATTAACATAAGACTGTATTATTACATGGAACATCACAATAACATAAGCCTCGATTATTACAGGGAACATTACATTAACATAAGCCTGGATTATTACAGGGAACATTACATTAACATAAGCCTAGATTATTACTGGGAACATTACATTAACATAAGCCTGGATTATTACTGGCAACATTATATTAACACAAGTCTTGATTATTACTGGGAACATTACATTATCATTTGCCTGGATTATTACAGGGAACATTACATTAACATAAGCCTGCATTATTACAGGGAACATTATATTAACATAAGCCTGGATTATTACAGGGAACATTACATTAATGTAAGCCTGCATTATTACTGGGAACATTACATTAACATAAGCCTGCATTATTACAGGGAACATTACATTAACATAAGCCTAGATTATTACAGGGAACATTACATTAACATAAGCCTGGATTATTACAGGGAACATTACATTAACATAAGCCTGGATTATTACAGGGAACATTACATTAATGTAAGCCTGCATTATTACTGGGAATATTTCATTAACATAAGCCTGGATTATTACAGGGAACATTACATTAACATAAGCCTGGATTATTACTGGGAATATTTCATTAACATAAGCCTGGATTATTACTGGGGATATTACATTAACATAAGCCTGCATTATTACAGGGAACATTACATTAACATAAGCCTGGATTATTACTGGGAATATTTCATTAACATTAGCCTGGATTATTACAGGGAACATTACATTAACATAAGCCTGCATTATTACTGGGAATATTACATTAACATAAGCCTGGATTAATTATGGGGACATTATATCACCATAAATAGGTTACAGTTGCCAAATGTATCATAATGTGCTTTACAAGCTGATTGTGTGCTTAATTGATGCTCTTCATTTACTTCTGAATTTAAATTGCACTTGACCTAGATAATCCAGGTTTCATAGATGAGGCAGGCATATATACATACTTTGAGGTTGTAGCTCCCCCAATCAAAAGTGGAATTTTAAAACCCACTCTCTCCATTTCCTTGGCCACAAATATCATTTCTTCCAGTGATGGTGTTATGAGACCAGACAGTCCAATGAAGTCTGAAAGAGGGAAAATGTTTAATATTTTTCTTATTATTTTAACCTGGATTTTACACTAAATTTTCACTGCTTTTGATACATACCCTGGATGGTTAACTGATACATACCCTTGAAGGTTAAATGTTAAATAACCCATATGGCTAAATGATAATACCATGAATGGTTAAATGATATATAACTTGGATTGTTAAATTATACATACCCTGATTGGCTAAGTGACACATACCCTGGATGGTTAAATGCTACATAACCCATATGGTTAAATGATAATACCATGAATGGTTAAATGACACATAACTTGGATGGTTAAATTATACATACCCTGATTGGCTAAGTGATACATACCCTGGTTGGTTAAATGATACATACCCTGAATGGTTAAATGATACAGAGAATGGTTCAATTATATATACCATGGATGGTTATATGTTACATAACATGTATGGTTAAATGATACCAATCCTGATTGGTTAAATGATACATACCAGGGATGGAAAATGTAACATAATACATATGGTTAAATGATACATACACTGGATAGTTAAATGATACATACCCTGATTAGCAAATGATACATACATTGGATGGTTACATGGTATATAACCAGGATGGCTGAATCATAAATATCCTAAATGGTTAAAGGACACACCCTGGATGGTGAAATGAAACATACCCTGAATCGTTAAATGATACATACCCTAGCGGGTTAAGGATACATACCTTGGAAAGTCAAATAATACACACCCTAGATGAGTAAATGATAATACCATGGATGTTTAAATGTCACACACCCTGGATAGTCAAATGATGTGTATATCAAGGAAGTGAGCTTATCATTTATCGAATGGTCACATGCTACGCTGTATGCATCAAGGAAGTAAATATGTCAGATGTAGAAGAGTGCATGCTATGCTATGTATACCAAGGAAGTGAGTTTTTTGGATATTGAATGGTCACATGCTATGCTGTGTATACTAAAAAAGTGAGCTTGTCTGATACTCACAAGATACATGCTTTGCTGTGTATACTAAAGAACTGAGCTTGTCAGATACTGACAAGACACATGCTATGCTGTGTATACCAAGGAAGTGAGCTTGTTAGATACTGACAAGACACATGCTATGCTGTGTATACTTAAGAAGTGAGCTTGTCAAATACTGACAAGACACATACTATGCTGTGTATACCAAGGAAGTGAGCTTGTCAAATACTGACAGGACACATGCAATGCTGTGTATACTAAAGAAGTGAGCTTGTTAGATACTGACAAGACACATGCTATGCTGTGTATACTAAAGAAGTGAACTTGTCATATATTGATTGGACACATGCTATGCTGTGTATACTAAAGAAGTTAATTTGTCAAATACTGACAAGACACATGCTATGCTGTGTATACTAAAGAAGTCAACTTGTCAAATACTGACTGGACACATGAGCTGCTGTGTATACTAAACAAGTGAACTTGACAAATACTGACTGGATTCAATGTATCAACCCAAGTTACATTACTGATTGAACAATTGTCATTGTTAATTTGGTAATTTGTAAGATTTTCATCTTTAAATTTAACCTATATATGTCTGCTTGTAAGAAGTGCATTTTTCAACTTCTGCATTAACTTACTGTCTACATTAAAGGAGTGGCCATCCATGAGGAGTTATTGGCTGACTGCATTAAAGGAGTATCCATCAATGAGGAGTTATTTGCTGTTTGCATTAAAGGAGTTACCATCCAATAGGAGTTATTGGCTATCTGCATTAAAGGAGTGGCCATCCATGAGGAGGTATTTGCTGCCTGCATTAAAGGAGTGGCCACCCATGAGGAGGTATTTGCTGCCTGCATTAAAGGAGTGGCCATCCATGAGGAGGTATTTGCTGCCTGCATTATAGGAGTGGCCATCCATGAGGATGTATTTGCTGCCTGCATTAAAGGAGTGGCCATCCATGGGGAGGTATTTGCTGCCTGCATTAAAGGAGTGGCCATCCATGAGGAGGTATTTGCTGCCTGCATTATAGGAGTGGTAATCAATCATTTTGTACTGTGATACATCAGATCTAAAAGTCAATTACCAGTACTCCATTTTTGTGCCAATATTTTTCATATACCCCTTGACTTCATTCTTTTCCAACAGTGCAATTTCATTTCACTTCTTTGCCTGTTGGTTCTATATCTGATAGTAATCTGTCTCAACACCAATATTTTATGGCCATCATAAAAAAAAATCAACTGAAAAAGTCAAAGGATTCAGCAAGACAAAAATCATGTATTCCATGCCTTCTATATGTCCCTATTTGTCAAAAATCTTTTCATCTGAAATGATTCCTTCATATTCTAACCAGTTGGTGGATAAGCTCTACCAGTTATCCAAATATGCACCACTTCCCATCCCCTTCAACAGAGTAGCAAGCTAATGTTAATTATTTCTATTGCTGTATGATGACTCGAATGTTTCTTGCCATGCAAGAAGTTAATTGATATAGAAAGATTACCCGCTTTTTCCTTGAGTGCTGTTTCCAATATCTTCTCACATGGACACATTACCCCTAAATCTATTACCCTGCAATTGAAAAAAAATTGATGAATGATATATCAATGTTTTAAAATGAACTTATAGTATTGTGAATTGAATCCCAAATAATCCTAGAAGTTCTATCACAAATCTAAGTATGTTAAATCTCCAACTAAATTACAGGGGTGTTCCAAATAAGTTTCAATATTGAATGTGTTGATGTGCCTAGTCTTGAATGTGCTAAATTGCCAATGGCCTGGAATGTGGTGATGGGCTAACAGTCAGTCCTTTGATGTCTCACAATAATATAATCTAAAATGTCCTTGTCTAAATTCATTATAATTCTAAATTAATGCTTTAGCTCAAGAATATTATTCAGTACCTTTTTAATTCCAGTGAATACTGATTTGAATCATAGGATACACCCAAATTAAAAACTAAACAGAAAGTAAGATTGGTTCTGCTTTAGATATATAGCAAGAATGACCACTTTTCAAGTAAACAACATTAATATAAAAAGCAAAGTCACAATAATAAAACATGGATGTAGGCCAACTTACTCTCTAGAACATTCAAAGTTGTCAACATTGTTTAGGAATTACCAAGTGAAAAAATTGAATGTGTTAGACTCAAGAGTCAACAAAACATGTTCATCATTAATTCTGATATTAAAAATTAATCTATATTCACTGAGAAATATCAGCTATGTGTTTAGTTGTTTACAAAATAAATGTCACTGGTTATGTACACCATTAAGTTAACTAAAACAAACTGAAAAATATCATTGATGAGTATAAGCAAAAGTAAAAAATATCACAGACATGTAGTTGTTGTTGATATAATTGCTTATTCAGCATCAGGTGGAACAGGTGTATCACTATCAACAACAACACCAATGGCAATAATTATAACAATTGTATTACAGCTGCAACAACAATTGCTGGTATTCATAATATCATTGCCAAAAAAATATCTACATGCAGCAAAAATAAATTACATGAGTAAATAATAAAGTTACATACAGCAATGCTAGCATACTTCATTATCTCCATTGATATCATCAGGCCTTAGCGATTGAATAATATCAGCAAGTTCACAGAAATAATTTAGATTTACAGTGAGTCAGTTACAAAGTCTGATTTATAAAATAATAATAATAATGTCGACATCACAAGAACTACTACAACAGATCATCACTAATACAACTCCATCAAAAACAATGATGATATCAGCAAGCTCGACCAACCCTGAATTTAATGCAAAGTTTCCAACTGTGATTCCAGTGAAAGAAATTGCGCTTGCACAATTATGAGTATATCATAGTTGGCCAAATATTAGATCATAATCATTCTGTGGATTACAGACTATTAATTCGCTGGTATTGGCAAATTTAAGTAACCCAGATGGAACTCCCAGATAGTTAGTTCTTGGTATATCAAAAGGCAGTTATCAAATTGAACAAATCAATGATGAATTTCAGCGCAGAATTAAAACTCTCACAGGAAAAGAATCAAAAAGAGCAATTACTGTTCAAGAACCAACTTAATCAGCTGCGATTAAAATAAGCTAGCTAGATTATGCATATATCAATCATCTGTATTAGGATGGCCTAAAATCTCGCCAGACGTTCAAGGGCCGTGACAAGATGATTTTTCTTTTTAAAAAAATTTAAAGCTCTAAAATATCGAAAAAGTTATTTTAAGGACACCACAATATTCTAGCAAAGTTCTGATGATACATTTATAATCTGAATTCCATGAATCATAATCTTAATATCACAACACTAACTTAATTCTATAGACTGCACAACAATTTTATCTAACTTAATTCTATAGACTGCACAACAATTTTATCTAACTTAATTCTATAGACTGCACAACAATTTTATCTAACTTAATTCTACAGACTGCACAACAATTTTATCTAACTTAATTCTATAGACTGCACAACAATTTTATCTAACTTAATTCTATAGACTGCACAACAATTTTATCTAACTTAATTCTATAGACTGCACAACAATTTTATCTAACTTAATTCTAACTTTTCATAAGGATGGCACAACATACAATTTTATCTAACTTAATTCTATAGATGGCACAACATAAAATTTTATCTAACTTAATTCTATAGACTGCACAACAATTTTATCTAACTTAATTCTATAGACTGTACAACACATTTATGGGCCTTCTCAATGTTCAACATTTCTGCAAACCCTATTCCAAATAAACATCAGGAGAGTCCAAAAAAAGCACCCACTACGTGGTGAGCGTGGGAAGGTTGCTTTTCTGTTGAATATCGAGCAATTAATGGGAGGACCCCAATGATAAAACAGATCCTATGCCACTAGAGCAGTAGAAGATACAGAGGCAGACGATACCTGGATTATCCATGACAAATGTGACCCTGTCCATGTTCACACTGGAAATAATGTTATGTTAAATAAAAATTCCAAACCAGGGATATTGACTGGCATTTACAAACCGTACTATGAAAGAGCATATCCTGTGACTGGAGTTATTTAAGCAATATACCCACTGAATGATAAAACCAGCGCTATTGATCTCAAACCAATGAAATTTTCATTTTTGTTTTAATCAAGTCTAAAGTGTGTAGCTAAGCGAATTACAGAACACTTCACAAATACGTGCAAATAAACTAACAGATCTACGACGTGAAAAAAATATCAAAATGGGGCTGAATCAATTAAAGATAAAGGAGCTACAAAAAACAATGTTGCTTAGTTAGAAAAAACACTAAAAATTCCAATAACAGTAAAAACAATAGCAGGAAAAGTATTATATGAGCCAAAATATTTATCAAAAGGAGCTCAGATAAATATTGCTGATCATTATGCACACACCTGGAAATCTGCAGTGACAATATTTTCAAGAAATAGAATCATTAAGTTCTATAATGGTGATATATTTGATTTTATTAATGAAATAAGAAAAACGATCCTGTATTAGTGTGTTTATTTTAAAGTTTTTCGATGATGGATACTATGATCAATTTGTATGGCCTAATGGAGATATTTATCAATCAGAATCTTTCCATGATATGCAAGTAGGAAATACATTTTGGGGACTTGTTCTTAATATATACTAATACATCAAGTTCCAAGCAATATTCCATGAGCAGACAGTAAAAAGTTTGAGTCCTTTTTTTTTTTGCTTAACGGACCCATAATTTTCGTATAGAGAAGACTCTTTATTCAAAATGTCCACCTTATCCTACATTTTGCACAGGTTCACCTATCTGTGTGCGCTTTAGACTGGTCTGTTGTAGATCTGAGGCCATAAAGTCTAAAATCTGGACACAAATTCAGATTCCAACCATGGGTGAACTTTGGGCGAAAAAAAACAGGTCCAAAAACATAGGTTTTACCCTCTGTATTTTGTAGTGCAACTAAAACATCCAGATTATTTGGTATCATTGTAGAGCTACATCTGTCTACCTTTCTATAATACCACCCACTTTAGTGTATCATGTATGACCTTGACACTACATATCTTGAAAGTAGGCTACTACCTCATGCCCCATAAACTCGGCGCTAGGGTTAATGTGTTAAGATACACTGATCTTGATGATGTCAGGACTGAACAATTACTGAATAATTGTTTTACCATTCTGTCGGTTGCTGCTCATTTTGCTAGGGAGAAAATTCATGGAAATTGACTCAATTTGATTTTTTAGATGATATATTATCAAGTTGTGTCAAATACGGAATTGGTGGATTATGGAATGCTAAATATGATTAAAAAATATGATATCACTCGATATGGTTGCATGTGATCCCAGAAGTTTCTTGGAATGGGAGAATGTTCTAAATAATTTAACAAATTTGGACATCTAACAAATGAGATGATCAGAGTATCGATAAACAGACCATTACCGGACTCTGACCTGACTGGATTTGCTTGGATTGAGTCATTCGAATTTGCTGTGAAAATGCATGGTGATCATGGTCGTCCAACACCTCTTGTTGGATTATTTCCGGATGAATGGCTAAAAACGTTTGTCGATTATTATGAGATAACTGATGATCATAGAGTGTTTGATCCACATTAAGAGAGTTAAAGAAATTAATCAGACTACAACCGAAATGTGTGAAATAATGCGTGAGATAATTTCAGAAACTCCTATAAATAATTTCTGGGAATTTATGGATACCAAACGACTTAATAGTTGCAACTAGAAAGATATTTCATGATACACTTCAACAACAACTATTTTAGTTGCAACAAAAGAAGTTTTCAGAATTGCCTGTACCATTGTGTTAATGACCAGCAGATACATGATGTCAGAATATTGACATTGATATACCAGGACCCGTGACAGAGCCAAGGAGGAAACAAAATATTATGTAAATGATATTGTTTTAGTTCTTGTCAGTGTTGTTGAGAGTGCATTAGCTGTGAACAAAACTCCATGAACACTAGGATATGCTATAATGATTCATTCTCTAAGTAGTGTAAAAACTAGGATGCTAAATTAAGAATATCAAATATATCTGAAATGCCAAAACTAAACTAATGCATCAGAATAGCATTTGCTATCAATTCAAATTTTGTTTAGAAAATCCTATCTTTTTTTTAAATGCAGTTTTTTTAAATTCAAAGCAAAAATTGCATCATAACTGGGACAAACAAAGTAGTTATTTTATACACATTAAAACTGACTCATTGTAAGACTATCAATGAATCTCACCGAGCCAAGTTAGAAACGGTTAGTTCCTCATGCAGAATTATGTAGTAATACACATACAGCCCAGGTTAAAATTGGGTTTCTGAGCTATTGTAATTTCAGATAAATAAATAAATACTGATATCCAGTTACTGTTACATGTGTGGAACTGGGAAATTAATTCACTGTCAACTGGTCCAATATTTTAACAAGTGGTAAAAACACAAACACTTTCTGATCATTTGCCAAGAAGAATGTCTCACAGTAAACAGTTTGTGTACAGTTGTTGTTTACAAGATCCTGTAGATTTAATTTGCATTTTACACCACCATTGGTAGCCATTGTAGGCAGAAAAAAAGTTACTTTCTGTGTTACAATTACTGATCATTTTAGAAAATGTAACAATCAACCAGATTTCACTTTATTTATTTAAGTTTGTTGCAGACTTCCTTTGATGTAAGGTGCACTGATTTTATTTACGAGTTTAGCCAACTTGCTTTAATGAAGGGTGCATGCTTTATTGACATTTCCATCAAAGACCAACCAAGTTGGTGGATCAAACAAATACCCATTTCTTAATATGATGGTGACATTACAGCCTGCTAGCAGTATTAAATAAATGAAAAACTTAAGTATTTATCAGAAATCGTAGCTTGTTGACATAAATTATTAGAAAACAATGGATTTGTTTAATTTGGGACCTTCGGTTTCTGTTGACATACACATTTATTATTTATTTTCCTATCTTGATGTCACTATAATCATCAAAATTTGGTGGTAACAACAGACCATAGGCTTGGGACTTTGCAATTTTTGACAAGAGTCAGTTTGTCGACTAAGTGATGTCAATATAAGTGGGTAGGACTTTACAGTGTTAATATGGCATCCAACACCTTAGAAAAGTATTGAACTATATTTATTTTATGCTAGTAAACTCAATGTTAACATAGCATCTAATGAATTTGAAAGGTACTGACCTTTAGTTATTACATCCTTGTACTACACCCACAATGTTGATATAGTATTCAATGAATTTGAAAGGTAATGACCTATAGTTATTACATCCTAGCAAAACACCCACAATATTGAAATAGCATTCAATGAATTTGAAAGGTAATGACCTATAGTTATTACATCCAAATACTACACACACACCCACAATGCTGATATAGCATTCGGGGCCATGAGTGACCAAGTGGTCTAAAGCGCTCTCTACTACCGATCACTGCCATCTCACCTCTGCCTGCATGAGTTCGAGTCTCAGATTTGGCCAATGTAGGCATGTGAGAAAGCTTGCCAGTAGTTTCTCATGGGTCGGTGGTTCTTTCCGGGGGCTTTCACGGGTTCTTCCTCCACCATTAATACTGGCCGCCATGTATAGCCTATCATGTGCTGAAAAATGGTGTTAAACCCTACAACAACAACTGATGTAGCATTCAATGAAATTGAAAGGTACTGACCTATAACTGACCTTTAGTTATTACATCCTAGTACTACACCCACAATGTTGATATAGCATTTAATGAATTTGAAAGGTACTGACCTATAGTTATTACATCCTAATACTACACCCACAATGTTTTTCCCAATGTCATGAACATCTCCTTTTACAGTTGCCAAGACAACTGTACCATTGTATGCATTCTCCTGAAATGGAATAAAACATTATTTTGCTTTTATAAAATACAACAATCTTCTTGTATCCATATAATATATTGTACACATTTGCTTGTAATACTAGCTGACATCGATGTGCCAGCAGATACGAGTCTGTGACGTTTGTAAAGAGCACTCTGTAGAAAAAAAGAACATAGACTCTATTCTGTAGAAAAAAGAACATAGACTCTATTCTGTAGAAAAAAGAACATAGACTATATTCTGTAGAAAAAAGAACATAGACTCTATTCTGTAGAGAAAAGAACATAGACTCTATCCTGTAGAAAAAAGAACAGACTATTCTGTAGAAAAAAGAACAGACTATTCTGTAGAAAAAAGAACATAGACTCTATTCTGTAGAAAAAAGAACATAGATTCTATTTTGTAGAAAAAAGAACATAGACTCTATTCTGTAGAAAAAAGAACATAGATTCTATTCTGTAGAAAAAAGAACAGACTCTATTCTGTAGAAAAAAGAACATAGACTCTATTCTGTAGAAAAAAGAACATAGACTCTGTTCTGTAGGAAAAAGAACAGACTCTATTCTGTAGAAAAAAGAACATTGACTCTATTCTGTAGAAAAAAGAACAGACTCTTTTCTGTAGAAAAAAGAACATAGACTCTATTCTGTAGAAAAAAGAACATAGACTCTATTCTGTGATTGCTTTAGGTGATGCTTAATCAGGATATATGCTGTTTGCCATTGAATTCAACTCCACTGAGTATATACAGTAAAAATTAAAAGCTTTCAAAACTTGAAAATGACACAATTTCAAATTGCTATTTAAAATGTCAAAAGAATTGTTTGTTTCATAAGTTTCATATGTTATCATGAAACATACAGATGAAAGACATACCAAGTCACTTCCCCCAGCCTTTATTCTCTCCTCTCTTTCCTTTTCCATAAATGGAATGAGATATCCAACAGATTTCTTCATGACTCGTGCTGACTTGATGACCTGAGGCAGAAACATCTTTCCTGTTCCAAACAGATCTCCTACCACCTGCATGCCCTGTAAATAAGCTACAGATCTTTAATTACTTGCAAAAAGACCTGAACAACCAATGCATACCACAACCAGAATGTTGATAAACTGTTAACTAAATGGCATTACAGTTATCTATTCTATTGGGGCAATGAGTGGCAGAGTGGTCTAAAGTGATCACTGTTATGGATCACTGACATCTCACCTCTGTCTGCATGGGTTTTGAATGCAAGACTTGGCAAATGTGGGTATGTGAGAAAGCATGCTGGAAACTTCTCATGGGTCAGTGGTTCTTTCCAGGGTTTTCTCAGGTCTTCCTCCACCATTTATACTGGCTGCCATGTATAGTCTATCTTGAGGTGAAAAATGGTATTAAACCCTATAATGACAGCTAAATTCTAACTAAAATAAACTGGTAAATTTTCATTTATTTCAGCATATTTTGGGTAGAGGAAATAGTAAAACAGCAACAAGACATAGGCGCTTTCCATTACGGATCACTGCCGTCTCACCTCTGTCTGCGTGGGTTTGAGTCTAAGATTTGGCTAATGTAGTTATGTGAAAAAGCTTGCCAGTAGCTTCTCATGGGTCGATGGTTCTTTCCGGGGGTTTTCCTCGGGTTCTTCCTCCACCAATAATACTGGCCGCCAAGTATAGCCTATAGCGTGCTGAAGAATGGCGTTAAACACTAAAACAAACAAACAATATATATATATATATATATATATATACACACACACACACACACACACACACACATATACATACACAAACACAGGTTTGTCTTCTAATGTTTGCTTGAATATTTTTGTGTTCAAATTTTTGGAACTTTTGGTTGGCACCATATATTGAGTATTACAATGACAGGCCATTAAACCTTAATATATATCCTGGACTGTGATCTTGCATGCAAGAGCAAGCCATTCTCCATCTAAAACAGAGTATAACAGATACCAAGGAACCTAACATCTTGCTTGTATAATTTTGGGTGGAAGATAATTTCACAATCTCTTAGATCGTATTGGTTTTCTATAAATACTGTATTTCTAGTACATACCTACTAGTCAATAGTATAGGCAAATATCTACCATAGTATAGATGTGCCATTACAGCAGGAGCTACAATGTTTATCCTGTTTATAGCCTTAAGAAATCAGGACAGATTCTTATCTGCTGATACATCGTCCGCCAGAAGCTCTGGTTATGTAATACTTATGGCAGAATATGTAATACATGACTTCCTACACTAATTAACAAATTGCTGAAACAACTGAGCAGAGTCTTTCAAATAACCACATGCATGCCTCTTGTGTGAAACAAATATATGTCTTTATCCCTTATTCAAACAACCACATGCATGCCTCTTGTATGAAACAAATATATGTATGTACCCCTCTTTCAAACAACCACATGCATGGCTCTTGTGTGAAAGCAAATTTTTAAGTAAATTATGTTTCTCTGAGAATACTTACCCAATCACATTAACGTTAGGAATATAAGCCTGCTACCTTGCGAAACCAGCCCTACTAAAAGACGAAAAATCGTCTTTTTTGTCCATCACCTATAGACAAAGGGCAATAACTCTTGCCCCTTACCTCCCCTTGCCACCGCCAGATATTGTAAGTTTTTAAGCTGAGCACTATATACTATACGGGGATGCTCGCATGGCGGGGTGGTTGGGAGGTTTTTTTAGTAATGTGATTGGGTAAGTATTCTCGGAGAAACATAATTTACTTAAAAAATTGGCTTTCTCTTTCAAATACGTTCCCCAATCACAATAACATAAGGAGAATAGGTAATAGGAGGAGGAAATGCTGAGCATCCTACCTCTACCTGGGCATCCTCAAGGGAATGATGGCTGGATTCCCCATTTGAACGATAACCCGTTCTCCTAATTTCATCAGCAACACACCCCAGGGTCGCGTGACCCTTTTATACAGTTAAGAAGATAGTTATTGAAATCTTCTTACCTATAAAAATTTTTTCTGGCGAATCCAGCGAAGCTGATAGGCTGTGCTGATTGTTTTAAATGGGTCTGGTGGTCACCTGGGCTGCCAACACCTGACCTACTAGATTCAAGGTTTGCCTCTGCGAGGTCAAATCTTTGAGATAAAACTGGAGAAACTTGACTCTGCATGAAAGCCAACAGCTTCTATTATATCTCGGATTGAAACATTGCGTTCGAATGAAAGGCTCGCTGAGATTGCTCTAATCTCATGAGCAGTAATCTTCATAAGGTGACTCTGATCTTGTGAGACCTCAGAGTACACTGAGCGTATAACCCACTTCAGCCATGAAGCACGGACTTGAGGGGTGATATCCCATTTCCCAGCTGTCACCAGAAGAAAGGTGCTTGCATGTGACCAAACTTACCTCTGTGCATTTAAAATAGTGCTTGAATGCACAAACAGGATCTTGCATGGCTGCTGCTCTTGACTTATCTATGGAAGAAAGCGAGCCAATGACGACTCTTTGATTGCCAATGGATGGTAACCTATTTTTGGCTACAAAGCCTGGCTACATCAAGAGAACCACCAAACCATCTGATCTGAACTTAAGATAGTTTGGGTCACTGGAAAGGGCTTAAAACTCACTCACTTTACATGCTGAAGCTAAGGCTATCAAGAAACCCGTTTTGTATGATAGTAGCTTTAACGAATTGTGGGCTAAAGACTCAATATTGTCTGAATTGAGCCATGTTAAAACCCAGGACAGATTCCATTTTGGAAACAGGGTGAGGGATTTTGATCGATTGAACTCTAAATTGGCTAAAAGATCTAACAGATCTTTGTCATGCCTGATATCACATCTACCATGATGGCGGAATGTCTGATATCATGGAGCGGTAGCATTTGATAGTAATTGGGGCCAACTGTTTCTCCTCAAAAAGCCTGAGAAAAAGTCGGCCAGTTGAGGGATTGAGACACTCAAAGGGACAATGTTATTGATATGGTACCAGTCCCTGAAAACATGCCACTTTCCCTCATAAGCCTTCAGAATAGAGGGCCTTCTTGCTCTCGAGATTATCTCCATAATTGAAGGTTTAAATTGTTTGTCTCGCAAGGCTGTCTGGACAAGAGCAAAGCGTGAAGATAAATACGGTCCAGACAGGGGTGGAACACACATGACCATGGTTGCTTGAGAAGATTTGGGCTGACTGTAATCTTCCTGGGTATCTCTATCACCAGATCGAGTAGATCGGTGACCCAGGAGTTGTTCCATCTGAGAGGGGCAATCAGAATCATCTGACAGTTATGACCCCTTAACCTCTGGAATATTTATAGTACCAAGACCGTGGGAGGGGGGAGAATGCCCACAACCCTTCCCAGCTGATTAACAGAGCGTCCAAGCTTCTGGGTCTGGAACCAGAGACACAAAGGTGGGCAACTTGCAATTCTACCTTGTTGCAAAAAAGATTGATCATCTGACGCCCCCAAAGTGTGCAGATCCGAAGACAGACCGATTGATGGAGTGGCCATTCCATGTGAATGACTTGACCTTTCCTGGATAGAGTGTCAGCCAAGACAATGAGTCTGCCAGGATTGTGTCTAATTTGTACATTGATGTGGAGATTGTCACACCAATGTAGAAACTGCCAGATCAGATTGCACAGGTCTGCTGATTTGGTGCCCCCTTGTTTGAGGATGCAAGTCACCACCACAGAGTTGTCTGACATAATGAGGACAGTTTTGCCTAAGAGTTGATCCTTCCAGAAATGAAAGGCATTGATGACTGCCTTCATTTCTGAAAGGTTGATGTGGAGAGGGCTCTCCCCTGGTCCCCATGTGCCAATGACGGTATCGAAGTCCAGCAACAGGTGTGCACCCCAACCGTAGGTACTGGCGGTGGTACATAGTTATCTCCGCTTGGGGTATCTTCAGAGGAATCCCTGTGGACAGCCAACGGGGGTTGTGCCTCTGACGCGAGAATGATTGTATGTAAGGCGTGATCATTGTGTGAGGACTTGAAAAAAGGGCGCCATTGTGCTAGTAACATCATTTGTAAGGATGCATAAAAAGACGGCTGAGCGGGATCAAGTTTGCCGCAGCATTGAATAATCTGAGGAGTTGCAAGAACTCTCTCGCTGAAATGCACATCCTGTTGGAAACGGACTCGAGGAGTTAGACTATCCGGATGATCTCAAACGTGAGGAAGCCTTACCAGATTCAGATCGGTGAGAAACTCCATACCCAGATGGACCAAAACTTTGGGATGGATAGAGATCGGACTTTTTCCAGTTCACAAGAAAGCCTAGATGATCTAAAAGTGATACAAGATCGTTTCTGCCTTTGAGCAGAGTAGAACTTAACGTATGTTTCTGGAAGATGTAGTCGAAGTACACTGCCGTCACTAAAGATGAAGTCAAGCAGAACAGGGTGATGATGCAATCCATAACCTTGGTAAAAGTCCAAGGGCTGATGTTGAGGCCAAAAGGTATGACCTGGAACTGATAAACTGAGTCGCGATAAGCAAAGCAGAGAAATTTCTGTGACTCTGTGGATAGGGACGTGAAAATATGCGTCAGTCATATCTAGATTGACGGCATACCCGTCCCGTCGGATGGAAAGACAGATTGATCTCGCCATTGCCACATTGAATTTCAGTGGTAAAATGTATTGGTTGAGGCGACTCAGGTCGATGAATGGCCTCTGGATAAGAAACAGCCAGGAATACAACCCTGGTGATTGCAGGTTTTATTTAACTTTTTTTTTTTTTGTAGAAAGGCTACCTTCTCCCGATGTGACGGTACATCCGTGAAGAGGGGAGAGGAGGACAGGGAAGGGGAATGGATAAATGAAATCCTAAGTCCCTCCGAAATGAGCTGGATCACCCAATTGTTCTGAGGTAATACAGTGGTCCAGTGGTCCTGAAATTCAGGAGGCGGCCGCCCACAGGTAGGCTGGTGGGGAGGGTATGTCAACATCTAGATTTAGGAGGCTTGAAGGCGGAGAAACTTGGGTTCTTGCCGCCTCTGTATGATTGCCTCCTAACTTGATTATTAGACTGTTGTCTCCCAGCATTGGGTTGGGATCTATACTGCACATCTGATTGTAAGGATCCCTTTTCCCTGATCCACCTATCATCCCTCTGCTGTGGCAGGGGATGATTGTTTCAAAACGCCTGCAAAGGTTGGGCAGCGAGTTGGAGGGGCAGTTCCTGAGCTGCCTGCCTCCAAACTTCTTCAATTTTTCCCCCAAAGAGTAAAGGTGACCCAAATGGAGACATCCGTAAAGCCAGAGTAGGATGGGGCTTGAGTGACATGGACCGCAGACATGTGTCATGTCGTATCAGGTCCAAGTTGGCAGAAGCAGTCAACGCATTGGCCATGGAATGGTAAGCTGCCCTGTTAATAGCTCTAGCAATCCAGGCTGTTGCTTCCCAAGCATGGTCATTGCCGGATTTTCCTGGGGGTCGGAAAATGGCTAGTGAAGCCAGGTTTAACATTGAAGACGTAGCGACTACGTTTTGGACTAGCTTTGACGTGGCATTGGAGATCAGTACTGAAGGCATCTGAGTTTTGTACCAGCTACACTAGAACGTCACTGGTACTTGGCTTTCTGAATTTTGCCGACTAGGGAAGGAGCAGGATGGACATCGTCTCTTCCTCCCATGCAAGATCTACAGACGATTTAACTTTGTAGTCTTGAATGGTGGTAGGAGGTGGTGGGCATTCTGAAGTTGCCAACACCCTATAAATTTCTTCCACTGTGGCCTTCAGGCATCCCCGTGCAGCTGAATTGTCAATTTTTTGCTCAATCCAATGTTAAGTTTTGCTTGTCTCCATAATGAATTGTGCAGTGCTCTGCGTGCACATCTACCATTCACTTAGAAGGAACGTTGGATCATACCAGGTGACATAGATGACGCAATTCTGTCATCCTTGACAATTTCACTAATTCTCCCTTGTGGAGAAGTCGTTAACATATGGATGGCCGGCACTGCCAGCTGGTTTGTCTGTCGAATGGTCGGCCTGAATGTCGGTGATGGTCTGGCTATCACCAGTACCAGCCACTTCAATGGCCTGGCTGGACGGACAGATTTCTCACTAAAATCTCCATCATAGTACTGGTATGTTGCCGGCGGTACAGCTTGACGCACGGATTTGTCACTAAAATCCCTGTAGATCATAGCTGGTCAGACCGTTTAAGCAATAAGGTCCTCATACTGGGATGGCACTGCCGGCTGGTTTGTCTGGTGTGTGGTCCGCCTGTATGTCGGCGATGGTCCGGCTATCACTGGTACCGGCCGATCCAATGGCCTGGCTGGACGGACTGATTTCTCACTAAAACCTCCGTCATTGTATTGGCATTTTGCCGGCGGTACAGCTTGATGGACGGATTTGTCACTAAAATCCCCGTAAATCATGGTTGGTCAGCCGGTGACATTGAGGTTGTATAATGAAATAGATCCAATGGATCCGGTAAAAACCCCATGCATCCTGACTTACAGGTCCGAAGGCCATGCTCGGCCATGCAGGGGTACTTACACCCACTGGGCAGCCGAAAATTGGGGGAACACTCCCCCATAGAGGTAATATCTGGCCTGATGTCAATAGATGTGTCGTAGTTTCCTGGACCAAACGACGCATCTGTTCAAAGGGGACTGTTGTATCATGTCAACATTATTTTTCCTCCATTGCCACTGATGTCACTGTGGCTGATGTTTGCAGACGACAAACTTTAGGTGGAGGTCTCCGACTTATTCCGTCTATCTCTCCCTTTTGCTGCCATCTGGACTACATTAGCCCACATTGGCTCTGTCCACGTATTACACGCGCTACATGGTATAGATGTACACTTGGTACATACAATACAAGTGTCATGCTTGTCTTCCTTTGTTTGAACATTTTGCATTTCATGCATTTGGTTGACATTTCAACTGAAACGACAAAAGAAGATAAAACAAAGCACAAATTAGCAATTCAGCATGTTATTTTTTTGCTTATACCACAACCATTACTAACAGAGTAAGCAAAATTATTCAGTGCCGCGTTAACTCGTAAATGACAACATTAGTACAGCATAGCGTGTTGTAACGTGGTCGGCACGAGACGAAGTCCGTAAAAGGTGACAGTCACTCAAAATTTGAAAAAATTGTAAAATAATGTATACAACCTGTAGAAGAATGATTGTCCAACACAATAATTCCTAATTTAACTTCGGATGGTCCGATTTTACACTAAGATGACTTGGATTATATGGAGGTGTAATTGTACATTGTGAACAGTACAAGTGAAGCTTAAAAACTAGCAACACCTAGCGGTGGCAAGGGGAGGTAAGGGGCAAGAGTTATTGCCCTTTGTCTATAGGAGATAGACCGCAAGGGGAGGTAAGGGGCAAGAGTTATTGCCCTTTGTATATAGGAGATAGAAAGGACGATTTTTTGTCTTTTAGTAGGGCTGGATTCGAGAGGTAGCAGGCTTATATTCCTAACGTTAATGTGATTAGGGAACGTATTTTAAGGAGAAACAAATATATGTATGTACCCCTCTGCTCAGTATTGCTGTTTCTAAAATTTAATGAGAAGGATGTCTAATAATTTCAATTAATAAAAAGATATGTCTTACTGTCATGAGTGGACCTTCTATCACATTCAAAGGCCTTGGATATTTGTCAGTATTCTGTCTGGCTTCCTCTGTGTCTTCAATCACATACTTGTCAATTCCCTGGAATAAAATATGATCAATAGGCAAAATAAATTACGATCAGAAACACACATATCTAATTTTCATGAGTAAACTGAACACCTTTTGAAGAAAGTCTTGTTCATTATTACTTTAACATTGTTTGCATGTAATAACAATACTGCTGTATGAACTGCTTATTGTTCAATTAACATAGTGCTTCCTTATATAATTCACTTCAGACTGTATTCCTGATTAGTCATTTCTTTCAAGCGTGGTGCTATTACCTAACAATGCACAGACTATTTCTAATTAACCATTTCTTTCATTGGTAATAACTTCTAATTGATATAACTTTTAATATAATTGGCAATGATATATAACTTCTAATATTGATGGCAATATTGTGTAATAACTTTAAATATGTCAATGATGTGTATTAACTTTTAATATAGATGGTCATGATGTGTATTAACCTTTAATATAGATGGCAATGATGTATACTAACCTTTACTCTTTAGTATGCAGATAGCATATCTTGGTTTACCTATAACTTGAAATGAATTTGGTTGTTCCACTTTGTAAACTTTAAATAAGCAAATTAGCATAATGGGCTCCCCCACAACACATTGTGTTTAGGCAAGTATGCCACCTTTGAAGAAAAGGATTAATCAGAAATACAGTCTGTGCATTGTCAGGTGATTGCGCCACCAATGAAAGAAAGGGTTAATCAGAAATACAGTCTGTGCATTGTTACTTGACAGCACTACCAATAAAAGAAAGGATTAATCACATAATACAGTCTGTTAGTTGATAGCACTACCAATGAAAGAAAAGATTAATCACATAATAGTCTGTTAGTTGACAGCACTACCAATGAAAGAAAAGATTAATCACATAATACAGTCTGTTAGTTGATAGCACTACCAATGAAAGAAAGGATTAATCACATAATACAGTATTAGTTGATAGCACTACCAATAAAAGAAAGGATTAATCACATAATACAGTCTGTTAGTTGATAGCACTACCAATGAAAGAAAGGGTTAATCACATAATAGTCTGTTAGTTGATATCACTACCAATGAAAGAAAGGATTAATCACATAATACAGTCTGTTAGTTGATAGCACTACCAATGAAAGAAAGGATTAATCACATAATACAGTCTGTTAGTTGATAGCACTACCAATGAAAGAAAGGATTAATCACATAATACAGTCTGTTAGTTGATAGCACTACCAATGAAAGAAAGGGTTAATCACATAATAGTCTGTTAGTTGATAGCACTACCAATGAAAGAAAGGATTAATCACATAATACAGTCTGTTAAATGACAGCACTACCAGTGAAAGAAAGGGTTAATCACATAATACAGTCTGTTAGTTGATAGCACTACCAATGAAAGAAAGGATTAATCACATAATACAGTATTAGTTGATAGCACTACCAATGAAAGAAAAGATTAATCACATAATAAAGTCTGTTAGTTGATAGCACTACCAATGAACGAAAGGATTAATCACATAATACAGTCTGTTAGTATCTCATAATACAGTCTGTTAGTTGACAGCACTACCAATGAAAGAAAAGATTAATCACATAATACAGTCTGTTAGTTGACAGCACTACCAATGAAAGAAAGGGTTAATCACATAATAGTCTGTTAGTTGATAGCACTACCAATGAAAGAAAGGATGAATCTCATAATAAAGTCTGTTAGTTGATAGCACTACCAATGAAAGAAAGGATTAATCTCATAATACAGTCTGTTAGTTGACTGTACTACCAATGAAAGAAAAGATTAATCACATAATACAGTCTGTTAGTTGATAGCACTACCAATGAAAGAAAGAGTTAATCACATACCATATTTTCCGGCCTATAGGTCAATGCGGAGTATAAGTCGAATTGACCAATTTTGTAAATTTTCCATCCCTCGTCCATATATAAGTCGATTCGGAGTATAAGACGAGGCCAGGTCAATAACTTGGCTTTGTATTTTATACTACCGGTAGTAACTTCCGGTTGCATGAATACTGATCAATGAATATTGATGGTATCGTCGTATGATATTCCATATTACAAAAGTTGTAAACCAAAAATAAATAAAAATACTTTTAATTATACTTTAACCTATCAGTGAAATGCAGTATCAAATTTACACAAATGTACAGTTTTATAATACATATTGCATGAAAAGAGTATAAACACCGTGTACTCACCAGCGAATCTTGTTACATACATTGAATCCATAATACAAATATTTCCATCGAAAATATCCACACACGGATGTAAATATTCAATAATTTTGTCACAGATCATTATGTGACTGAATTCAATGAAAAGAAAATAACAAAAATTACGTAACGGGTGTACATAACGAATGATGAAATAGTACTTGTCTGTAGATTAAATAATGGAAGTTAAAGTGTATTCTTATAATAACTACATGTAGGTCTCAGGATCTTTCTGTCTCTGAATTCAGTCGTTGTAAATTTCAGCACTTTTTCCCACCCAAGCTGTTAGTCAAAGTCCTTTGAACTTGCCGCCTAGCTAGCCCAGCTATTGCGTCATGTTCTTTTGATGTACTCTAATAAATACAGCAGGCAGAACTGGCTGTATTTTAACCACTGATTATGTCACTGTACTAAAGCAATGAAAACAATGCCCATGGATAAATTCATTATTTACATCTAGAGAAGGGAGTGGGCATCATTTCCTGTTGTACTTAATCCCATTGATATTAAACACGAGTAGCGTAATTGATGTGGATTAATGATAAAGAACAATTGGGTACCGGCAATATGGTAACTAGTATCGGTAGCTAAAGCCAATATCAAGGTCGAAACAATTGCGGCAACTGGCTTTGATTGTTGTTGGAAACCAAAATACCAATTTTTCAACAACCGGTATAATCAAAGAGAGACACCGAAACGTCAGCTGGTTAAGAATAAATATAGGTGAAGTGTTGACATTACAATTTGCTTTAAACTGAACTGCGAAACTAAAAATCATGGATTACTGATGATCTATGAGTACTGGTAGTCCATCTATATATCTGATTTTAGTGTAGTTTAAACCTACGGTAATTTATTTGAGAAACTTTGTCAAATACAATTAGAACATATGATTTGGGGGATTCAGTAGAATGCATGATCTACATTATTTTATAAATAATCATAGAACGCTCGAGTTAATATGGATTACATCCCTTTGTAGGATTAATTGGATCAATAAAAAAAAAGCTATGCCGGTAATTGCTCACGTGTGTCCAACATTATACTGGAAAATCAAATATTATTGGACCAGGTATTTCATATCATTGTTTTTTAGGAACAAACAATATGCTTTGAATTAGTACAGTACACTATAGAGTATAGACCAGACCGTAAGTGTGCTATGCGGCCCGGTGAAGTTTTTACCGGTAATTGTTTTCATTTCTTTTCTGTTTGAGAAATAAGAAAAAACACGCAGAATGCAAAATAAATAAAGACAAAACTTACAAATATAAATGCAGTCATATTATTTTACGACAATTTATTGACATAGTAATTTAACAATAATTTGTACTTCTATGTGACCTGTTTTCGATTATGCCGATTATATAGCAATATCAATAGCATACCTGATACTGTAATCCATATATAAGTCGATGCAATTTCAAAGACAAAATCCATATATAAGTCGATTCGGAGTATAAGATGAAGACCGAACTATCATGTCAAAAAGTCTTGACTTATACGCCGGAAAATACGGTAATAGTCTGTTAGTTGATAGCACTACCAATGAAAGAAAGGGTTAATCACATAACAGTCTGTTAGTTGATAGCACTACCAATGAAAGAAAGGATGAATCTCATAATAAAGTCTGTTAGTTGATAGCACTACCAATGAAAGAAAGGATTATTTTCATAATACAGTCTGTTAGTTGACAGCACTACCAATGAAAGAAAAGATTAATCACATAATACAGTCTGTTAGTTGACAGCACTACCAATGAAAGAAAGGGTTAATCACATAATAGTCTGTTAGCTGATAGCACTACCAATGAAAGAAAGGATGAATCACATAATACAGTCTGTTAGTTGATAGCACTACCAATGAAAGAAAGGGTTAATCACATAATACAGTCTGTTAGTTGATAGCACTACCAATGAAAGAAAGGATGAATCTCATAATAAAGTCTGTTAGTTGATAGCACTACCAATGAAAGAAAGGGTTAATCACATAATAGTCTGTTAGTTGATAGCACTACCAATGAAAGAAAGGATTAATCACATAATACAGTCTGTTAGTTGATAGCACAACCAATGAAAGAAAGGGTTAATCACATAATATAGTCTGTTAGTTGATAGCACTACCAATGAAAGAAAGGGTTAATCACATAATACAGTCTGTTAGTTGATAGCACTACCAATGAAAGAAAGGATTAATCTCATAATACAGTCTGTTAGTTGATAGCACTACCAATGAAAGAAAGGATTAATCACATAATACAGTCTGTTAGTTGACAGCACTACCAATGAAAGAAAGGGTAAATCACATAATAGTCTGTTAGTTGATAGCACTAAATATGAAAGAAAGGATTAATCACATAATACAGTCTGTTAATTGATAGCACTACCAATGAAAGAAAGGGTTAATCACATAATAGTCTGCTAGTTGATAGCACTACCAATGAAAGAAAGGATTAATCTCATAATACAGTCTGTTAGTTGATAGCACTACCAATGAAAGAAAGGGTTAATCACATAACACAGTCTGTACTTTGTTAGTTGATAGCACATACTCTCTGTCCTAAGCTGTGTAAATAATTAATGCCATTACAAGACACTGCTATCTTTTTAAGTTCTTTCATGATAAAATTTGCATATTTTTAGACTTTTGTGGACATTGTCTCTGATCTTGTAGTATGGCATGGTATCACTCATACTCACTGTCTCATTGTATCACTCATACTTATCTTGTTGATACTTCTTGATTTATACATGTGTTCTATTTTGTGCTTTTTATTGATTACACATTTGCCTTGTCATTTTATAATTACCTGAACCAAACAGTTCTGTAAACTGAATTGAACATTCTCATTAGTTCTCTTTATTGTTCATTGTCTTAAGCTTTCCTGCATTAAGTACACTTCATCATCTTAATACAGTGTCTGCACTGGATGGTCAGAGTGGATATAGTCCACCATCATCTACATATGTTTGAGAGACATGTCTAAATTTACTGATGTTCTGAGCCTACATTCTAAGACTGCATCAATGAAAGCAATGATGGACTTGTTGACTTTGTGAGTATTTTGTATCCTGCCTTTCACTCTGTCTTTCTAATACAAGCATAGACATAACATAACTCTGTTCACAATTATTGCAGTCCAGAAGGTACAAGTCCCTACAAATGCCTAAGCAGGACCGAAATGCCAGTAAGTCCAGTAGTATAGGGTTTTGAACAAAACCTCATCAGCTTCCATCACATCTATTCCAGCCTCTCTGTTATATTCAAAGTCTATGTAATATATATGTTACATATAAATGGGAAAGATGAAATTTATTCATCATTTCAGAAGGGCTTCATTTGAGACAGTTTAATTCTTAATTTGAATGTGATCGATAAAATGTATCTGATAGAGAGATGTTGTCAAGGTGTCAAAATAATCCTGCACTCAAATGAGATTGGAGTGTACACATCAACTTGTATATATGGAATGGTTAAGTGCTGATGAGGAGTAAAGTACTGACAATCTCTGGCAACAATTTAGTCCAAATCTGATACATAATTACTTGCAACATCTGCATAAAAAAAAAATCATTGTATTTTATATAGTGAAATATACACTGCATTTATCAGATATAATCAACAATGAAGACTTAATATCAGAATTTATACTGTGCAAAATATGCATACTTCTGAAAAGAAAAAAGAAAAAGCAGAACCATGTTCAAATGATACCTTAACCAAAGCATATTCCAGCCTTTCTTCAACATTTCTATTCCTCCACTCATCACTGACCACAGCCTTCTTGGCATCTTTACCCATGCTCTGTAAGGATAAATATTAATAATGTATACAAGAACATTCAACTCTGTATCTTTTCTATGTGGTATGCTTTTATGTTATGAAAATTAAACACACTTCTGGATGACTTATTTTCACAATTTCCAAATTATTGGATCTTTATTTTATTTTAAATACAGTAGTCCCCCTCTTATATGGCCACCCCTGCTGCACTGGGAAAGTGGCCTTATAAGACGGGTGGTCGTTCCAGAGGGGGGGGGGGGCTAAATTTATTATGAGAAGTACATGTATATGTAATGTACGTAGTAAGAAAGCTACATACTTCAAAACATTAAATATCTTCGTCTAAATGAAACATTAATCAATAAAAGTTTTTTTGTATTGTTATAATAACAAATTTATTTCAAATGAATATATGTTACTACAATATGCGAGTGGGTATTGTTGTCATGCACATTGCAAATGGATTCAAAAACGTCATTTACATCTTGGTACATACATAATTATGTTTCCATTTTCCCACTGCTGCTGAATAACCTTCTTATCGGTTATGAATTTGTATTTTCAAATTGTTTCAACATAAACTTGTTTTTTTCCGAGTTTTTTCTACATAAAATTGTTCGGCATCCCCACCCCCTTCCCCGATGTCGTTGAGTAGCATAACCGACTTTCTTCTAAAATAATGTATCAGTTAACGTGATGACATTTTAATGTTTGGTAATGATTTATTTGGTTATTGCTGACTCTATGTGGTTTAATTATGCAGACAAAACTTGTGTTGAGTGTACAAAATACAGTCTTCTTAAAGGATGCCATAATGTGTGGTCACGTGATTTTTCTGGTCTTTGTCTGGTACCCTGTTGATTTTTTTAAGGTTCTCTGTGTGTGCCAATGTACAAAATCTATTTTTAGCCTATGCTGACCCTGTTATGATTATAACAATTACGTCTGGTTATAATCATGAAAGAGAAGAACTCGACATAGGTGTTAAACCCCAGACTCTATCATAACATTATTGAGCCCATTTCCTGTAAACATTGGCTTTTATAGATAATGATATACTATAAATCCTTTAGTCAACACTTTTAACGGCGACTTGACACTTGGAGATGTGTACCTACGGTAGAGATAATCAAAATTGCTTACCTTACCATAGGCTTACGTCAAGATTTGAATTAATTATTGGTTCTGGATACATTTAAAGAAACAAAAGTGGCCGTTCATGAGGGGGACATATTTCATTTTTTGTACTAAAATGTTAGCCGCTGGTCGCGTAAGAGGGGTGGTTGCTCTTGAGGGGTACTTTTGAATACAAACTCGTCGGTGCCAAGGGATTCTGGCCGTAAGAAGCGGGTGGCCGCTGGTCCGGGGGGCCGTTCAAGAGGGGGACTACTATACAAGCTTTTTCAAAGAAAGGACAGAAGATTAGTTGATCTTTAAGCTTATGTCATTTAGTTTGACCTTTAAGCTGATATCATTTAGTTGACCTTTAAACTTACATCATTTAGATAACCTTTAATCTTATGTCATTTAGTTGTCCTTTAATCTTATGTCATTTAGTTGACCTTTAAACTTACATCATTTAGATAACCTTTAATCTTATGTCATTTAGTTGACCTTTAAACTTACATCATTTAGATAACCTTTAATCTTATGTCATTTAGTTTGACCTTTAATCTTATGTCATTTAGTTGACCTTTCAACTTACATCATTTAGATAACCTTTAATCTTATGTCATTTAGTTGACCTTTAATCTTATGTCATTTTGTTGACCTTTAATCTTATGTCATTTTGTTGACCTTTAATCTTATGTCATTGCAGGAACAAGATTTAAAGTATCTTTACATATTAACATCAACGGAAATCCAGAGTCATTTACAGTATATTACAAAATGTAATTGGGTCATGCCAGCTTCTGAAGTGGGCAGTCTTATAAAGCATGAAAGAAATGGGTAATCATATCAAGCAGGCAAGAACAGGTAATCTTATCAAGCATGAAAGAAATGGGTAATCATATCAAGCAGGTAAGAATCATATCAAGCATGAAAGAACTGGGTAATCATATCAAGCAGGTAAGAACAGGTAATCTTATCAAGCATGAAAGAATTGGGTAATCATATCAAGCAGGTAAGAATTGGGTAATCATTTCAAGCAGGTAAGAACAGGTAATCATATCAAGCATGAAGGAAATGGGTAATCATTTCAAGCAGGTAAGAACAGGTAATCTTGTCAAGCATGAAAGAATTGGGTAATCATATCATGCAGGTAAGAATAATTGGTAATCATATCAAGCAGGTTAGAATCATATCAAGCATGAAAGAATTGGGTAATCATATCACGCAGGTAAGAATAATTGGTAATAATATTAAGCAGGTAAGAATCATATCAAGCATGAATAAATTGGGTAATCATGTCATGCAGGTAAGAATTGGGTAATCATATCACGCAGGTAAGAATAGGTAATCATATCAAGCAGGTAAGAACAGGTAATATTATCAAGCATGAAAGAATTGGGTAATAATATTATGCATGAAAGAATTGGGTAATCATACCAAGCATGAAAGAATTGGGTAATCATATCAAGCTGGTAAGAAAAGGTAATCGTATTAAGCGTGAAAGAAATGGGTAATCATTTCAAGCAGATAAGAGATGAGTAACTCCTGAATAGATCTGCTTCCTACACCTACAGCCATGTCTGTTCATTATCATGGTATTTTTATACAACCATGTCTTTTCATTAAAATGGTGTTTTTTTATACAACCATGTCTTTTCATTACCATGGTAGTTCTTTTAAATAGATGTCTTTTCATTACCATGGTATTGTTTTATACAGCCATGTCTTTTCATTACCAGGGTATATGTATACAGCCGTGTCTTTTCATTACCAGGGTATTTTTAAACAGCCATGTCTTTTCATGGTAGTTTTTTTTAGAGATGTCTTTTAATTATCATTGTATTTTTTTATACAGCCATGTCTTTTCATTACCAGGGTATATTTATACAGCCATATCTTTCATTACCATGGTATTTTTATATAGCCATGTCTGTTCATCACCATGGTATTGTTATACAGCCATGTCTTTTCATTACCAGGGTATATTTATACAGCCAAGATCATTGAATAATGCAGACCTTGGTATATGCAGACTTTGAATAATGCAGATCTAGGTATATGCAGACCATTGAGTAATACAGACCTAGTCATATGCAGACCATTGAATAATACAGACCTTGGTATATGTAGACCATTGAATAATGCATACCTATGTATATGCAAACTGTTGAATAATGCTGACCATTGAATAATGCAGACCACTGAATAAGGCAGACCAATGAATAATGCAGACCTAGGTATATGCAGACCGTTCAAAAAATGCCAACCTCACTATATGCAGACTCTTGAATCATGTAGACCTTGGTATATACAGACCATTGAATAATGCATACCTAGGTATATGCAGATAATGGAATAATGCAGACCTATATATGCAGACTGTTGAATAACGCAGACATAGCCGTATGAAGTCAAATGAATAATGCAGACCTAGGTATAAGCAGACCATTGAATAATGCAGACCTTGGTATATGTGAACCGTTGAATAATGCAGACCTAGGCATATGCAGACCATTGAATAATGCTTAATTACCTAGGTATATACAGATTGTTAGGAATGGTAAGTGGAATGACAAGATCCTCAGATAAGGGTCTGTATTGTTGTAGTTGGACTTACAAGTGACTGTGCATGTACATATAAATATGCATATCAAAGCTTATGTGCACCTCATGGTTCTTGTGCAGCTGGAGTTATGTTACCTCTTTTGCACCCAGAAATGCGTTACATACTTGGGGTTACTTCTAAATGCATCCATACAAATATTTCCAAGAGAATTTTATTTAGCAACATGTTTATTTGCATAAAAATATTTGTTATTGGCTATTTCATGTGTATATATGCAGATGGATAAAAATTAGGTTTCTTCTCTCTTTTTTGGGTTGAATCCATGATTTTTATCTCTGTTTTACTCCCAATCACAAACTTATCATAATTTTGTAAGGGTTCATTTGCTGAATACACTAGTCTGTTTTCAATCTAAGGCCAAGAAAGTGTAAAGTCCATACAAAAATTCTAGTTCTGAAACTGATAAAAAGAAAAAATATATAGGTCTCAAAATGTAATTTTGGTCTGCATTTTTTAACATAGGCATAAATTCTACTTTGCTTGTTGGCATCACTGTAGAGCTACATCTTTCTCCTTTTTTGTAATACCACCCCGTTATGGTGTATTGTAAATAATATGGATGTTACAACCTGGATGTAGGGTACAACCTTGTTATACATAAATGTGGCATGTGGGTTTGGTGAGTTAAGGCGTAATTAGTACACTAAAAATGAAAAGTTTTCCTTTGATTTTGACTATGTAAGCATGAAGGTAAAATCATCTAATTTATCACTACACACATCTTGAGGGTCAGTGATCATACACACATCCTAAGGTACAATGATCATACACATACCTAAAAGACATACTCATACACATAACCAAAAGACTGATGCCAATTACACATATATAAAGGACATATGTTCATACATATTCTTAAAGGGCAGATGCTCTTATATGTACCAAAAGGGCAATTACTCATACCTAAAGACAGATATTCAAACACATACCTAAAAACCAGTTGCTCATACACTTAAAGGGCAGTGTTTCATACTGATATCCAAAGGGTAGGTGCTCATACACATACCATGAAAACAGCTGCTAATAAACATACCTAAAGGGCAGATTACTCATACACACATCTAAATGGCAGATGCTCATACACTTTTTTTTTAAAGGGCAGCTGTTCCTACATATATCCGAAGGGTAGGTGCCCATACTCATACCAAGAAAACGGCTGCTAATCAGCTGTTAATTCATATTTAATAACAATAATAATAATAATAATAATAATAAAAATAATAATAATAATAATAATGAGGACTTTGTATAGTGCTTAATCTCTAAAACATTAGAAAACATCTATAACATAAAAAACATAATGACATGATTAAAAAAAAAAACCACCATGAAAATTAGAAAACAAATATTTAAGGTAGGAAATATTATTAGGTCTTTATGTTTGTTCTTGCAGTCAAAATATGAGTTTTAAGAGCACTCTTGAATTACTGGGGTAGGTGCCCGTACATATACCCATATACCAAGAAAACAGTTGCTCATACACATATCTAAGAGCATATGCTCATACACATATCTAAGAGCATATGCTCATACACATATCTAAAGACCATATGCTCATACACACCTAAAGAGCAGATGCTCATACACAAATCCAAAGGGCAGCTGCTTAGGCTGTACTTTATACATGTACTTTAAGGTTAGATGATCATACACAAACCAAAAGGGAGATGCTCCTCCACATACGTAGAGGATATATGCTCATACACATACCTAACAGGAAGATGGCCATACATGTATCAAATATGCAGATGCTCATACACATACCTAATGGGAAGATACTTGTACACATGTCCAAAGGGCAGCTGCTCATACACATACTTAAAGGGTAGATGCTCATACACATACCTAAAGGGTAGATGCTCATACCTAAATGGCAGATGCTCATACAAACCCCTAAGGGGCAGCTGGTCATACACATATCTATGGGGAGGATGCTCAAACATATAAATCTTTGAACAATTGACCAGTTAATGGCTCATTCTTCAAAGAGGTTATGCTGACAATGAGTCAAACCAATCGACTTGCAAATTAACAATAAGTCCCTATATCCAATTTTCAAAACTGGATGGAAGCTCCATGTAATAATGCAATGAACTTCTTTGAATACACTAATGGATAGATAGTACCACTTAGGATGCCTTCAAATCAAGTGTGGTGACCAACCACATTGGTAAGAATGTATAAAATTCACACTGTCCATAATAACATTTTTCAGCAGTCTATTTTTAACTCTGACTGGCTGACTATTAGTGACTTTGAAATTCATCTTTATTTTGTATTGCAATACACATACCAACCTGTGCATAGGCTAGGAGTTTATCTGTTCCTTCTGGGTCCTTGTTCCAAAGTAGGTTCTCACACATTTCTAGCAGTGGCTTAGGAATGTCATCGTACACTGGAAGACGTCCAGCATTCACAATGCCCATGTCCATTCCACTCTGAAATATTACAATTAACTGGACTTTCAATTGTAAAAGTATTCTACCCAGCTGTCATAACAGGGACAATTATATGCAGAATCTTGACTAAAATGCAAAAGCCTAAGTCAAATGAGGGCATACTTTGTGATGAAATTGGCAGTAAAAGCACGAAAATCTACAAGTACAATTCAACGCTTTTACCTGAAAGATTCAGTAACTATATAATATACAATACAATTTTCAATGCTTTAACTGAAGGATTCAGTAACTATATAATATACAATACAATTTTCAATGCAGCTAATAATTTCCCTCTTTTGTTAATTAAAGCAGGAGCATAAACTGATAAACTGGTGATAAGGAAACTCTTGTGTAGCTAAAGATAACCTGAATAAAATATTTATGGAACTGGATATACGATGAGTGATGAGTTACAAAGGGCCCTGCAAAAAAACATAATTTAAAAAAATGCCATAACTCTTTCTAAAATAAAGTGAAAGAGACAAATGCCTTAACAATCACATATCTATTCTAAGACAAATGACATGTCATATTGTATCAAAACATGTCTAAACAATCCCGAGCGTAGATTGATATCTCACAGTAAACTTCCAATGCTAAGATTTAACATCAATCAACAAGGTCAATAATTTTGTTTAAAACATTATATGAAATTAATCATGTACAATCTATACATCTAGTAGACAGTATTTACTATAAATATATTGCATGGTTTCTGATCTACACAGATTACAAGCAACTACCAATAGTGAAAATATGATACTGAACCACAAAGACCCATAACTCTGTAAAAATAAGGTGTAGAAGAAATTAATTCCCCAAAGATGTATCTACATGATGAAAACAATATTTACACCAAACTCAGTACAGATATCTTGAATGGTTCCTGAGCTATACTGACATATGGGCAGTTATGGTGATTATTTTACTGACAGATGGGCAGACGGAGAGGGTGATTATTTTACTGACAGATGGGCAGACAGAGAGGGTGATTATTTTACTGACAGATAGGCAAAGATGATGATTACTTTACCAACAGAATCTTCAAGAAAAGCATGAATTGTATATTTGTAAACTGAACTAAACTGTAAACTAAATTATAAACTCTCTGACAGGATAGTAATGAGACTGGACAGTTCTGACTATTCAAAGAAATTGGCTGGATTCTGACAGACAGCTAAGAGACTGGACAGTTCTGACTATTCAAAGGAATTGGCTGGTACTGACAGACAGCTAAGAGACTGGACTGTGTTGACCATTTAAGAGAGCTGGCTGGTACTAATGGGACAGCTATAAGACTGAATAGTTTTGATTTTCAAGATGGTTGGCGGTTATTGACAGAATAGCTATGGGAATGTCCAGATTTGATCATTAAAGGGATCTTATCGGTATATTACTTGCAAAGCGATGATACATCTTAATTGTGACAATTTAAGAGATTTGCCTGGTACTGACAGGAAAGATACAAGTGTGTGTGTGTGTGTGTGATATAGCTGTAACACATTTTCAGTCCTATTGCTACAGTATCTGCAGTGAGGCAGTTTAATGTGATTTCTAGCACTGAGGCATTGAGCTGCAGACATGTAGCATCATGTCCCACTCAGTCACATTATCTAGATCAGGCCGACCAGCCTTAACACTAGCCTCTTAAAGCTATGCACCTAGCGAGGCAACTCTTAGTACCATTTTTATTAGTCATTGGAATGACTTGGTCATGGTTCTAACCCTGCAACCTTCCACATCTGAGACAGACACTTGAGCCACTAGGAAACCAAAGCAGTCAACAGATATAAGATTGGATGAGTTTACTGGTACTACTGGCATAATAACTTAGGGACCTGAAAGTTTTGATCATTTAAAGCAAATTGGCTGGTACTGAATAGGTTAAGAAACTGAACAGTTTGATCATTCCAAGGAGTGCTTGTATTAACAGAACATCCATGAAGTAGGAAAGTTTGGAAAGTTTGATCATTCAAAGGAATTGGCTGGTATTTACAGAACATCTATAAAGTTGGACAGTTCTGATCATTCAAACTAGTTGGCTGGTATTATCAGAACATTTAAGATCATTCAAAGGAGTTGGTTGGTATTATCAAAACATCTAAGAAGTTGACAGTTCTGATCATTCAAATGAGTTGGCTGGTATTATCAGAACATTTAAGATCATTCAAAGGAGTTGGTTGGTATTATCAAAACATCTAAAAAGTTGGACAGTTCTGATCATTCAAAGGATTTGGTTGGTATTATCAGAACATCTAAGAAGTTGGACAGTTCTGATCATTCAAATGAGTTGGCTGGTATTATCAGAACATTTAAGATCATTCAAAGAGGTGGACAACTAAGAAGCTGGACAGTTATGACTGCTCTTAAAAGATGGCTGGCACTGTCAGGAGAGCTAAGACACTGGACAGTTTTGATCATTCATGAGCACTGGTTAGTACTGACAAGAAAGCCAAGAGACTGGACCATTCTGATCATTCAAAGGATCTGGCTGATATTGGCCAGAGATCTAATACACTGGACAGTTTTGATTATAAAGGGGAATTGACTGATTCTGGCAGAACAGCCAAGACATGGACAGCTTTGACAATTCAAGTGAGTTGGCTGGTAATGACATAGCAGCTAATGGTCTTGACAGTACTGAATGTTCAAGAGAGTTGGCTTGTAAAGAGAAATAATAATAATAATAATAATAATAATAATAATAATAATAATAATAATAATAATAATATAACTTTATAGACAGTGACAAGTCCCTATGAAGAAAAGAATACCAATCTGCAGTTAACAGTAATTACTGTTAAGTTTAATTAGAAATTATTTTAATGTCTTTAAGTAGCATATATTAAATTCTAACATGATCTAACAATGACTTTTATCAGATTTTACATGTAAAATAGCAGGTGGGCAGAAACAAACCAGGCTAGATATAGAGGTGGATGTTGGTAATGGCAACTAACCTGACTAAATATGGAAGAAAATGTTGGTAATAGGTAACTAACCTGGCTAAATATGGAAGTGGGTGTTGGTATAGGTAACTAACCTGGCTAAATATGGAACTGGATGATAAGTGACTGACCTGGCTTTTATATTTGGAGGTGACTGACAAGGTTAGGTATAGAGGTGGATGTTGAGATATGTGACTGGTCTGGATAGATATAGAGGTGGATGTTGCAATGGGTGACTGACCTGGATAGATATTGAGGTGGATCTTGAGATGGGTGAATGGCCTGGATAAATATAGAGGTGGATGTTGAGATGGGATACTGTTATGGAAGGTGGGTCTGTATATCTTTGCAAAACTGTGAAGCTTTTTTCTTTGATGATTTCATGATTGTTTTGTTAAACTTCAAATTGCTGTCCATCAGATATTATTCTTTTTTTCTATTTATTTATTATAAAACTTTAACTTGATTTTATTGCTGAGGATGTATCATGAATATAGACATATATGACAACCTTGAAATAACCAGGTACATAGTATATACCATTAGACATAGTAATAGTGTCAGAGATTTCTTGTTGCTGTGTTTGTTTGTTTTAATGGCACTTTTAAAATTTAGCTATATCATGACAAGGATATGGAAGCTAAGTTTCATTCTCAAGGATACATCTAGACAGCCAACCTAGTCAACCCCACTTTCCTTTTAATAAAAGTTCTCTAACAACTTAGTTAAAGTGGTACCTAATTGTGCAACAGAAAAATCACCATTACACAACACCTGACATTTCACCATTTACCTTGATTGCATGGTAGAGAAAGACACTGTGCATGGCCTCTCTGATTGCATCCATTCCTCTGAACGAGAAGGAGAAATTGGAAACACCACCGCTCACTCGAGCACCTGGCAAATGCTTCTGAAATTTCATAAATACAAGTTATTGTGAATTAGAAAATATCAGAAATCCTGAAATATCAGAAAATGTCATAACATTAGAGATAAGAAAGCCATGGGATGCCAAAACCTAACCCTTTTGCCAAACATAAATAAAACCTGATTTGAGCAACCTCTGTTACAAGTGAACACCTGTCCAATACCAAAATCATTTGGCATGTATCAACTTTATTATATAAATGCACTGGTGTGAGTGACCATCTGCTCAACATAACAAGCAACCATGATTTTGTGGCAAAATAAGTATTTCAACACAGCTATGAACAACCATTTTGAAAAATCAGAACCATCTGAACATACATGGCACCCAGGAAAGGCAGTGTTTATGTTAATCATTAACAGAATTTGTGTGCCATGTGCAAATGCAGAATTTGTGTGCTACAAAAATCAGCCTGAATTTGTATAAAGTACACTATCCTTAGCTGCAATTACAATAGGGAAAATGAATTTTGGCCATCTAGACAATACCAACTTCTGAAAGTGTAATGAATGAATTACCAAATATATAAATGTAAAATATGTAAGACTCATTTTTTTTACAATTTACCTCTGAAGTTCAGGAAGTGAAAAAATATGGACAACATTTGTTTGCACACCAGGGCCCGGTGACGTGGAACGAATTGCCCATTGAAATTAGACACAAAGACACAGTGGTCCCTTTTAAGAGTGCTCTTAAGACTCACCTGTTTCGACTGCATGGGCAAACTTAGCAACCTAATCATGTTTTGTATCTTATATGTTTTCAGCATGTTTTTATGTTTTCCAATTTCATTGTTTTTGTCATTTGTTGTTCTGTAGTGTAGTCATATCATTATTGATGGTGTAAAGCACTTAGAGCTTCGAAAGATTAGGCGCTATACAAAGTCCTCATTATTATTATTATTATTAATCATTAATGGAATTTGTGTGCCATGTGCAAAAGTTAGTAATCATTATCAGAAATTGTGTGGTGTGTGCAAATGCTGCTGTCATTGATGGAATTTGTGTCTCATGTGCAAATGTTATTAATCATTAACAAATTTGTTGACTGTATGACATTTCCACTTTTGGAGCACTCCCAAAAAAGAATGGAATTACAAGTGACTTTGTTGTCTGAATTAAGGGGTGGTGCCTCTTATGTCTAAACTAAATATTTGAACATCATTTAAACCTAACATCATGATTATATTAGCTTTCTTAACAAATCATTTCCTTCCTTAAAAACTTGAGTCTGATTGGAAGAATGGTGAAATTTAAGATAAACAGCAGCAGTGGAGTTTCAAACGTATTTCATTCCCATTTTATATAGATTTCAAATCTCTGATTTACATCTTTTTGGACAGTTTTACATGGAGATACAACACCATCAGTATTGACAAACTATAAAAATATGCTGTAGAAAATACCTCTATGCATGATAAAGGAATACATAAAAGACAATACAAAATCTGTAATTAATTGTCTTGCTTCCTACAGAGAAGCTGTGGCTAATGTAACACACTATCAAACAATTATATGACCCTGACTTCTGACCCCTCAAGCATCCCATTAGCAGAGATATTTCGTCTCCTCTGTAACACTTGTTCTGAATTTGATAAAATTCCATGCTAGGAAACAGAAGATACATGTCTTTCATAAATCTCACACCCAAAAGCTAAACAATTCATACCATGATCTTAACCAAGGACCTCTTTTGACCTCTGCAGTTTTTAATCTTAATCTTGAGGAATGTTCAATCTTTCTTCCCATGCTTAGTCCACACACTTTCTCCCCACATTTTGTCCTCATGCTTTGTCCACCCCTTTTCATGCATCTGGGGGCAATGTTTGATAATAAACCACTAATACAACAAGGATTTATTGCTCTTGAAAAAGCTTTAGTGAAGAATTTCATGTTGGATGGATGGAAGTGCAGATGGCTGGATGGACATTTGCATTGCCATGCCTTGCATGCTAATAAAGCAAATAAGACAAAAATGATTCACCTTTATTAATGCTGTTGCTTCAATAAATGATATTCCATATGTATTGTGTTCCTCCATTCCTGTTGCTATGGTGAGAATATTTGGGTCAAAGATGATGTCATTTGGATTGAATCCAACATTATCCACCAAAAGTCTGTAGGACCTCTGACAAATTTGAAATTTTCTTTCTGCATCTGTTGCCTACAATTCACAAGAAAACAAGTGAGATTAAACATGCAAACAACTGACGCAAGAAAGCAAAAATAATGGTCTAGAATCAATTCAACATGCTGACAAGTGAAGGAGCAGAACTCACAACTGCATAGGTGAAAGTTGGGAGAAACCATAATATTGAAAAGCGGTGAGATATCAAGGGCAAATCTCTGGTGAGGAGACTAGGGTCATGGGTCTAGGGCAAAGCCCTGGTAGGGAGTCTAGCTAAAAGAGTAATTTTACAATATATATTTACATGAAAATTGTAAGTGAACAAACCAAAATTCTGATTTTTTTAACATGATGCATACTTCCACTGAATCATTCATACATCAATTGTTCATTATAAATTTTGTAGAAAAAAAAATTAGTTCCTTTATCTCAACACAATTTTGGCATTATTTTGTAACTGTGAAAATTCAGGAGCTGAAAATAACATTCAAATCGAATTTTTTGATGTTTAAAACTCAGGACTAATTTAAATAATAATAATAATAATAATAATAATAAAAATAATAATAATAATAATAATAGAACCAAAACTAAAATCTTGGTACACATATATTTGTTGCATAAATGCTCTAACAGGAAACATGTACCAGCAAAGGATGACAAAAAAATTGAGTCAGATATTCGTAACTTTGGTCAAATAAATGAAAAATTAAATATTGATAACATTATAGTGCTTGATGTTTTATTGTTTATTAGTACAGTCAATTGGGATCAGACTGGTTATTTCTTCCCTTCTAAATGACAGTGCATCCAGAGTGTTCTCACCATGACAATCAGTCAGCATACATATTCATTGAATAAAGCTGCTGAAACAGACAAAAAAAATTTTTCCTTCATACAGAACCAGCAGTCAAGAGAAGTAGAAAGCTATGCTTATAAGTTTCAACTCATGAAAAACAAATGTGCTCTTCCTGACTGACTGATAACCACCATGCCAAGATAATGCAACGATTTTTTTTTATTTGATTGTTTTTAATGAAGCAAGGAGTGGAGGGGGGGATTGAAAAGATTTGTGGCAGAATAATATATATTGAGGTATAAAATCAGTTAAGGTGTATCACTCAAATAACTCAGTGCCCTCTATTCACTATCATTCCTATGAGGAATCGAAAATAGCAGTGTATATACAGACTTGAGTTACTAAAGAGGGCACTGAATTATGGAGTGAAGTATGAACTTCATGTATCAGCATAACACACCTGAGAAGCTTCAAGTGAAATGAATATCACATGAAAACTTCTGTTTGCCTGCTCTACAGTAAACCATCAGTTGAAAATTTAGTATTCCTAAGCATTGATTTATTATCCTACTAAACACTTTGCAACCACTTTAACCCCTTACCCCCCCCACACACACACACACACCAAAATAACCCCCAACAGATTTGTATGATTTGGAAAATTTATCTTCTTAAGAACTTTCACCATATGATGGAGAACTTTCACCCATACAATTTTCTACAATCAATTAACCATTAAAGTGCTATATTGTTTTGCAGTATAAGTTCCCTCAGTGCTGAATTGTTTAAGAAAAACAGAAGAAAGTTTTTTTAATTGCATGTATTTCAATAAATATACACAATAGATACACAAACCCTATATGAAAAATGATGGTAGATGTCAAAACTTTAAGATATGCATCATGACACATGTGCAAGTTTCACATATTTGCATAAACAAGTGCAAATACAAGTAAAATGATAAGTTACAATTGTATTTCATCTGTATTTTTTTTTTTTTTTTAATGGAATAGTTCAAATATATCTAAGAAATATTATATTCTTAATTAGTTCAACCATATACATGCAATGTCTGTCACAATGTTATATCTAAATTGTGAAAATCACAAGTAAAGAAAAGGTAACAGTTCTGTAAACATCCACTCCATGAATGTCAGAAGTTTAGAGTTCATAATTAACGTTTATGACAAGTTTTCACTTGTTATTTATTCTAATATCATAAAATCTGAAGTTCATATCTGGTAAATAAACCTTAATAAATGCTTCATTTTGTTTTCAATCAGTGGATGGATCTTGTGTAAAAAATGGTCACCTTGAGTTCTGGCTGCCTGCCAGGTGTAAATTACTTAGAATAGCTAGAAATCTATCCCATACTCATTTTTTGCTGAAGTTTGGGGTTGATATCACATCATCAGCAGCCCAGTAGGCATCAAGATCATATTTATGTACCAAAACAATTGCTACAATCAATGCAAAATAGAGTTTTAGATGCTCAGGTGTGACAGGCTGCGATTTCCTCATGCGACTGTTCAAATTCAAGTCTGCCCCATTAACTCTCTGATCTGCATAATGATATTTGTTTGATCTAATATCTAAAGCGATAACTAGTCATAAAAAAAGCCTTAAATCTTTTCACGTCAATCGAACATGTACATCAGACTCCAGTTCCATGTAAATTCCTGGCTAAAAATCACCCATGGGCATTTCCATCAACACTTCGCCAGCTCCAATAATTTCATCCTCCTTAAATTCTTCAATATCATTATCATCATCACTATCAGAAACCAGTATTTGTTGCAAGAAATCACTACTGTATTCAGCATTAGCCATTTAAATTTTTTCCAGGTACCACGTGTTCAAAAGTGAGTATTTGTAAAAGTTCTTTGCTAAATACATAGTAAAGTACAATGTAATGCTTGTACAGGGCCTTATAAACAAATAAATTATAGTTTATCAAGCAGTCATGTGTACATTGTTGCTTATCTAGAAAACAACTTAAGTTGCGACAGGCACTATGAGACATCAACCAACAGCGCGACTATTGTCACGAGTAGTAACATCAGACAGCTGAAAGCAAGGGCAACACACAACTGTCTATAATCAATTCAACATACAGACAACTGAAGCAAGGGCAATATAAAACAGGCTATGATCAATGAACCATGTAAACAATGCAAACAACTGGAGCAAAAAAAGAAATACACAACTGTCTATAATCAATTAAACATACAGACAGCTGAAGCAAGGGCAACACACAACTGTCTATAATCAATTAAATATATAGACAACTAAAGCAAAGGCAACAAACAGCTGTCTATAATCAATTAAACATACAGACAACTGAAGTAAGGGCAACACACAACTGTCTATAATCAATTAAACATACACAATTTGCAAAACATCAAGTTTTCTCCGTTACTATATGGTTTTACAAATCTACACAAGATGGCACAATTGTCCTTCCAGTTGTTTTCTTGTCTTTTTCCTGGAGAAAATTCTGAATAACATGTTTAGAAGTTGAATATTACAAAGACAAGATACAGTGATAGAGGTAACTATTTGTGAAATCCAATATGGCGGATAACGACAGGCATGGTAGCCTTGATTTTGAATAGACCAATTGTATTGTAGAACTCTATTCCTATATATATATGATACATTCTATCAAAATAGAACAGAGTGCACATTCTAAACTGAAAATTCCAATGACATTTTTTTAAATAAAATAAAAAAATGTATAGTAAAAAACGTATTTTCCCCCAAAAAAACCTCCACTAATTCAGGTCCAAATCATGTGACAAATACAGAAAAAACGGGACAGTAAGCAGCTATGTTTTACCAGACATAAATTAAAAAGTGTTCTCCAGCATACAATTTGTGTGAACTTGTATATAAACAATTTATAAACTATGACAGAAACACTGTTGTAAACATGATTATGTGAGTGAGCAAACTGCACAACTTTAATCTAATAATTTTGCAACTATATAAAAAATTACAAGTAGCTGACTACTCCCACAGTAATTAAATGTTATCCTGCATTTTAAATGTTATCCTGGACTTTCTACCTGTCCTATTTCATCAAAGGCCATGATGACCGCAGCAGATCCATATCTCTTGATCTTTTTTGCTCTGGTTATGAATTCTGCCTCCCCTTCCTTCAAGCTGATACTGTTCACGATACATTTTCCCTGGGCACACTTCAACCCTGCCTCAATTACAGCAAAGTTAGAGGAGTCTATACACAAGGGAACCTGAAATGCAAGAAAAATGAGAAGCAAATAGGAAATGAAATGGGCATAAAGTGGTCATAGAATTTTGTTTTTGTCTTTTTTATAAATAAAGTTAGGCAAGAAATAGATCAAAAAAGTCCAGCCAATGATCTACACTGTATTTAGACAATACCTTTCTGAAGGAAGCAATTGCCAAATTCATATGACATATTTGTAAACACGTAATTTCATACTCATTTATCAAATGCACAGTAAAACTTCTCATTTATGACCATAATTAGGAAAAGTGTTTTATTTTGAAAGATTTCTTGAAATGAGAAGATATATTTAAAGAATAAATTGTAATGACATAGTCTGGTTGTAACAGGGAAATTCACTGGGGACTGAACAGAGGAGTTTTATTGTACTGTATATATTTAGTTAAACTTCACAAACAAATTTAAAAGACATTTTCATCAAATCATTCAGCCAAACTATTTTTTGGAAGATAGCTGGCAATGACGTGTAATTCAGTGAATCATCAGCCATAAATATGTTTAGAAAAAAACTCTAATTATTTTGATGTTGAATCTTATTTGTTTTCACCTGCCTAATAAAAGATGTACACAAAATTTCTAAAATATGTTTCACTATTTCTATATCTGTTAAACCTTGCGAAGACTTAATGGGTCTCATCAAACATTGACAGGTATTAATGAATTCATCAAGTATTGACAGGCCTTGTCAAGCCTTAATGTGCCTCATTGAGCATTGTCAGGCCTTAATGGGTTTCATCAAGCATGACCAAGCCTAAACATCTCACATCAAGCATTGACATGCCTTAATTAGTCTCATCAAGCATTGACAAGCCATGTCAGACCTTAATGGATCTCATAAAGCATCAACAGGCCTTGCAAAGCCTTAATGAGTCTCATAAAGCATCAACAGGCCTTGCCAAGCCTTAATTGGTCATATCAAGCATTGACAGGCCTTAATGGGTCTCATCAAGCATGGACAGGCCTTGTTAAGCCTACATGGGCCATAGCAAGTGTTGAAGAGCATTGGCTAGTCTTGGTGACCCTTGGCAAGCCTTTGAATGACCTTAGAAAGCCTTGATAGACCTTGGCAAGCCTTTGTGAGGCTTCAGAAAGCCTTGATAGACCCTGGCAAGCAAACTGTCCATTCTTGGCAATTAAAGCAGGGTCCATCATGGGTGACACTTACAGAAGAGGGCCCATGATTCAACATAACATGCTTATCAAGCTTGACAGGCTTTTGCTTATAACAAATCACCTGCACAACAATAACAAGCTTTGATATCAATCTCATGTGATCTGACTTAGATTGCATGAAACACAGTCACCTTACCTTCCATAATGCTGTTAAGTGCTGGAGCAGGTTATGGAAGACGCCAAAAATGGTTTGTAAAGTTGAGGTGATAAAAGACAGACCTGGGGCTGTAGCTGTGACTGAAAAAGATCACCAAGATTGCTTACTGGGTAGTAAGCCCTATGGTTAGCAATGCTTACTAAATAGGAAATCAATGACAGAGATAATGACAGCATTGACACTGAGTTCTCTTCTTTTAGAGTGTATTTCTGCTCCCAGCACTAAAGTCGATTGACTTGTAGCCTAAACAATGCTTACTGATATGTATTTCCTGAGCTGTAACCCACAGATGCTATCATAGTCACCCACACCTTTCCACTTTACAGTCTTTACACTTTGTCTTGCCCAGTCAAAATTTGTAAAGCGAATAAGGAGACATTATACAGGTGTAGCCAGCCACAGATACTATTTTATCGATCCATGGAGTGGATATAACTGAGCTACTACCCTATATTGTATAAAGTTTCCCATGACAAATGGTTCACATGGTAGCCTACACAACCAGGGCTACTACACAACACCGTACAAAGTTACCAATGAGAAAAGACCCACGTGGTATCTTATAATGGCAAAGCTATTTAGCATGACATTCAATATGTATGAAGTAAATACGATTATATAGAATACATGGTGTAAACTTATCTGTAAGAAAGAGGAAATAGACTGCCTATATAGGTAAATTCTTTAAAACTTACCTGTATCTAACTGAATTATACTACAATATATGTGCAATGTGAACTTATATAACTACAGCAACCCTGACTATTTTATAGCACAAATTACCTGCACAAGAAAATAATTATATGTGTCATATTATGAATGTCCCAAGATGAGAGCATAAAACAGCAACACATGCAGGTAAGTAGTGAGGTAGTGGTAGTACTCCTCCCGAGAGGGCAGGATTCATAAGGCAGCAGTAGAACTCCTATTGTATAATGAGTATTGGTAGTACTCCTACTGAGAGGGCAGGATTGGTGAGGTAGTGGTATTCATCCTACAGAATAATGATCAGGTATGGTAAGATAGTGGTAGTATTCCTAGGGAGAGGGCAGGATTGGTGAGGAAGTGGTGGTACTCCTATGGTATAATGATCTGGTATTGTGAGGCAGTGGGTATTACTCCAATGGTATTATGATCTGGTATGGTGAGGCAGTGGGTAGTACTCCTATGGTATAATGATCTGGTATTGTGAGGCAGTGGGTATTACTCCTATGGTATTATGATCTGGTATGGTGAGGCAGTGGGTAGTACTTCTATGGTATAATGATCTGGTATTGTGAGGCAGTGGGTATTACTCCTATGGTATTATGATCTGGTATGGTGAGGCAGTGGGTATTACTCCTATGGTATTATGGTCTGGCATGGTGAGGTAGTGGATAGTACTCCTATGGTATTATGGTCTGATATGGTGAGGTAGTGGTAGTACTCCTACTGAGAGGGATGGATTGGTGAGGTAGTGTTATTAATCCTATAGTATAATAATTAGATATGATAAGGTAGTGATAATATTCCTAGTGGGAGGGCAGGATTGGTGAGGTAGTACTAATATGGTATAATGATTTGGTATTGTGAGGCAGTGGGTAGTAGTCCTATGGCATAATGGTCTCATATGGTTAAGTAGTGGTAGTACTCCTAAGGTATAATTATCTGGTAAATTACCTAAAGAAGATACATGAAATTTTTCAACAAATCTTACAATTTTTATTGATTTAGGGAAAAAAATTAATGGAACACTGTCAAACAGTACATGCTTACATTCAGTGTGACGTTACCATACTAAGTAAATGTCTACTGCAATGTCATATTTTACATATATTAATAAAAAACAAAATAACATGAACAACATAAATTTATTTTTCCATCTTTAAGCAGTTATAAATGCTTCAGTCACTCACCTTGGCTACATCAGGTTCTGATGCAATGAGGTTGACAAATTTTGTCATGGCTGCCACCCCATCCAGCATGCCTTCATCCATGTTGATGTCAAGAATCTGTGCCCCATTCTCCACTTGCATCTTTGCTAAAGACAAAGCCTCCTACAACAGTAATACAGTATAATATAAGTATATTATTCAATTAGTTCCACTAAGTCAAATTTCATTACATTGTATGAAATAATTTTGTTATTTTTTATTACTCTTTTCCACCAGTCTTTGAATGATATTTTGGCTTATGTGTTCCACCTGAAGGCATGAAGCTTTGTGAGGACTTGGATCGCAAGTATATATGTAGTTTTTAAGTGTCACTTTCTGAAGCAGATTAAGCTTCAATGCCGTTCTTAGCTTCCTGTGTTTGCAAGCATGGTATGATATGATATCTACCTGCATCGTTCAGGTCTCTTAAGTCCTCTAGAAAGGTTATTATTATTATTATTATTATTATTATTAGTAGTAGTAGTAGTAGTAGTAGTAGTAGTAGCATTTATTTTATTTAATGTTAAGGTCCTCACAAGCCCACAAGGATACAAGTGATGCTAAGCATGAGATGCAATATGTAGGTACAGTACATAATAGTAAAAATCTATTTTCAGTCTTCAGGTAAGTGTTTAATGGTCCATGAATTATCAAGTGTTTATTCACCATTATTTCATGTTGAAGAACATAAAAAATATGCATCTACAAAATAATAACACATAAACAATCAGAGTAGTTTAAAATAGTTTATTGACATGTAAGTTGAATAAGAACTAGCCATGTGACATATGGGTATCTTAAAGATTAGGTCTTGAAAATTTGTAAGTGTTGGAACACCAAAAAGATTATATTTTTTATGTTACATACAAGTCATGGGACAGGGAAAATAGTTATTAGTATGCCCGGTTCCAAGACCTACCCTCAATGTGGTATACAAAATGGTATTTTTTCTGTAAGAGACTTAAGACTGCATGGATGTCTTGTCAGAAAGTTATCGTCTTCATTATACCCCTCAGTAGACAGGAATATTATATGTGATCATATTTGTATCTTTTGCCAGGCATGCAAAACTTCCTCTGGGGCACAGACCAAATAAGCAACTTGTGTGTTATGCCAGGCATGTACAACTTCTTCCGGGGCACAGACCAAATAAGCAATTTGTGTGTTATGCCAGACATGAAAAACTTCCTCCGGGGCACAGACCAAATAAGCAATTTGTGTTATGCCAGGCATGCAAAACTTTCTCCGGGGCACAGACCAAATAAGCAATTTGTGTGTTATGCCAGGCATGAAAAACTTTCTGGGGGCACAGAATGACTATCATGCATGTTTCTTTGCGTAACTATCATGTATGTCTCTCTCTTACACATACAATTTCATCCAATGCATGCTGGGTATCTAATCTATTTACCAAGATTTGCATGGAAAAGGTTGCAGCTGATCACCTATCTTTGCAATAAAACACTGACTTGCCTGATGATAAACATTGTAAGTCTTACAAATTTCTTACAAAGTCCTAATTTTGAACTTTGCCTTTGTCACAACTGTTGCTTTCTGAAAACAGGTAAGACTGGTTATGTGTTTTATGGCACAGCAACACAAGTAAGTTATTTTAAGCCAAGGCAATAGGAATAAAGTGCATTGTACAAGGAAACATTATGATAACTATCCAATGGTCAGGGTAAACTAGGTTTATTCTACATGCCTAAAGTTGCTGGGGGAGTCAATAACTAGTAGTGAAGATGCAAAAAAGTAAGATATAACATACCTCAAATTTCCCATTTGTAATTAGTTTTGCAAATATTCTAGATCCAGCTACATTGCATCGCTCCCCAATGTTGACAAAATTGGTGAAGGGACCTATATGCATTGGTTCCAAACCTAAAAAGGTAAAAAGCAAATTTTCAAATTAGACTTTGTTTCTCTTAAAATACTTACCTGATCACATTAATATTAGGAATAGAAGCTTACTAACTCCTGAATCATGCCCTCAAAAGATTTTTAAAAAAAACTCCATTTTATCCATCTAGATCATATACTCAAGTGGCCATAACATTTGCCCATTAACTCCCTTGATGCCACCAGGTGTCACTGGTTTTAAGTTATGTGATGGATCAACGAGTATGCTTCGCAAGGCAGTGATAAAGTAATGAGATCAAGTAAGTATTCTTGGAGAAATACACCTCTCCTGTGTAATCAAGCTCTTTATTTTATGAAGTATTCATTTTGCTTGGCTGCTATCTTTGATCACAGTTATGAAAGAGTCCGTTAATTGAAGGCAGTTTACGTTACATACAAAATAACATTTAGAACAGTTTTCAATTGATCAAATGAAGTTGGTTCAGTCAACATAAGACCAAGGCTGCTATATTTTAAGTTTGTAGGATTTTCATGCCTCTTAACTTTTCTTTTATTCGACATCCTTTACTTGATTCAAAAGACATATTCAACATTATAATACAAAGGAGGCCAGCTTTTAATTCAATGCAACAATACAAAAGATACTTCCCACAAGTCAGTTATCAAAACACGGTCAGCACTTAATTAGGATCTCTGAGAAACGCTCATGAACATAGCTGTTACGTTGATTGATGCATTTTACATTTAATTACAAGAGGACACATTGCATTTATGATAATTACATTTAAAAGGAACTAAAAAATAGAACTAGAACTCAAATTTCAATTGCAAAAAAGTTATTTCATTTGGATTTATTTATTAAAGTACTGCCTCCACTCAGAGTAAGTGACATTTTCATTGATCAAAATTTCTTTATATATCAATAATTGTCGTGTTCCATGTGAACAGCTGTTGAACATGGGTCAGTTGGTCCTGAGCGATAAGAGAACTTTGTTCCAAAATGGGAGCAATGTCTCTAGGAACTTGAGGGATATACTTTATATTTAACATCAATACATATTCGTAACTATAGATTTTTAATATTCCAGGAACAATGAAATACTAAAACTTTATGTAACATTTCTCCTCGAAACCTAACAAATTAAAAACAAATCCGTTGAAAACAATGGGTGCGTATATTCTCTAGATCAAATTAAAAATAAATCCGTTGAAAACAATGGGTGCATATATTCTCTAGATCAAATTAAAAACAAATCTGTTGAAAACAATGGGTGCATATATTCTCTCGATCAAATTAAAAATAAATCCGTTGAAAACAATGGGTGCATATATTCTCTAGATCAAATTAAAAATAAATCTGTTGAAAACAATGGGTGCATATATTCTCTAGATCAAATTAAAAATAAATCCGTTGAAAACAATGGGTGCATATATTCTCTAGATCAAATTAAAAATAAATCCGTTGAAAACAATGGGTGCATATATTCTCTAGATCAAATTAAAAATAAATCCGTTGAAAACAATGGGTGCATATATTCTCTAGATCAAATTAAAAATAAATCCGTTGAAAACAATGGGTGCATATATTCTCTCGATCAAATTAAAAATAAATCCATTGAAAACAATGGGTGCATATATTCTCTAGATCAAATTAAAAATAAATCCGTTGAAAACAATGGGTGCGTATATTCTCTCAATCAAATTAAAAACAAATCCGTTGAAAACAATGGGTGCGTATATTCTCTAGATCAAATTAAAAATAAATCCGTTGAAAACAATGGGTGCATATATTCTCTAGATCAAATTAAAAACAAATCCATTGAAAACAATGGGTGCATATATTCTCTCGATCAAATTAAAAATAAATCCGTTGAAAACAATGGGTGCGTATATTCTCTAGATCAAATTAAAAATAAATCCGTTGAAAACAATGGGTGCATATATTCTCTAGATCAAATTAAAAACAAATCCGTTGAAAACAATGGGTGCATATATTCTCTAGATCAATAATTTTGCTTTTAAATTCATTAAAGAATATGGTAACATTATTTGAAATTCAAATGAAGTCTGCAAACTTAAAAACCTCAGAGGGTTTTGAAACAAAAATAAATTTTTTAAACTAATTCTGCAAACTGCCCATAATAGGTTTAAAAACTGTAAATGGGATACACTGTATACTCGTGAAAAATATTATAATTTGTTAAGCTGTACAAATTAGATTAATTTTATTCTTATCGTATTATGATTTTCTAAGATAATTTGATTGCATCAGACATACTGATGTTGGACAAGTCTGAATAACAAAGCAATTTCATTATAATGAAGTCAAAATCTAGACCAGATGCAGTCTGGCTAACAAAGCAATTTCATTATTATCAAGTCATAAGCTAGATATGACAATATCTTTTGTACAAAAAAATATTTTACTTGAAACTAAAAAGACATGAAAATAAACATGGGATTTAAATGACAAAACTGTTGGGACTATATCATAAAAACTTTATTGGCTAAAAGAAACTGTTGGTAAAATAACAATGAAGCGATGTAACTGACACATGGTTAGGTTAAAAATAATTTTGAAATTTACTAATAATCTGAAAGTTGTACACAACTCTTACCTGACAGTTTCATATAGCTATCATGAACATCTGCAGGAGGCTCTCTAGGTTTGTATTTCTGAACTGCTTCCTTAATGGCCCTGTAGAATGGTGAGAATATGTTCTTGCAATAATTGGCATGTACAGTATACATTTTACAGGTAAAGGGATACATCTTACAACTGTTTACAATAAAACTAAACTTCTCTGATTGATCAAGAGATATGTGAACTATTATAAATCACTTGAAGAGACATATTAGCTTTACAAGTAACTTTAATTCTTTTAAAGGCAATTCTGTTTGGGATTGAAAATTATTGAGTTTTTATAGTGTTTCCTATCCTACTTAACTGAATCTATGATTGCAGAGGCCCAACTGGGTCTGATAATGTTCACCTACATACAGTGTCTAAAAGGCAAATGTAGCAGTATTAAGGCAGGTGCTGAAAGTTCAACGACACTAATGTGTGGGTTATTTCCTGCATTTTGGCAGAATTTTAAAGTATTTTGCATGTTTTTAACTGTCTTTCTACTCAAAGAAACTCTACCTGAACCAAATGGTGCAATGTCATGTTTTGAATGAATGTGAACAAGCGTTCATTTTGGGACTCTATCACGTTTGGTCTGAATTTTTGAGAAAGTGGATGGACTTTTAAAGTTTTATGATAAAGTAATATTATTTAAAAAATGTATTTTAGTTCAAACCTGGGTTTCTCAACTTCTGGATAAAAGATAAATAGACTATGCTATCTGATTAGTATGACATTTACAGGGTACATACTTGATATGCTTTGGATTTGAACCACAGCATCCACCAACAATGTTTAGTAATCCATCCTTTGCAAAACCCTGTCAAAATTAAAACATTTGAGTAGAGGTCATTATTTAGCTGTTCAATTGTGATAAAAAGATTACCTTATCTGGTATTTCAATTCCACTAATAAAACAATTACATCAAAATTAGTCAATTTTGATACAGTGTCAACTTCCCTTATTGACTGGATTCTTGTGACTGCATTTCAAAGTTGCTGAAAACCATGAATTTAAATGACCAATTAGCTATCTTCCATCTCTGAAGATACTTAGTAAACAAGGATCCATCAGTGAAGATAATGAACCAATGATTCATCTGTCAAGACACTTCATGAATAATTATCCATCTCTGAGGGCACTTAGAGAACAATGATCCAACTGTGAAGACACGTAGAGAACAATAGTTCAACTGTGAAGACGCTTAACGAATCTGGATCCAACTGTGAAGAAACTTAGAGATCAATGATCCAATTGTGAAGACACTTAAGAGATCAATGGTCCAACTGTAAAGACACTTAATGAACAATTATCCAATAGTGAAGATACTTTATGAACCTTGATCTGACTGAAGATACTTACTGAATAATTATCAAACTGTGAAGACACTTAGTAAACAATGATCCAATTGTGAAGACACTGAATAATTATCAAACTGTGAAGACACTTAGTAAACAATGATCCAACTGTAAAGACACTTAAAGAACAATTATCCAATAGTGAAGATACTTTATGAACCTTGATCTGACTGAAGATACTTACTGAATAATTATCCAACTGTGAAGACACTTAGTAAACAATGATCCAATTGTGAAGACACTTAATGAACAATGATCCAATTGTGAAGACACTTACTGAATAATTATCCAACTGTGAAGACACTTACTGAATAATTATCCAACTGTTAAGACACTTAATGAACAATGATCCAACTGTGAAGACACTTAGAGAACAATGCTCCTGCTGTAAAAAAACACTTAGTGAACAATGATCCAACTGTGAAGACACTTAATGAATAATTATCAAACTGTGAAGACACTTAGTAAACAATGATCCAATTGTGAAGACACTTACTGAATAATTATCCAACTGTGAAGACACTTAGTAAACAATGATCCAATTGTGAAGACACTTACTGAATAATTATCCAACTGTGAAGACACTTAGTAAACAATGATCCAATTGTGAAGACACTTAATGAACAATGATCCAATTGTGAAGACACTTACTGAATAATTATCCAACTGTGAAGACACTTACTGAATAATTATCCAACTGTTAAGACACTTAATGAACAATGATCCAACTGTGAAGACACTTAGAGAACAATGCTCCTGCTGTAAAAAAACACTTAGTGAACAATGATCCAACTGTGAAGACACTTAATGAACAATGATCCAACTGTGAAGACACTTAATGAATCTTGATCAAACTGTGAAGACACAGAGAAGAATGATCCAACTGTGAAGACACTTAATGAACAATGATCCAACTCTGAAGACACTTAGAGAACAATGCTCCTGCTGTAAAAACACTTAGTGAACAATGATCCAACTGTGAAGACACTTAATGAACAATGATCCAATTGTGAAGACACTTACTGAATAATTATCCAACTGTGAAGACACTTAATGAACAATGATCCAACTGTGAAGACACTTACTGAATAATTATCCAACTGTGAAGACACTTAATGAACAATGATCCAACTCTGAAGACACTTAGAGAACAATGCCCCTGCTGTAAAAAACACTTAGTGAACAATGATCCAACTGTGAAGACACTTAATGAATCTTGATCAAACTGTGAAGACACAGAGAAGAATGATCCAACTGTGAAGACACTTAATGAACAATGATCCAACTCTGAAGACACTTAGAGAACAATGCTCCTGCTGTAAAAACACTTAGTGAACAATGATCCAACTGTGAAGACACTTAATGAACAATGATCCAATTGTGAAGACACTTACTGAATAATTATCCAACTGTGAAGACACTTAATGAACAATGATCCAACTGTGAAGACACTTACTGAATAATTATCCAACTGTGAAGACACTTAATGAACAATGATCCAACTCTGAAGACACTTAGAGAACAATGCCCCTGCTGTAAAAAACACTTAGTGAACAATGATCCAACTGTGAAGACGCTTAATGAACAATGATCCAATTGTGAAGACACTTACTGAATAATTATCCAACTGTGAAGACACTTAATGAACAATGATCCAATTGTGAAGACACTTGCTGAATAATTATCCAACTGTGAAGACACTTAATGAACAATGATCCAACTGTGAAGACACTTAGAGAACAATGCCCCTGCTGTAAAAAACACTTAGTGAACAATGATCCAACTGTGAAGACGCTTAATGAACAATGATCCAATTGTGAAGACACTTACTGAATAATTATCCAACTGTGAAGACACTTAATGAACAATAATCCAACTGTGAAGACACTTAATGAACAATGATCCAATTGTGAAGACACTTGCTGAATAATTATCCAACTGTGAAGACACTTAATGAACAATGATCCAACTCTGAAGACACTTAGAGAACAATGCTCCTGCTGTAAAAAACACTTAGTGAACAATGATCCAACTGTGAAGACACTTAATGAACAATAATCCAACTGTGAAGACACTTAATGAATCTTGATCAAACTGTGAAGACACAGAGAAGAATGATCCAACTGTGAAGACACTTAGAGAAGAATGATCCAACTGTTAAGGCATTTAGTGAGCACTGATCCAACTGTGAAGACAGTGAGCACTGATCCAACTGTGAAAACAGTGAGCAATGATCCAACTGTGAAGACACATGGAAAAGAATAATTTAACTGTGAAGACACTTGGAGAACAATGATCCATCTGTGAAGACATTTAGTAAGCAATGATCCAACTGTGAAGACACTTAATTAACCTTGAAAACTAGGAAGGCATCTGTAATAAAACACATTTGTTGATGCCTGGAACTTATAACTGACAATGTAAGTTGCCCCAAAATGTCAGCAACTTTATCAGATTGCGAAAGTAAGTAAAATAGATTCTCCCAGAGATGACAGTCAGTGTCAAAACTGTAGACTTAGCAGGTGATGTAGAGAATTGATGAGAACAGAACTCCAATGGGAGTGTGTGAAAAATGTCTACAGTTTAAGCCAGCAAGATGGAGTTTCACTCATAATAGTAAGATTTAATAATGATATGGATATAACTCCAATTGGAATTGGGAGTGGGTGTAAAATGTATACAGTTTAATCTTTCACTCACAATAGTAAGAACTACAAATGATGAGGGCACTTGCATGCCAGTTTTGTTGTTTTTGGATGTCTCTTGTGCTACCTGTGAAGTAGCTGGAGAAGAATGTTGAGGATTGCAGCTCACTACACTTGCAGTATGTAATGAGTTAGATCCCATTACATCCATGGTCACTAAGTTGTGGTTCCCTTTGTGTGGCAAAGGATTAGGGGTGAGTAAAGAGATATCTCTTGAAAAGTGAGGTACATAGATGGCCATTGTATGCTGGAAGTGTCTAGAGGTACTATGTAGGTTAGATTGATCCATGAGAGTGCCTATATAAACTGGATGTTGTCCACTGGAATTGCAGCATTATGCAGGTTACAATGATTAATGTGTAACTGGGTTCTTGGCTACTGAGGCACTTAGCTAGGCATCATATGCAGGTAGTGACTAGCAGCATACGAGTCATGAAACTGGATAAGTTCATTTGTGTGGCAGCCAGTGCTTTATCATCAATTGTGGTCATGATCCAATGCAAACAGAGTTATATAGCATGTGCAGTCATAAAGGTTGGCATGATGTTGTCCAGTTCGTTAAGTTCGGAAGGGGTACAGGATATTGATCCATGTAGCCTGTCCATATTTCTGAGACTGTAACTGAGGTTATTGTTGCTCTCCATCTTTGCCTCCCAGTAAAAAAATATGTTTTTGAATCATTGCATGCAAGCTGATCATGTTTCTTTCCTTAAGATATGCTTCTGCCCCTCCCCTTGGTACCCACAGAATTGCCGCCCACTGACTTCTGCCCCTCCCCCTTGGTACCCACAGAATTGCCGCCCACTGACTTCTGCCCCTCCCCCTTGGTACCCACAGAATTGTCGCCCACTGACTTCTGTCCATAATATGTATGACATGTATTCTGAGAAAACTACACAACTACACATGTAAAGTTGTTGTATGACAACATGTACATTGAAAGCAGGATGTGTATATATTGACTGTGCAGAGTTACACACTATGATAAATACCTGCCAATAGGTGATCTGTATAGGTAGAGAATTAGAAATTTGCTATTATTAACTATAAATTGGATGCTAAATAATAAATTCTAGCAATAAGTTACATGTAGAAATGCCAATTTCTGACTGACCTATACAGGTTAAATCACTGAAGCATCTCTTAAAGTAACTATCTGTATGAGCAATGATTGAACCAAATGTAGAAAACTTACCTGCATGTACCTGACAACAGCAGAAGCTATAAAGTAATATAAATATAGTACACACAACACCTGAACATAAAAAAAAAACATTGAAGTGTCACTGTTATAAAACAGAGACTACATTATTCATTATGAGAAATATTTACCTGTAGGAAATCTCAGCGATATACTATACAGGTAAAATCAAAAAGTATCATGTATATCACTAATAGGTGGATGAAAAGACAATATAGAAAACTTAGCTTTATGTATCTGGTTACAAAGCAGATATTACACAGCAATAATAAATGAGTTTTCTATATCATGCACCAAAATTGCACTAATTAATATAGCAATGTGAGGAGGCGGCATCTTGACCCATTCAGATATGTGCCAAATGTACTTATGTGTGTGAAGACAGTAAAGTGATAACACTGTTAGAAACTCTGTTCTCAATGATAGAAAGAACAGAGAAGTTGGAAATTTATAGATGGAGTAAACTTATTTCGACTCATCCAACTTGTTTTCAGGTAGAAAACTTTCAAACTGCTTGTATGGATTCTTGGAGATTCTCAGTCTGCAGGGAGCATGCAACTTGGCGAGAGTCGAAGTAGTAACTGGTGATTTCACAGGATTTGGCACCAATCCCAGTAACAAGCTGAGATCACTCTAACTGCAGACAGATAATGTTTAGCATTTTATCAAAAATTGAATTAGCCTGAGAGAGCTGGATTTGTGAAGTAGTAGTAGTTCTCCAAAGGTATTATATTTTGGGAACATATTTGATGAAGAAAAGTTTGACAATGATGGTGGATGACCATCATTTGTAAAGATTTGCCTATTTGCATCACTGGTGGAAATGTCTGATAGTAAATAAGCATAATTTCATGTCATGACGCTCTATGCAAAATTGGGCTCAAAATTGGTGGAGCGAATTTTTAAGTTCAAAATGGCAAATGTTTACAATGAGCAACACATACTGCAATTTGCATGCCACACGAACAATGATGCACACCAATGAAAGACCATGTCATAAACTCAAGATAGCCCTATGGCCTGGTAATTAACAGATGATACACATTAATTTATAACACATACTGAAGAATACGACATACAATACTTTAAAAACCAGTCATATTCAAATGCAAATTTGTTGTTTTCTACTATTGTTCAAGTCAATCCATCACAAGCAGCAAAACCACTGTCAGATGCTGGCTCAGGTGTCCAAATAATGATAAAATCTTCAGAAAGGAAAATAGCATCTTCATCTCCAGTTACCCTAACCATGGACCTAACAGCCCCCTCAAATCAACAGGCTTCTGCATTTACACATGGGCATGGCACACATGAGGTTTAAGAAAATAGTAAATTAAAGTTCTATTTGCAAATAGATAAAATAATAATGACTTTATTTAAAGAAGGTAACACAATTAGCTATGAACTAATCTACCGTGAAGCCATCATACAGTGTGTGTGTGTGCGTGCATGCGTGTACATGATTTTACAACCAAAAGAGCAGACCAACATTGTAAACCATATCCCGCCATGAGTGTCTATCTTGGCCTGCTCCCGCGCAGCAGCCAGTTTTTGTAAACCCACCTCACATACACACAATGCGGTTTACGCATGTCATCGCCATTCGACACTGCGATCTCTCACTTATTATTGGGTATTCTTGCAATATCTACTGTCATCATTTTAATAAAAGTTTAATCTCAATATAATTTGAAAATACTTGCAAACTCTTATTTTTACTTACTACGATTTCTCCCTGTCCAGGGAATCATTTCACAAAATGGAAAAACGAACTCAACATGATTGCAGTGTATACAAGAAGTACACACAAAATCATTCGGTATATACAATGCAAATTATAATAATAAAATATTCTATTTAAGTAATATTAGACTAGACCAAGTGTGTACGAGTTTCCTTTTAATAAAAAAATTTATATGTGTTTCATGCATACGGTTGTACTTTAATAACAGTACCACTGACTCTCTCTCTCTCTCTCTCTCTCTCTCTCTCTCTCTCTCTCTCTCTCTCTCTCTCTCTCTCTCTCTCTCTCTCTCTCTCTCTCTCTCTCTCTCTCTCTCTCTCTCTCTCTCTCTCTCTCTCTCTCTCTCTCTCAGACTATAAAAATTGCAACAATCTCTATACTTGTAAATTAACCACTAGACAATATATTTGTACTTACTGCATAGTTTGACAACATATATATAATGTAATAAATATGCAGTATGCGCATTTGATAGCACCCCGTTGTAAGCAAATCTTAGATTTGTGTGATTATTGGGATTCGGCGCCATGGAAATATTCCTAGCCTGAAATAATTAGCAAATTACTAGGAGCAAACATCACGGAATCGAGTGTTAGGGAATTTGAATGATGCCATGGTTCGCTAGTAGTGAATTCAGGTCCAATCCGAATGACTGTTCCTGGTGTAACATAGTCCATATTAATATCTAGTGGCGTATAATAGTGTTATGGTTGAGGTGGCAGTATTTACGGAAGGAAACCTGTAAATTACTCAATGGAATCAATAAGTAGGGACTTGGTAGATACCGTTTATGTGTCCATAGTGGAAAATATATGCATTTATATTGGAGTAATGCGCTGGTAAAAAGCATTTATTGAATGGCCTAAGGTGGCATAGTTAAATAGTTCCCATTGAAAAAGGGGATAAATGGCATAACTGGGTGGTGGTACGGAAATCTGATGATTATGAAGAAAAACCAGGCAAATGTGCGGTTGATGGACTTTTGGCGCTAGGGTTTGAATCCGCTTGGTCAAGTGAGACCCCTGTGCGTGTAACAATGCGTTCATAAATCACTACGAAATTGCTTATTTCAACACAAAAAAGCAAATTTTTTAGTAAATTATGTTTCTCCGAGAATACTTACCCGATCACATTACTTTAGGGATATTAGCCTGCTACCTCGCGAATCCAGCCCTACCAAAAGACGAAAATTCGTCTTTCCTGTCTATGTCAAATAGACAAAGGGCAATAACTCTTGCCCCTTACCTCCCCTTGCTACCCGCTAGGTGTCGCTTCTTTAGTTTTTAAGCTGAGCGGTATATAAAACACGAGGATGCTCGCATGGCGGGGTGGTTGGGAGGGTTTCTTAGTAATGTGATCGGGTAAGTATTCTCGGAGAAACATAATTTACTAAAAAATTTGCTTTCTCCTTTGAATACGTTCCCCGATCACATTACTTTAGGAGAATAAGTAATAGGAGGAGGGAATGCGGAGCATCCGACCTCCACCCCGGGTATCCTCTAGGGAATGATGGCTGGATTCCCCATGTGAATGATAACCCAGTCTCCTAATTTTCAATCAGCAACACAGCCCTGGGTCACGTGATATGTGACCCCTTTATACGGTTAAGAAGATAGTTATTGAAATCTTCTTACCTACGAAAATTTATCTGGCGAATCCAGCGAAGCTAATAGGCTGTGCTGATTGTTGCACATGGGTCTGGTGGGCGTCTGGGCTGCCAACACCAGACCTACTAGAATCAATGTTTGCCTCTGCGAGTACAAACTTGAAGATAAAACTGTAGAAGATTGACCCTGCATATCAGCCAACAGCTTCTATAAGGTGACTGATTAGCGAATTCTCAGAGTACGCCGAGCGTATAACCCACTACAGCCATGAAGCAAGGGCTTGAATGGTGATATCTCATTCCCAGCTATCACCAGAAGAAAGAGGTGCTTGTATGTGACCTGACTCACCTCTATGCATTGAAATGGTGCTAGAGTGCACAAACAGGATCTTACATGGCTGTTGATCCTGATTTATCTATAAAGAAAGCGAGCTAATGACGACTCGTTGATCGCCAATGTATGGTAATCTATTTTGGACTACGAAGCCTGGCTGCGTCAAGAGGACCATCAAACCCTCTGATCGGAACGGAAGAGAGTTCGGGTCACTAGAAAGGACATGTAACTCGCTCACCCTGCATGCTGAAGCTAAGACTATCAAGAAACCCAATTTGTATGATAGTAGCTTTAACTAATCGTGGGTTAAAGACTCAATACTGTCTGAATTGAGTCATGTTAAAACCCAGGACAGATTCGATTTGGAAACAGGGTGAGGGATATAAGTCGATTGAATTTTTAAAGTGTCTAAAAGATCTGACAAATCTTTGTCATGGCTGATAGCACATGTACCAGAATGGCGGAATGTGTCTGATATCATAGAGCGGTAGCATTTGATAATAACTGGAGCCAGCTGTTTCTCCTCGAAAAGCCAGAGAAAAGTTGGCCAGTTGAGGGATTGTGACACTCAGAGGAACAATGTGAATGATATGGTACCAGTCCCTGAAAACATGCCACTTGCCCTCGTAAACCTTCAGAGTAGAGGGCCTTCTTGCTCTCGAGATTCTCTCCGCAAAGATTTAAATTGTTTGTCGTGCAAGGCTGTCTGGACAAGAGCCAAGCTTGAACATAAAGACGGTCCAGACAGGGGTGGAACACCCCTGGCCGCGGTTGCTTGCGAATACTTGTGCTGACTGTAATCTTCCTGGGTAGATCTATCGCCTAGATTGAGTAGATCGGAGACCCAGGAGTTGTTCCATCTGAGAGGGGCAATCAGAACCATCTGACAGTTCTGACCCCTTAACTTCTGGATTAATTTCAGTACCAAGACCGTGGGAGGGTAGGAGAATGACCACAACCCTTCCCAGCTGATTGATCGAGCATCCACGACCCAAGCTTCTGGGTCTGGAAGCTGTGAGATGAAAGGTGGACAACTTGCGATTCCACCTTGTTGCAAAAGATCAATTATCGGACGTCCCCAAAGTGTGTCAATTGGAAGAAAGTCCGATTGATGGAGTGACCATTCTGTGTGAATGACTAGATAGAGTGTCAGCCGAGTGTCGGAATTGTACATTGAGGTGGAGATTGTCGAACCAATGTAGAAACTGCCAGCTCAGATTGCACAGGTCTGGCGATTGGTGTCCCCATGTTTTGAGGCAAGGCACCACCACAAAGTTGTCTGACATAATGAGGGCAGTTTGTAATAAGAGTTGATCCTGCCCGAAATGAAAGGCGTTGATGACAGCCGTTATTTCTGAAAGGTTGATGTGGAAAGGGCTCGCCCCTGGCACCTACGTGCCGCTGACAGTATCGAAGTCCGGCAACAGGTGGGCACCCCAACCGTAGGTACTAGTGGCGGAACATACCGTTATCCTCGCTTGGGGTATCTCCAGAGTAATCCCTGTGGACAGCCCACAGGGGTTGTGCCACTGACTCAAGAATGATCGTATCTCTGGCGTGAGCATGACTGTGGGATCGAAGGGACTTGAAAAGGGCGAAATTACGCTAGCAACATCCTTTGTAAAGGGCGCATAAAAGGACGGCTGAGCGGAATCAAGTCTGCTGCCGCATTGAATAATCCGAGGATCTGCAACTCTCTTGCTAAATGCGCATCCTGTTGGAAACGGACTCTACGAGTGCAATTATCTGGATGATCGCAAACTCGAGGAAGCCTTACCAGATTCAGATCGGGAGAAACTCCACACCCAGATGGACCAAAAATCCGGATTGGACAGAGATCAGACTTTATCCAGTTCACAAGAAAGCCTATATGATGTAAAGTGATATAAGATCGTTTCTGCCTTTGAGCAGAGTAGAACTTGACAGATGTTTCTGGAGGATGTCGTCCAAATATACTGCCGACGCAATAGATGAAGTCGAGCGGAACAGGGTGACGACGTAATCCATAACCTTGGTACTAGCCCAAGGGCTTAAGTTGAGGCCAAAAGGTATGACATGGAACTGATAAACCGAGTCTCGACAAGCACAACGGAGAAATGTCCGCTACTCCTGGGATAGGGACGTGAAATGTGCGTCGGTCATATCTAGACTGACAGCATACCCGTCGGATGGTTTGATCACGCCATCGCCACATTGACTTTCAGGGTGGTTGAGGCGGCTCAGGTCGATGAACAGCCTCTGGATAAGAAACAGCCATGAATAAAACCTCAGCTATTGCAGGTTTATTAAGATATAAATATATATATATATATATATAAAGGCATCCTTCTCCCGGTCTGACGATACATCCATGAAGAGGGGAGAGGAGGACAGAGGAGGGGATGGATAAATGAAGTCCCAAGTCCCTCCGAAATGACCTGAATCACCCAAATGTTTTAAGGTAATAAAGTGGTCCAGTGGTCCTGAAATTGCAGGTGGCGGCTGCCCACAGGTAGGCAGTCCGCTGGCGGTGGGCAGGGTCTGTCAACGTCTAGAGTTAGGAGGCGTGAAGGCGGAGAAACTTTGGTTCTTGCCGCCTCTGTATGGTTGCCGTCTAGCTTGATTAGACTGTTGACTCCCAGCATTGGGTTGGGATCTATATTACACATTTGATTATAAGGATCCCTTTTCCCCGGTCCGCCCATCATCCCTCCGCTGTGTCAGGGGATGATTGTTTCGAAACGCCTGCGAAAGTTAGCCGACGAGTTGGAGGGGCAGTTCCTGAGCTGCCTGCCTCCAAACTTTTTCAATTTTCCCCCAAAGTGTAAAGGTGTCCCAAACTGAGACATCCGTAAAATCCGAGTACGATGGGGCCTGCGCGACGTGGACCACCTACAGACGTCACGTCGTATCAGGTCGAAGTTGGCAGAAGCAGTCAACGCATTGGTCATAGAATGGTGAGCTGCCCTGTTAACAACTCTAGCAATCCAGGCCTTCACTTCACAAGCGTGGTCATGGCTGGATTTGCCTAGGGAGTTGGAATAAAAAATGGCTAGTGAAGTCAAGTCTAACAATGAAGACGTATCGACTACATTTCAGACTAGCTTTGACGTGGCATTTGAGATCAGTACTGAAGGCGTCTGATGGAGTTTTCGTACCAGCTACACTAGAACGTCGCTGGAAGTTAGCTTCCTGAATTTTTTTTTTTTTTTTTTTTCCCCGACTGGCGAAGAAGCAGGAAGGACATCGTCTCTTCCTCCTCATTCAAGATCTACAGGTGCCTGAATTGTGTAGTCTTGAGTGGCAGTAGGAGGTTTTGGGCATTCTGAAGTTCCCAACAACCTATAAATCTTTTATTCTGCGGCCATGGCGCTAAGCTCACTACGGTCCATGACCTGATCTGTGGATGGCTGAAAGTGTTTCGTCACACTCACTGTGTGCTGAGTCATGTTCTGGTCAACTCAAGCATCCATTCGCAGCGGAATTGTCATCATTTTTAATATAAATCTCCATAATGCTTATGTAGTGCGGCCAGCACTGCGCGCCCATCTACCATTCGCTCAGAGGGAATGTTGGTTCTGGTACAGTTTGCATATCTGTACAGCATACCAGGTGACCTAGATGACGCAATTCTGTCATAATTGACACTTTCACTAAATCTCCCTTGTGGAGAAGCCGTGAACATATGGACGGCCGGCACTAACGGCTGATTGAACTGGCGAATGGTCGGCCTGAAAGTCCTGTTCTGGTAAAGCTGCCATATCTGGGTAGCGCATACCAAGTGGCATAGATAACTCAATTCCGTCATCTCTGATAATGTCACTAATTCTCCCTTGTTTTAAAATCATACCGTCACGTATTTGACGTGACGGGAGGTGTACACCGGCAATACCGACTGATTTGTCTGGTATATGGTCGGCCGGAATGTTGGCGAAGGTCCGGCTATGACCGGCACCTGCCTCTCGAATGGTCTGATTGGATGGAGATTCATCTATAACATCTCTCTCATGGTAGTGATATGTAACCAGTAGTACAGATTGACTGACGGGTACATCACTATAATCTCCGTAAATCTGATGTACAGCCGGTGCAGGTTGATGCCGGCTGGAAGACCGGTGCCATTTGGGCTGAACGGTCGTTGCTGGATGGACGGCCGGTGCAGGTTGATGCCGGCTGGAAGGTTGGCTGGACAACCGGTGCCATTTGGGCTGAACGGTCGTTGCCGGATGGACGGCCGGTGCCGGTTGATGCCGGCTGGAAGGTCGGCTGGACGACCGGTGCCATTTGGGCTAAACGGTCGTTGCCGGATGGACGGCTGGTGCCGGTTGATGCCGGTTGGACGACCGGTGACATTTGGGCTGAACGGTCGTTGCCGGATGGACGGCCGGTGCCGGTTGATGCCGGCTGGAAGGTCGGCTGGACGACCGGTGCCATTTGGGCTGAACGGTCGTTGCCGGGTGGACTGCCGGTGCCTGTTGACGCAGGCTGGAAGGTCGGCTGGCCGTCCGGTGCCATTTGGGCTGAACGGCCGGTGCCTGCTGATGCAAGCTGGAAGGTCGGCTGGCCGTCCGGTGCCATTTGGGCTGAACGGCCGGTGCCTGCTGATGCAAGCTGGAAGGTCGGCTGGCCGTCCGGTGCCATTTGGGCTGAACGGACGGTGCCGGATGGACGGCTAGTGCCGGTTGGTGCCTGCTGAAGTGCCGGCTGAACTGACGGTGTCGGCTGGACGTACGGCTGGACGGCCGGCGAAAGTGCATACTAAAATGGATCCGATTGATCCAGCATTCCATTCCATGCGTCCGGACTTACAGGCCCGAAAGCCATGCACGGACCTGCAGTGAAATTTACACCCACTGGGCAGCCTAAACCATGTCAACATAATTTCCTCCATTTCCACATTGCCAACACCCATTTTGCCATTCATGCCTTCGTTGTCGACTTTGCTACTGAAACGACAAAAGAAGAGAACAAAGCACAAATTAAAAAATTCAGCATATTATTAATTCGATAATACTATAACCGTTACTAACGGAGTAGTCAAATTATTCCGTGCCATGTTAACTCTTAATGACAACACTAGTTATCGCCATGAGCGTGTTGCAATGATTCGTTCAAGACGAAGTCTACTGAAACGAAAAAGATGATAAACAAAGCACAATTAGCAATTCAGCATGCTATTAAGTCGCTATTACCATAACCATAACTAACGGAGGAAGCGAAATGATTTAGTGTCGCGTGAACTCGTGACTACAACACGAATTCCGCCATTAAATAGTCGCAACTGGTCGTTCAGAGACTAAGTCTACTGAAACGAAAAAGAAGATAAACAAAGCACAAATTAACAATTCAGCACGCTATTAAGTCGCTATTCCATAACCGTAACTAACAGAGGAAGCGAAATGATTAAGTGTCGCGTGAACTCGTGACTACAACACGAAGTCCGCCATTAAATAGTCACAACTTGGTCGTTCAAAGACTTTTTTTAAGTCTACTGAAACGACAAAGCAGGTAAATAAAGCACAAATTATCAATGCAGCACGTTATTAAGTCGCTAATATCGTAAACATTACATACGGAATAAGCGAAATTATTGAGTGCTACATGTATTACATGCTAGTACCGCCATAAGCGTGCTTGACCACGTTGCAACCTGGTCCGAAGTCTAGAAAAGGTGACAAAGTCACTCAAATTGGAAAATATTGTAAAATAATGTATACAACCTATAGAGGAATGATTATCCAACACAGTAATTCCAAATTTAACTTCGGATGGTCAGAATTTACACTAAGATGGCTTGGATTCATTGGAGGTCTAATTGTACGTGTTTTCACGTACAGTGAAGCTAAAAAAACTAAAGAAGCGACACCTAGCGGGTAGCAAGGGGAGGTAAGGGGCAAGAGTTATTGCCCTTTGTCTATATGACATAGACAGGAAAGACGAATTTTCGTCTTTTGGTAGGGCTGGATTCGCGAGGTAGCAGGCTAATATCCCTAAAGTAATGTGATTGGGGAACGTATTCAAAGGAGAAACACTTAATTTCATCACATACAAAATTTATTTTTTTTCTTTTCCACTCGCTTGCTCCCCCTATCCCGACCATTACCATTCATGTCAAATTGTATGCTATTCTTCGTAAAGACACTACCTGTAATTGTGATAAAAGTAATCGGTTCATAACAAAGGATAGGTTTGTCACAAAAGCTAACTTTTTCCTAAAGATTTTTTCTCCTCGAAAGATAGCGCCAAGTCAATGACATGAATGGTCATTTATTATAATAATATTATAATACACCTATTTTTTATCATATTTGTGGACACATGGTTCACAACTGATTCCACAACAATAAGAAACACACAGCATTATGAACTCCATGTCCATAACTACAATTTTGTGTCCACAATGTTGCGACATTGACAATCAATAATTCATTTAGTGTACTGTGTATAGAAAATATGTTGGTAAAAAAAGCAGCAATAGAGAATATTTTCACCTTATTTAGCTTGTATGTGTAGTTTCAATGATTATTTAACGATTTGTCCATAACCCGGTCCCTAGTCGGATGGTTCACAAGTATAGCAATCCGCGTATGTGTGTGTGTAATTTGTATTTTTAACATAGCTGATAACAATTTTTCACTTATTTCTGAGCAAGTTCCCAAGTATTGGAAACTTTTAAAAAACATAATTCCTTATTTGGTTTGTGCATTTTATACTGTTTGGTAGATATGGATCACAGGTGAAGTGTACTGCCAGGTAGCCTTTACTGGAATAGTGATTGTAAATATTCAGACGCAATATTATTGGATAACCTGTACATTAATTTGGCTTTTCTCAAACAGATTAAGTCTTTAATAGGTAATATTTTTAACTTACACCTATATATTTTTCTTTCTTTCTGAATTGATATTAACCCAAATGCTCCTTTTTTGAAGATGTGCATGCTTTGCTATGTTTTTATCATCTGAATTACACCATACTGTATTACAGTAGTCTAAATAGAGTCGTATGTAACTGTTATAAAATAGTTTTCTGTGCCTTTGAGGAAAAAATTGTTTTATCCTTCTGAGAAGCCATAAATTTGAATTAACTTTTTTACTGATATGCTTCATATGTTCAGTCCATGACAGGTTATTATCTACCAAAACTCCAAGTAGTCTATCATGACAGACCATTTGCAAATTTGTGTCCTTCCATGTCAGACATAGTTTATCACTATCAAGATTTGTCCTTTTTTGCCATGTTGAGTTAAGTAATATTTTAGTTTTACCAGTATTTTCCATCATGCCATTGCATGTGCACCAGTTGTCCAGTTTAAGGCATTCTGTAAAGAAATTTTGAGTTCATGCTTTCTTATGGATGTCTGACAATGTTGTGTCATCTGCATAGAGATCTGAAGATGATATTGAATCTCTCAGTAAAAGATGTAGGTTGTTGTTGTTGTGGTAGTGTTTAACTCCATTTATCAATACACAATAGGCTATACATGGCGGACAGTATTAATGTAAAAGTGGTAGGTTATTAATAAATAAAATAAATAGTAATGGACCTAGAATTGAGCCTTGTGGCTATCTAATATCTAATTCTCCCAGGTTCAGACTAAACATTATTTATATAAATTTGTTGTATTCTCTCACTTAAGTATGAAGTACCATCTAACTGCTTTCATCACATTGATAGATTTTCAGTTTCTTCAAGAGGATTTCATGATCCATCATGTCAAAAGCTTTCCTGAAATCTACAAATACAGATCCTATTATTCGACCTTGGTCAAGTGCTTGAAGCCATTTATCATTTAGAGAGATCAAGGCAGTCTCACATGAATGTTTCTGTCTAAAGCCTGATTGATTTGGGTCTAAAAGCAAGTGTTTGGTTAAATATGACATGAATGAGCCACGGACATGTTTTCAACAATGTTCTTTGATAATGGTGGGATAAAGACACATACCTCCTTAGAGATTTTGCTGCTGCAGAACTGAGATTCTGCTGCTGCAGAACTTTTTCAGTTCATTAAAGTTGTTTTCTATCACTGGTTCTTTTAACATGTAGTAATGTTGGTAACAAAAATCACTGAAAACATTTGCATTGTCAGCATCATCAGTGACTTTGGTGCCATTGACCAGAAGTGAGTGAATTTTATTTGTCTGAATTTCTGTGTTCCTCGAATTAGTTCATTGAAGACTTTCCAAATAGATTTCTGTTGCTCTTTTTGTTTTCAAGCACTGATTGATAATAAGTTTTTTTAACTTTTCAACTCAAACTTGTCATTTGCTGTCTCCATACTTTATATTTTGTATGGTTTCCCATAGCCTTGAATTGGTCTCATGTTTTAGGATTTCATTCTTTACTCAATGTACTTTCAGTGGTGCATGCTTAGAGACTACATCCATAAATAAGTTAGTCCACACCCTAAGCGCTTCATCTATGTCATCCAAAGTTTGGATCATATTCCATGGAGTTTTATGTAAGTCATTAAGAAACTGTTCTTCATTTTAAAAAAATTAATAATTTATAAGTGATAGTTTTGCGTGTAGTTTTCTTATTTCTCTTGCATATAACCTTTCTTGTCAAAAAAGTAGGATAGTGGTCATTAAGACCAATATTCGGTACATTAACAAAAGCCACATTGTCTGGTAGGTTGGTATAAATGTGATCAATAAGAGTGCTTGATTTTTCGGTTACCCTTGTGGGATCATTTACCAGCTAGATTAGGCCTAATGATTCAATAAATTCCATCCAGTTATTCCTTATCTGAGTACTGAGTTTAAGGTCCCTATTTATATTGTCGAGTATATGTTTATTTCTCCTGTGCAAGAGCATTTTCCATTTGTTTAAAATAGTTGTCATTCTACATTGCTTTGGAGGAAGGTGGCCTATAAATAAAACCATCCAGGAATGATTTTGCATTATTTTGAGAAATTTCCACCCAAGTCAAGTCACTTTTCTGCATTTACATCTTATCTAATGCATACAACAAGACCAGACTCTGCTCACTGTCCCTGCGTAATGGTTTATTGTAGGGTTTCAGTGAGTCCTAAAACATACATATTATTTTCCTTGGAAGACAACATTAAATTAATCTGATCTATTTTTCCCATTATACCTTGTACATTTAAGTAAAACCTTTTGTATTTAGTTTTCTATCAATTATATGTATGTCATTTTATGCAATGGGGTACTCACTGAGATTGTCTCCATACTACTTTTATCATTCTGACATCCTATTTCTATATTTAAACGTTCATATATATTAGTGTCTTCAAAGTCAATTACAGACCCTGAAAATCCATTAACCTTTGCTTTTAACATAGTGTCCATTGAATGGATAGAGTCAAGAGTCTCAATAGGAACATTTAGATTTGTTATAAATGAAGCACTAGCATTCTCCTCTTTGCCAGCTTCCTATTGTGTAAAATGCATTGTTTGACAGTCTTTTGTTGTGTCCAAATTTATGGCATCTGAAGAACTCTCTTTACCACGATGGCATATTTGTGTCACATACCCAGTTTCTTCACAGTAGAGACAGTACTCTTCATTATAGTGCCTAAGAATGGGGGTATACATGTTAATATTTCTCAGTAGTTGACAGGTTTCCTTTCTACTTAAATGAATTTTGTCTCTATGGTAGAGGCTTAGGTTGACATCCTGGTTCTGCAGAAAGAAAGATTTGTATTGTGGAATGTACTGTAGGTTAAAGTCTTCACATAGGTCAATTATTAGATCATTGATTTCTTTCACCCAGGTGTCCACACAAGGAAGTATTCCTGATATCATTATTTTACAATTTTACATGTATCTGGACTGCAATACCTAGCAGTATGTATTAAACATTAAAAATCTGTTCTGATTTGATTTAGTGACCTTTCATCACTGGCATAATTTCCTACCACTAAAATAATAATCTGGTTGTATTTGGTTAGGTCAGAATTCATTATTCTGTCTGTGATGTTGTTGATTTTTGCACCTCTTAGAGTCTCCTTGGTATTGTACTTTTCAATATTGAGGAGCCAATTATTAGAGTACTATCTTTTCTGGCTTGCGATTTTTATGTATTGGTTTCTAGTTTGTATTTTAGGCACATCTCTTGGAGGAAGGGATACTGAAATTGGGTGTCTCAGCTGTGTGAATAATCAAGCTGATGTTGACAGATTAGTCTGAACAATGTGAAAATACCACCTCATCTATGGACAGATCAATATAATGTTATAGTGAATGGATACTAATTTAGTTATATTCAGCCACATCTTTGGTGACAGAAAAAAACACCTCGATTGAACAATCAAGCCACTTTTCACCACTACAGTGCATACAAAGTTATGGGATCAAAACATTTTGTTGGATTATTTCCTTCAGGTCTCCTCCACTTCTGGACTAACTATAGTGAACACCCCAGCACTATTTTGGTACCTAATTTAAGTCCTTTGTTTAAATTTAACAGGAAGAAATATTTATTTCAAATTGAATACCTCTATCTCAGCTGCCATCATTTCTGGAGTTTCATCATAGTCACCAAATGTATTGGGTAAACCTGTAACAGACCAAACAACATGACAGATTTTACTACTACCATATTTACTTATGCAAAACAAGCACCTAACAACAGTGTAGATCTGGATCTCCCATAACATAAAGTGCTGGTAGATTAATGTCTGCTTCATTTATTATACATATGATTGCAAGAAATCAGCCAATACTCGGATCTGCTGGTACATGTCACTGCTGATGTAGGTCTACACAGTGGAGTTTGGTTCATTACATATATTAAAACACTGATTTTACAACCAATCAAATCCTTTCCATGTATTGATGGTACAAAATAATAGTCCTGCCATATACTGATTGCAAAAAGCTAACAGTGATTGCCATTTAGTGATGGTACAACATAGCAGTCCTAGTCCACTAGTGATCGTACAACCAGACCTTGCCCAATACTGATAGTACAACCAGATGCAAACAACATTCCCTCAATACATCCCAAACTCAATCATTAGGAAAGAATATCTTACTAAAAGACGAAAGAATAATGTAATTAATATCTAAGGAAACTATATTTTATATCTAAGCAAAGGAATCAAAATTATATATCTAAGCAAATTCTCTAGACATTCTGAACTCCATTGTATATCCAATCTACAAATATTCATGATGTTACCTTATCCTTGCATATATACTGCAACGATCAAGAGAATTGAATGTTACTGAAATCTTTTTGTCACCTTTTATGCCTACATTTGGCCTCTGAGGCCGAGATGAAAATAACAGCTACTTATCCATCAACAAATGTTATGTAAAGTTTATTATAAAAAGTTATATGTATTTATGTACAATGGTGTCGAGAAATAATGCACTGATGGACAAGATATTGAAGCTGCTGTAAAAATTCAACTTTTTCATTCAGAACAACTAGTTATAGATAATAAGAATAATCTTTCATGTCATAAATTAGGTGCATATATTTCATGTCATAAATTAGGTGCATATATTTCATGTCATAAATTAGGTGCATATATTTCATGTTATAAATTAGATGCATATCATTCATGTCATAAATTAGGTGCTTATCTGTTATTTTATAAATTAGGTGTATACTATACATGTCATAAAATTAGGTGCTTATCTTTCATGTCATAAATTAGGTGCATATATTTCATGTCATAAATTAGGTGCATATCATTCATGTAATAAATTAAGAGCTTACCATTCATATCATAAATTAGGTGCTTATCATTCATGTCATAAATTAAGTGCTTACCATTCATGTAATAAATTAGGTGCTTATCTTTCATGTTATACATTAGGTGCATACCATACATGTCATAAATTAGGTGCATATATTTCATGTCATAAATTAGCTGCATATCTTTCATGTCATAAATTAAGTGCTTACCATTCATATGATAAATTAGGTGCTTATCTTTCATGTTATAAATCAGGTGCTTACCATTTATGTAATAAATTAGGTGGTTATCATTAATTTCATAAATTAGGTGCTTACCATTCATGTAATAAATGCTTTAAACTCCTTGATCAATACAAAAGATTATTTTGCACAAGGTTGGAATGTTAGATTGAAATGTAGGAATTACCTGCATTAGGATAACAAAGTACAAAAGCCTTGGTATTTTTGCTGACAGCTTCAAGAAAAGGTCTCATTTGTGCTGCTCCTAAAGCACAGTTCAACCCCAAGCTGAAAAGCAGGTTGTTAGAGGTAACTTTTGGCATATGTAAACAAACATAAATATAAGATATATCAAGAGATTCACTGGTTCGTGGTAATCCATTACTATTCAGTTTTCACTAACTTTGATACTTAGTCTGTGTTCTGCTAGCAGAATATCATCCTTCTTTGTCTTAAATTGAGACTGAAAGAACATCCAAGCAGGGATTGATAATGCTGGCAATATGATTTTTAGAGACAAGATCTTAATGATAGTTACTAGCCATATTTTTCATCCAAAGAAAAAATGAAGAAAAATAACAAAATGGAGACATATAGCATGAGCACATTTCCCACATTAGCATTTACAGAAAAATCTCCACTTGCCAACATGAACTTTGGAAGTTGATTGCTTTTTAGCCTGAGTAATCCAACTGACACCAGAGAAATTATTCCACAATCATGTTTTGATTCAATAATGGCTTTGCAACAATTGCAACACTTTGACTTGTATGGCTCCTTCTCCGATTATTACATTCAGTGATCACAAGTTGTTTCATTTCATTAGCAACATAAAAAAGCAAAATAAAATCTGAAATTTTTAGAGTGGAGTTAGATGTTGCATGAATACAATATTCACATTATGAACATCAAGGGAAAAGATGATATAATTACAGATGCACTCTCATATGTATATAAATATTATATCGTGTCATGTACATTTTGTGTCATTTATCATCTCATGTAATTTTAATCAGATGTATAGTTGACTTACATTTAAAAGAAAGCTTTTCTGTACAAATCTTCCTTTTTCTTCACGAGAAGAGGATTGTGAATTATTTGTTGAATTGTACAAAACTTGCTGCTAGTTTTCACTCTTATCTGTTACTTAGCTTAAGACCATGGGGTTGTAATAATACACATGCGCAATTTATTATCTGGTTTAGACACAAGAATACATGAACTCCAGTTCCTTCTACTTGATTCCAAGATATCAGTTTCCAGCGAATATTGAATTTTTTTTCTTCAAACAATCTGCTGTAGAGGATTCATCCTGTAAGGATGCTGTTTCAAAGGTGTAGAATCTACAATGATCTCAATCTTATGGTAAATTGTATTGGTTTATGTTGGAACATCAGGAATCAAGTGCTTAAATGCACATAATATTTGTTTAAATTTACTTTAATTGTGGCTTTAGATGTGAATTTTATTGGTCAGTACTGTTTAATAATTCTGAATTCTGATTATTGGTTAAACCCAAGTCACTAGTCAGGTTGTAATTTATTTTTACATCCTTGCTGTGTGGAACAGGTACAACTAAATCAATATCACGATTAACTAGGCTTTCTCTACAAAAAATACTTCTTTAACATATGTAAAAGACAATGATGTTTTTGCCTTACAGAAGTGTTAATGATATAATTTAGTAATTTACTTTCTTTTCAGCTGTATAAAGACCATACAATTTAGACAAAAGAGAATTTTGAGGAATGGGAAAGAGAGTCAGAACTCTGTCACATGACTGAAAATTTCTGACATACAGCAACTGAGCTGAAGATTAGTTCTTGCTACTTCACAAGCCTTTGACACATTATATTTAAAATCAGAAACAAAGTCTAAAAAATTAATCTTGGAATCTTTATTAAAAATAAGTTTCTTTTTGAATAACTTTAAAGATCCATTAACATGATGTTCAAAACTAGTTAAAAGGACTGAAACAATGATGACAAAAATATGGTTTAATGTTAGTCCATGCAGCAGGAAAAAAATATGCAGTGACAATCATTATTCATTCTAATCAACACTACCAGGAGAGCTGTTTGCTTGTTTTTAGGGTTTAACGCCATTTTTCAGCACACGACAGGCTACACGTGGCAGCCAGTTTTATTGGTTGAATAAGAACCCGGGAAAACCCCCCGCCCACAAGAAGCTACTGGCAAACTTTCTCACATAACTACATTAGCTAATCTTAGACTCGAACCCACGCAGACAGAGGTGAGATGGCAGCGATCCGTAACGGAAAGCGCTTTAGACCACTCAGCCACTCAAGGCCCCGGAGAGCTGTTTGCAGTTCTCCATTTTACGAAACACAAGGTCTGTGTAACATTATCTATCTGAAAAATAACATATTAAGACTCATAAAATGTACTGTATTGATCTGAATGACATATCAAGACTCATGTAACGTACTGTATTGATCTGAATGACAGATATTAAGACTTGTGTAATGTAATGTATTGATCTGAATGACAGATATTAAGACTTGTGTAATGTAATGTATTGATCTGAATGACAGATATTAAGACTTGTGTAATGTAATGCATTGATCTGAATGACAGATATTAAGACTTGTGTAATGTAATGTATTGATCTGAATGACAGATATTAAGACTTGTGTAATGTAATGTATTGATCTGAATGACTGATATTAAGACTTGTGTAATGTAATGTATTGATCTAAATGACCGATATTAAGACTTTTGCAAGGTAATGAATTGGTCTGAATCACCAATATTAAGACTTGAGTAATGTAATTAATCTATCAAAGTGACAGACTTGTGTAATGTAATGTATTGATCTAAATGACTGATATTAAGACTTGTGTAATGTAACATATTGATCTTAATGACAGATATTAAGACTTGTGTAATGTAACATATTGATCTGAATGACAGATATTAGGACTTGTTTAATGGAACATATTGATCTGAATGACTGATATTAAGACTTGTGTAATGTAATGTATTGATCTGAATGACTGATATTAAGACTGCAACTCACCACACTGGATCAGCATGACCAACACTGATAATAAAAGCCTCTGTTGTCTGGCCTGACAAAGTTCTGCCACTTTTATCTACAATCGTCCCAGAGACCTGAAATGTGTGAAGCAACTCCATTTTCAATCCATCAAATACAATTAAATTCCATGCTAATAATCTTCTTGGGGAAAAAAATGGGAAACAATTATTTTTTCTTGAAGATAATTACAGAATCAAATTATGTCATCTATTACCTTATAAATCCATCTTTCCAAAGTTAATAAAGACATTCATCAGGTCATTTAGGTGGCGCTAATAAGTTTTATATTTTGCATTTTCAGAAGTTGCTATTGTCTACTTCAGCAAAATTTGATTTCCCTTTTTTAATAACTGGAAATGTTAATGTACTTTTGATAATTCTGGTTAATTTGTCAAGTACATGGGAGCATCCATTTTGTTTTACCATGTGCTAAGACCATGTACAATTTTCACAAGTACAGTATCCAAAGAAATGTTAGCCACATCAAAGTAGCATAGAGATATGCCAACATTATCTCCAATGTGCATGTTACAAATGCAAATAACTTTACCTTACCTATATCACTCTCTGAAAAGTACACAATAACTTGTGAGCACCCCCTAAGCAGCAAAAGTTCTATAGAGTCATCTGCTTGCCAAGATGGAATTCAAATGAGAGTGGTCTAACCATGGTAAGAACTACTATTGTTAAAGTGGCACATTTTTGGGTACTGGTGTTAAGTCAATAACATCATCCCTTTCAGTGTCTCAATCGCTCAACAAACCATTTTTTTGCTCTACAAGGAGAAAAAGTTGACACCAATTGCCACCACATTATGATATCTGACAACTTGAGGCACCATGGTAAAGAAGATATCATTCATGATAGAGATCTGCTAGCCAATTTTGATTTGAAGAGGCCAAAATCTCTCACATTTCCAAACTGAAAGCTGTCCTGGGTCTTAGCCTGGCTAAATTTAGAGTAATTTTAGCTGTTAGCTAGGATCTCACATAAGCTGTTATCAAAATGAACTTGCCCTTTCGTTTGACCAACACTATCTTCAGTTCAGATCAGTTGATTCAAGTGACCCTCATGGCACAACCAGACTTTCTATCCATGACCTAATTACCATCAGTGGACAGAGAAATGCCATATGCTCCTTCTCATCTATAGATAAATTAATAAATGTTGCCATGCAAGATCCTGTCTATGCCCTCAAGCACAAAGAGACAATTTATGACAAAAACAAAACATGCTTTCTTTCCATGAAGGTGTGAAGGCAAGTCTTAGGTCATATCTTCATGGCCTAAAGGGGTTATATGCTCTGCATTAACTTTGTGAGTTGAAACATCTAAGAAATTCATCTGGTCATGTGTTCCTTGTGAGTTAAGAAGAAATGGCAATGGATCCACATTCAGAAAGACAGCAATTCTGTAGCTTCCTTTATCTGAGTGGTACATGGCACCATTATTTAGTTTCATACTGAATTCAAGTCTTCCTTATTTAAGTAATATTTGGCACCATTATTTAGTTTCATAGAGAATTCAAGTCACGGGTTTCAAAGGATATAAATCTTTATAGCATATTTACCAATCAGAAACAATTTAATAAACTAAAATACTAAACACTATAAAAAGCTATAAGCCATATTCAATTTTTAAAAGAAAATAAAACAAGATGTCAAAGTGATTTTTGTTCATTTGAAGTAAAGTAGTCAAATAAAGTCATTTAGCATTTCACGCTAGATTAAGAATACTCTGCAGATGAATTTCAGACCATGTGTTGAAATTAAATTATCTGAAAGAACAAAGTGCGTGTACTGACTATTACTGATGTACAAAGTGTGTACTGACCATTATCGATGTACAAACTGTGTGTAGTGACCATTACTGATGTACAAAGTGTGTGTACTGACAAATTTCCACTATAAACCATATGGTCTTCCCATTTACTAACGTGGGCACTGACATACTGATGTCTGAAATGATTATTTGATCTAGAAGTCAGGTTTCAGCTGTCACAAGCAGGATTACCTGTGATATCTGCTAAACTGGCACACTAGTCAGAAATGATTCTCAAAAGGCCAAGAAATTCCAAGCTAAGATTTCACTTTCTAAGTAAACTGGAGACATGACAAGGTGATCCTCAAGGGATTTCCTTTGGGGTGATAGCAAGAGAAAAGGATCATTGAACCCAATGTTCAAATGAATGGAGTGCTGAGATGGAACAAAACAGGATATATCCACATTGGCATCGAAGACAAAATAAGGCATCCAAAGCAAAACAAAGCATTAAGACAAAACAAGAGCACTAAAAAGGAAAAACTTCTCACTCTGGCATTTATATAGATCTGTCTCAAGGATGTGTAGCTGGTTCTGAATTGCCAATTCAGGATCTTGTAAGGACTTCCTCACTTCCTCCTGCTTGGCTTTGGGAAACAATCTTGGGTTACCCATTGTTATGTGTATTTAATTTGCATTGTTTGTTAGTTATTTTTTTACTTTTCCAATTTCATGATAGGCTATGGGGCTTTTAAAAATTAAAGTCTAGACCAAGCTCATATTACTGGAAATACAGACCAAGTCAAACCAATCTTTATAATGCTGTGAATCAGTTGTTCCTGTCAAGAAAGAATTTCTGGTCCATATTCAACAAAGGTTTCAATAGCTGTGACATCGATGTAGAAGATTACTGTGTCTTGCAGAAAGCTAGTTCTGATGTATGATGGAAGTTATCTTTGTTAAAGGAAAGGTTTGTTAACTCTTGGTTCCTTAAGAACACTTCTGACTCTTCAGGTGTTAGTTACTGCACCAGTACACTAATGATATGCTATGGCATAGCTGCCAACCCCCATGTGCAAAAATACAGATTACTTGTGACAAAAATAAAGATTTTCAGGAACAAATACTGATTTTTAAATTTCAATGCATATGTATCTATTTACAACTTATACAACCATCAGTAAAGTTGGACAGTGCCTTATGTAATTATTTAATGTCAAAGATGCACATGTTGCACATTTGTACCTTCTGGAGTTGCACCATGTTCCATATAGGTTCCCCTTCAAAAGGTGCACGAGTGCAACACACTCGAACACAAGGTATTTATAGGAGCCCTTTCCATGCCTTGTTAAGTTGTTTCTTTTTTAATCATTGATTCCAATGTACCAACTTTCACTGATTATCTCAGTTCTGAGATTTTCTTATTGAAATGTTTTCGTTCAAGCATAAGATTTATCTTTTGCGATTTTAATGTCTGAAAAAACGTGTGCAAAATAAATCACCAACAACACTAGTAACTGAAAAAGGAAGGTTTATTTCTAAAAGAAATTTAAAAATCAAATTTCGATCAATGTACATTAAGGTTCTCTGTCATTTATCTACATCGTAAGTTCAGGCTGAGTTGTGTGTGACGAAGCAGGAAGCTGATGTTTATTAGCTTTTACGTGCTCTTGCATTTTATGGGTGCCTCTGTGCCCAGTAGCGAAATCACGTTACACAATTTACAAAACGTCAATTTTTCTCCTTTACTATAACGGTTTCACAAATCTATACAAGACAGCACAAATATCCTTCCAGTTTGTTTGTTTGTTTGATTAGGATTTTTAACGTAGCTTTAACAATTTTTCAGTCATTTCGCTACGATGTCTGCATTGAGGCAGTTTATAGTGATGTCTAGCACTGAGACATCATGCCGCAGACATGTAGCATGATGTCTCACCCAGTCACATTATCCTGACACCAGGCCGACCAGTCCTAACACTATGACTGGCATCAAGCGAGGCAGCTGTTAGTACCATTTTTGTAAGTCTTTGGTATGACTCGGCCGGGGATCGAACCGACGACCTCCCGCATCTGGGGCGGACGCTCTAACCACTAGGCCACCGGGGCGGTTATATCCTGGTTGTCTCCTATTTGTCCTGGAGAAAATTCTGAATATTCTGCCTTCCAATTTATCATGATTAGAAGCTGAACGTTACGAAGACTAGATACAGCAACAGCGGTAACTATTGCGAAATCCAATATGGCGGATAACGACAGGCCTGGTAGCCTCGATTTCGAATGAACCAATCGTGTTGTAAAACTGTATTCGTATATACATGTGATATATTCTGTCAAAATAGAACCGAGTTCTCGTTTTAAACTGACAATTCCAAAGAAATTGTATTATTATTATTTTTTATATAAAAAAACGTATTTTTTGCACACAAAAAAACGTACACCCATATTCAGGTCCAAAATACGGGACAAATACGGAAAAAAACAGGACAGTTGGCAGCTATGCTATGGGTGTAGTAATGTGGGCAATGGCAGGACTGAGGACAACAGTGAGCTGTAACTGTGTGGGAATTATTTCCTAACCTTTATCTGAATTGATGATATTCTTGCTTTGAATAAATAGGTCATGAGGAAGTTGGCAACTGAGATTATGTTCGATGCAGTACTAATTGTTTCCATGAGACTGTGCTTGTTTCTTGACTTTCTCATTTGCCCAGGTAAATTCCTAGGTGTGACAGTCATCCAAAACTCTTCATAGTAGTGAAAGCAAGTGTCACAAGAATGTTTTAAAAAACACACAGCATGAAACTAATGCAGGTGGGTTGAGTATCTTCAACCAGCCTGGATGTCATACACAAGCCACATTTTCAATTCTGCCCATTGTTCTTTGTACCTTAATTAGTGAAAGCCACAAAATAGCATATACAGGTGACATCAGCCAGATAGCATGATGTGCTTACTGTGATGTGGACACTATGAATCAAGGTAAAGATACAAATTATTGAAATGATATTATTGTACAAGAGTTAGCTTACAAAAAAGATCAAGAACTAAGATGACAAGGCAGACAATTATGATGATTCAAATAGCTTTTTATATAACAAGAGTCTGACAAATGAAGTGCATAATATTCCCCTATGATAATTTTAAAAAGAAATTAAGTAAATGATGGAGCCTAAATCACTGAGGTGAGAAACCTCTAGGATCACTCAAAGTGGTTAAAACACAAAGTGGATGGCATTTTGAAACCGTCTGCTAATCTGGTACATGCACAAACTAACAGTTGATGAGATTTGATGCCAATCCCTCTCTAATGGGAGACCACTCCTGTATGACTTCAGTCTCAGCAGGCTGATTACCTTTTAGCCCCTTAAACAAGCCACAAAAAAGGTGTATGTCTATCTCATCTTGAGGATTGGATCAGCAAAGAAGTGGGTCTACTCCAGCCATAATATTGTAGGCAATTCTTATGATTTGCTTTATCCAAGAATGTGTAAACTATAATTTGTATCCAAGAATAAAAGTTGTAGACCAAAGAGAGCAGAACAAACCAATTTTTGTGATTGATAAAATAAAAGTTAATGAAGTTTAGATATGGATTTCCTTACTAATTAAAATGATAGACTTATGCTATTAAAAATTATATTCAATCATTAATTTTAGAAACATATGTCACACACAATTTTAACAATTATAAAATTAAAATTGTACATTTTTCATAACTTGTTATATTTTATAATAAGCAAATCTTTTTAGGAAATATTGAGTTTTTAAAAGAAAATAACATGTGAAATGAATAAGTGACTACATTATTCAAAAGTTCAATTGAAAAACTTACAAATATTGGGCATGATGATTTCCTTTTCTCAAACAATTCATGAACTGCAAAGATGGCTGCCTAAAGAGAAAAAAAAAACTGTTAATATATATCTCAACCTTAGTAAAATTTAAATCATAAACACTAGATGTTCTAGTAAAATTATGTTTCTCTGAAAATACTTACCTGATTAAATTAACACTTGGAGTTTAGGCCTTCTGAATCCATCTTTTCTGTTTAGATCATATAGACAAAGGACAGTAACTCTTGCCTATTAAAGGACATGGAAATTTAAATAATCGTTGGATTAAGTGAAATTTAGAAAAGTTAATCTTTAGTGGTGTTAGCATAACACATAAGCACATTAAAACCTTCATTTGGAATACCTCTGGATAGTTTTGAAGTAATGTGACACTGACAGTAAAATCTGGAATAATATTTTAGGAATCCATACACTGTAAAATATATTTTGTTATTTTGCTTTGTTTAATTTTTGTTTATTGTTGGGAAATAAACTTTTTTATTTTGGTAAACTGTATGCTTGTTGGGTTTAAAAATTTCTTGTTACCTAAAATGGCAGGAGAGACATGTTAACTGCATTTATTTTCTTATCCAACGCTGGGAGTTCAGTACAGTTGGCACTGAAATGTGTCTTGTACTAGCACGACAAGAATATGGCTGGTACCTAGCTTTCTTAAAAGAAGGCTTTCCAACATGACAAGAACATGGCTGGTACCTGGATTTCTTAAAAGAAGGCTTACCAACATAACAAGAAGATGGCTGGTAACTGGTTTTCTTAAAAGAAGGCTAACCAACATGACAAGAACATGGCTGGTACCTGGATTTCTTAAAAGAAGGCTTGCCAACAGGACAAGAAGATGGCTGGTACCCAGATTTCTTAAAAGAAGGCTTACTAACATAACAAGAAGATGGCTGGTACCTGGATTTCTTAAAAGAAGGCTTACCAACATAACAAGAAAATGGCTGGTACCTGGATTTCTTGAAAGAAGGCTTATCAACATAACAAGAAGATGGCTGGTACCTGGATTTCTTAAAAGAAGGCTTACCAACTTGACAAGAAGATGGCTGGTACCTGGCTTTCTTAAAAGAAGGCTTACCAACTTGACAAGAAGATGGTTGGTACCTGGCTTTCTTAAAAGAAGGCTTAGCACATACAAAAACACAGTGAAATGTGTCTTGTACTAGCATGACGAGAACATGGCCGATACCTGGCTTTCTGAAAAGAAGGCTTACCAGCATGACAAGAAGATGGCTGGTACCCAGCTTTCTTAAAGAAGGCTTACCAACAGAACAAACAGATGGCTGGTACCTGGCATTCTTAAAAGAAGGCTTACCAACATAACAAGAAGATGGCTGGTACCTGGCATTCTTAAAAGAAGGCTTCCCAACATGGCAAGAACATGGCTGGTACCTGGCTCTCTTAAAAGAAGGCTTACCACATGACAAAAAAAATGACAAAAACACAGTGAAATGTGTCTTGTACTAGCATGACAAGTACATGGCTGGTACCTGGATTTCTTAAAAGAAGGCTTACCATCATAACAAGAAGATGGCTGGTACCTAGCTTTCTTAAAAGAAGGCTTACCAACATGACAAGAACATGGTTGGTACCTGGCTTTCTTAAAAGAAGGCTTACCAACATGACAAGAAAATAGCTGGTACCTGGCTTTCTTAAAAGAAGGCTTACCAAGATAACAAGTGTTGCTGAAAGGTTGGTGTATCCAGCTGTGACTGCATTTGCGTTCCCCAAATCTGCTGATGTTGTAGCAGAAGATATTGTCCTGATTTGGAGGGGGATTCCAGTAGTGTCCCCAACAAGACATACAACTGATTCTGTATTTAGATTTATAATAAATACTTCTGTACTAGTCTTGCATGCTTTTCGTGTCTTGGCGTTGCCTTCCTTTTTGCAGAACAACTGACTAGGATACTAGAACCATAAATTGCACATGCTACTTGTGGAAGAAATATATTTTGCATATGCCAGGCACAACTCAAGTGTCTTCCTATGCTTTGAATTTCTTGCATTAACTGCATTTAAAATAACGTTTCTGACATGGCAAAGAAACAGTTAAAGAAACAAATTAATGTCAGTATGTAAACAATTTGACAAACAATTCACTAAATAAGATAATAATAAACAGAGTTAACTAAAGACAGCATGTGCAAACACTTGAAAGAAAGTATGTATCAATTACAGTCTACTGTAGCATGTGTGTACAGAAGCAGCGCCTTAGAGCTGTCTATGGCCCTAGTTGTCTCAAGGGGAGGTAAAGGGCAAGAGTTACTGCCTTTATCAATATGATATAGACAGAAAAGACAAATTTTAGTAGGACAATATTTGGGAGGTAGCAGGCTTATATTCCTAATGTTAACATGATTGGACAATGTATAAAAATCAGAAAATTATTTATAGGTTCTATTATGTGTATTGTCTCAAATTTCAGCTGGACAAGATGTTTACTCTATGTATGGCACAAACATAGCTTTACAAATTCTTTTCCAAAATCACATATTCGGGGAAGAGGACTCTAGAAAGAAACTTGCTCTTACCAAATGTTTACTTGTCTCATTATTTTGATCTTCATAATATTCCCAATTTTCTGCTGTCTTACTTGAGTGATGCAGTCTAAATAAGCATTTATAATGATGTGTCCTATGTCAGTAATGCTGTCAAAAGGCATCATATATTACATGTCTTAAGTCAGTAATGCTGTCAAAAGGCAGCATTTATAATGATGTGTATTATGTCAGTAATGCTGTCAAAAGGCAACATTTATAATGATGTATCCTATGTCAGTAATGCTGTCAAAAGGCAGCATTTATAATGTATCCTATGTCAGTAATGCTATCAAATGGCAGCATATATTAAATGTGTCTTATGTCAGTAATGCTGTCAAAAGGCAGCAATTTTAATGATATGTCTTAGGTCATTAATGCTGTCAAAAGGCAGAATTTATGATGATGTGTCCTATGTCAATAATGCTGTCAAAAAGCAGCAATTTTAATGTGTCCTATGTCAATATTGCCATCAAAAGGCAGCATTTGTTATAATGATGTGTCCTATGTCAATAATCCTGTCAAAAGGCATCATTTATAAAATGTGTCCTATGTTAGTTTAACAGCAGCATTTATAATAATGTGGGAATGAGCATGTTATACTCTTTCTAATAAGTACATGATTTTATATAGATGTATAAGGTCAGGCTTATTTTATACATATAATCTCTTTCTTTCATTTAAATTTCGTATATGGAAGTGCACATTTGAAACTGGTCATCACTGAAGAATAGCTGCTCACAGCTTGTTTTGGCTTTACAGAGGAAAAAAACCCATACAAATCATAATAAAACAAGTGACATGAAATAAAAGTTAATTAAATTAGTTTATATATATATATATATATATATATATATATATATATATATATATATATATATATATATATATATATATATATATATATATATGTATGTTTATATATATATGTATGTATATATATATATGTATATATATATATGTATATATATATATATATGTATATATATATATATATGTTTATATATATATATATATATATATATATATATATATATATATATATATATGTTTATATATATATATATATATATATATATATATATATATATATATATATATATATATATATAACACAGTCTACCTTTGCATTAGCTGTATCAAAGATAGTCTCCACAAGAAGGACATCCACCCCTCCATCTAACAGCCCCATGGCTTGCTCTGTATAGGCCTCTACAAGCTCATCAAATGCTACAAAATATAAAAAGATTCTTTAAATTTGTTATGCAAGTTTGGTGCATACTTATAAATACATAAATCATTCTACATTAAAATATGTCTGCAAAAGACACTGCAAGTCCCATAAAAGTTTGTCTTTGTCGTTATGTTTGCAGGAAAAAACTAGCAAAAACTTTTTAAAAATGTAATATCTTCTGGCTTTTATTAGTACTAGCAGTACAAAGAAATTTCTGTTTACTGAAACAAAAATCAGATGGGAGTTACCTCCTCTTGGACTGTGGGATCGACACTAAATCCATCATTCGTCTGTTAATACTGTTACTGTTCAGGCTCTTTTGTTTAGTAACAAGAAAAAAGTGAAGACAACATGCTTTGTAAAATTTAACAAATAATTTATTTCCCTAAAAAAAAAAAAAACAAGGTAAAAATGAGAAACAGAACTTGGGTTAAAATCAAATCCAAAAATAAACTGAGAATAATCCAAGAATTACAAAAATAGAAATCCTAGTAATAAAATGCTCTAATGACTCTTGAGTTTGAGTCCAGGCGAAATCCAAAATGGCAGACAATGATGTATGCTGTAGTCAGTGTAGTACTGATGTGTCTACAGTTACTTGTTGAATTTCAGAAAATAATATTTCTCTGTTTGAATTCTGTAAATTTCAATAACTGTCTTTGTCTATGAATTAATTTTGAGCACAAGTATTTCTAGGGAAAAATAATCTCTTAGAATCCAAAAAAATTTGACAAATAAAAAGTTAAACTCAAATTGGTCATAACAACAACCTCTAAATGTCTCTAGGTTTAAGGCAAGACTGAACCTATTTCTCAATACATCACTAAAAAAATCTGACTACTGAGCAAACAGATGACTGGATGAGGGTCAGTCCACTAGAAAAAAAAACAGAGTTTTGAAATAACTGCTACATGTTTCTAGAACAACACAGAAGCTTTTCACATTTGTAATATCATGTACTCCCAGTACAGCCTCAATTTCACTCAATGAATCCCATACTAAGAAAGAATATTAAAAAAAATAAAAGAAATTGTTTACTTCAAATAGTGAATTAAGGTTAGGAACTAGGTCAGCATTAGATACAAAGTTCAAATATGAAGTTTTCGAAAAGCTTAATCAAATTTCAAGAAAATATCAAATCCAGTAATTAAAATTACATTAATGTAGCATGTAGTGGAAAAAATTTAAAAATAATGAACAAACAATTAAATTAGATCAAATATAAATTGAATCAAATATACAAAACACTACTGAAACATTTACTTCCAGAAATGACCAGACAGAGAGCGTCCATATCATGATCTGGGTGCATTATATCAAAAGAAATATATTTCATGAATTAGTTTCAAATACATTATCTAATTTTATGAAGATCCTTTATGGGCATCTGTATATGATGACTGAGTGAATTTCAGTCAAATACTGGTCTAATCTTTCTGTTAGACTATATAGAATCTTGAGTGGAATAGTGGTGATTATATAGTGTAAGTGATTTAAACTGCCCATTTTGGTAGTAGACAGCGGGATGGATGGATCATTGGGAACCTCCATGATATAGGAAACTATTCTTGATATGGTGGTGCCTGAGAACATGATTTCAAGACTATTAGAGTGACCTATGGAGACATTAAACAGTTTAGACATAGAAAGAACTTAAAGACTCACAACAGCGGCTATGGAGTTGGATATAGAATGCCTAGCTGTCCCATTTAGCATTACAGCCATGTGTTAAACAGGCATATACCTGTAGGAAGAAGTTCCAATGGTCAGAACTAAGATAACTTGTTGAAAGACTTTCATAGACATAAGATCCAAGATGTCACTGAAAATGTTATTCCACATCTTTAATGGGTTTTCTATCCATGCACATGGAAGGCAGGTACAGCCTTTCTTTGCAAAATTTGAGACCCATCTGTCCTCAGACCATAGGATACTATTTCACAGGCCCCTAAGATCTTAATTCTCTTACATGAGGCATTCCAACATTTGCCAGTTGTACTTGTAATTACAGAGGATAAAAGGGCATATAAATTGAACTCGATGATGTTTTATGCTAAAACTGCAGTGAACTGGATGCTAAGTTTGCAGTGAAGTGGATGATGAGTTTGCAGTGAAGTGAGTGCTGACATTGCAGGGAAGTGGATGTTAAGCCTGTAGTGTTCTGGATACTATGAAATGAAAATAATTTCCAATAAAATTACTGCAATAATCTTCATAATGATTATATAATTGAAACTCTGAAACAGTATGTAACAAAGTTAAATATATATTCTAAATGCAGTAAAGCAAAGTACTGAATTTGAATGTTATAAAGCCGAGTAAAGAATTGAAATGATGTAATCAAGCCATGTACTAAAGTTGAATCTAATAATGTTTATTAGTGAAATGAAATAAAATAGAATAAAGCAGAGTACTGAATGTAATAAAGTATAATAATGAATTTTAAATTACCATAGGGATAGAGAATAATCATTGTAACATAATGTATGATGAATAAATAAATGAGATGCAAAATATTTGTTGCCATGAAAACAAAATCAAACCTCCACTGACATAATAGGTGGAGTATGCTTCACTTATGCAAACACTATATAAATGGCTCAGACATGGAACAAATCATAAAACTAAATGAATCGAGCGTGTTGTCACATCATGTATATAAGTAGTAACTGATGAGTGATGGCACCAATCCTTCATCCAAATAAAGATCACTCATGCCAGATCACAACACTCATGTCAGACTTCCATTTCAGTAAACAGACTAACAATTTTAAAGCCAAGACAGGCTAAAATATGTTGCTGATATCTCATTTTACCTGGGAGGTTGGATTTGTGGTTGTTGTCTGATAAATTAAACCCCCAAGTCTTTGCTGGATCTGATAGTCAAATGACCAAAAAAGTAATTCCCCGAGATTTGTTTTGAAATGATTCCTGGTTGAGGATTATATATTCTTTTCATTTTTTTTATCAAGAATATTGTGCTGTTGAGGGTTATTTTTTAAATGTACGGCTTGTACTGAGAACGAATGAATTTGCCTGAAGGAAGGCAAAGGCATTTATATTAATAGTAAGAATGGATGAAGATGCCCGAAGAAAGGCAAAGGCATTTCATTTAACTGAGAACAGATGGAGATGCCTAAGGAATGCAAGGCATTATTATATATACTAAGAATGAATGAAGTTGCCTGAAGAAAGGCAATTTCTTTTTATTGAGAATGGTTGAAGATACCTGAAGGAATGCAAAAGCATTTCTTTCTACTGAGAATGGATGAAGATGCCTGAAAGAAGGCCCAGGCATTTATTTTTTTTAATGAGAATGGTTGAAGATATCTGGAGGAAGGTAAAGACATTTTATCCCCATGATAATGGATGAAGATGCCTGAAGGACAGCAAAGGCATTTCTTTTTATGGATACTATATAAATAATCTGAAAAAGAAACATGATTGAGCTGATTTATGGCAGATCATAAATTTGTGATAATTCCTACAAGGTCCTAATACTTTCAGATGTTTTATTGGTTTTCCATTACAATGACATTATTCAATGAGACTTTCTTTCTATTTCTGTTTAATTACTTACCTCATAATTATAACACAACTTCAACATTCTCCAAAGTTCCTAATGCTACACTACCAAGATTAAGTAATGTATAATTGCTCACATCACCAATTTTCTGTAATCCCTAGGCCTGAGTGCTTGGTTATATTGCTGACTTAATAAGAGATTCAGTCTGTAATTTTAAACTGTACAGTAAAAACAAAGGATTAAATCACAAAATAATTTACGTCATTGTTACCAACAAAGAGTCTTAAATCACAAACTAATATACTTCATTGTTAACAAGTCTTTAATCACAAAATAATATACTTCAAACCAGCTGAACAATTAGATTACATGAGAATGTCCAATAATGCCACTAACGCAAATGTATACACTCACTATGTTGGTACACTTATGCTAATAAACTTGTTGAATACGTTAAGTCTGTCAAAACACAGAGGATGAGATACTGTTCTGCTTGTAGAACCAAGAATAGCAACTAAATATATCTTTATACAAAAAAAAAACCATACTAATGTTTCTGAAGTCTGGTTTCTCCACAGAGGGTGAGATAGACAGTATTGTGTTTGTAGGACTAAGAACACCACCTATGCCTCTTGGTAACTCTGCAAGAAAATTTACTGATGTTTCTGAAGTCTGGTTTCTCCACAGAGGATTAGATAGTGTTCTGTTGGTAGAAACAAGAACACAATTTACGTGTCTCTTGATAACTCTACAAGAAAACTTACTGACATTTCTGAAATCTGGTTTCTCCACAGAGGGTGAGATAGACAGTGTTCTGTTTGTAGGACCCATAGCACCAGCCACATATCTCTTGATACCTAGACCAAAATAAAATCAGGATATACATGTATACATGTGACAGCTCCCAGACCTGGAAATCTTCAATACACAAATATGGGATAATTAAGAATAAAAAATCAGTTTTCACTTTGGACAAACAACTTTTATATAAAAAGTCATTTAGTAAAACTCTGATACTGATACTGATACAGAGATTATCCTCATGAATGCCCCCCACCGCCACCCCACTGACCAGCAGCCACCCACTTTATACTGTCAGAATCTCTTAGCACTGATGAGTTTGTGTTCAAAAGTACCTCAAGGAAGGCCATCCCTCCAATGCAACTAGCATATTGGTACAGATTTTAATGTGCCCAGAGCCAATAATAAATTCATACTTTGTAATTACTCCTATTATCTTTACTGATTTATGTTGTCCAGTGTCAGGGCATAAATGGTGAGATAATGTATGAAAATCAGCACTTGCCCAACTCATTCTGAGGCAAAAGAGAGCACTTGTACTTCATTAATGCTTGTACTCATCCTACTTTGAAAAGGAATTATAATATATATATATATATATATATATATATATATATATATATATATATAACAAGTAACTAAGTCAGATAGCTCAAGAAAATAATGCATGCACCCAAAGGGAGAGGTGTAATTTAAGCAGGCGATAAATCATGTGCTTTTGATTATGTGTTGACAAACCTAGTCTAAAATACACAATCAATAATGCAATAAGTACTGTATATGTATGTAAAAAATCCATGAATCTGAGTACAGAAGACATTATACAATTTATGTATCAGTCACATCCTATTAGAAAATGGAAATAAGAAAATGGATAGAAATAGAAACTGTTCTGAATCAGTTAGGAAATGGAAATAAGATATATAAAATATGGTAATCCTCGTCTGATCCATATCCAATTATTTAAAATATGGTAATCCTCGTCTGATCCATATCCAATTCTTAATAAGCATGTGTCAATAAACAATTCACTACAATATTCTTTAGTCACAAACAGCATTTGGTTATAACTGATTCTTCCTTTGATGAAAGATGATTTGTTTTTTTATTGAGGACTGTAGTCAGCTTGCTTTAATGGAAGGTACATGTATTATTTAAGTCATTGCTACAAGCCAACATTGGAGGACCTAACCAAAACCCAGTTATTAATGTAGCAGCAACATCAAATAACTGCAAAACATTGCTTGCGACTGAAATTTTTCCTTTGTTTAATATTTATACAGAGTGATCGGTGCTTCAAAGGTAATCAGTACATTTAAAATGAAAATAATTAGCTGTCAACTGATTCATTTTAGTCATTTCTGCTTCTGTCTCCGGAGGTTGGTCAATTGTAACTAGTCCAGTTGCAGGACTATTTGAGTGCATCATAGCATATAGTACTCATACAATACTCATGCCATAACCAGATGATATAACAATGCACTGTTAACATGTTTTGTCAATATGAACAAAAGAGTTAGGTAGCAACAGATAGATTCCATTGCATTTTATATCCATATTTGCAGCTACCTTTGAATTTCTCCACTTCAAACCCATGTTTGTACATAAAAGTATAAACAGCCATTAATGTTGTTACTAAAACAATTGCCAGATAGTATTTTGTCACAAATAAGAAGAAAAATCACAATATGCAACATTGGCAAAGCCGAGCACAATCCTTGAATACACTTTTTACATGTTAATTTTCATACTTTTAAGATGTTAAAAGTATTTTTTGTGTACAAGAAAAACACATGAATAGGAAACTTAGGAGCCACGCCACAATCATGTTATATCTGAATTTGTGTTATAACGGAGCATGATATAGCAGGAAGTGTGTTTGTATATATATATATATATATATATATATATAGTCTTAAACTACATAACAGAAAAGAGTGAAAATCAACAAGTTTTGTAAAAGTCAATAAATAATATAGTACTGCAAAATTAAATCCCAAATAATTCTAGATTTATTAACACAATTCCTAATAAATAAGATTTTTAATAAACTTTAGTGTTATTCCAAATAATTTTCAATGCTGAAGGTGCTGACGTACCTGTAGTGGCTGATAGTCTCTATTGTACTAATGTACCGATGGCCTGAATTGTAAAATAACATGCCAGCCATCTTTTGTTGAATCACAATAATATAATCCAAGCTGTCCTTGTTTGAATTCACTATATATCCAATTTAAAGTCTCTGCTCAAGAATATTATGGAGTACTTTTTATTTCCAGTGAATAAATAATTTGAATAAATCAGTTCCAGGCCAATTCATATACTGAACACAACAAATGATTCTGCTTCAAGACCAAGTTGCATGATTAAATAATTTCTAGACAGGGTTCATACACAATTCTGAATAATAAATTCAAAGACTTTTCCCAAACTTTCAAAGACCACAAACAGAGATTTCCAAGGCTTATTTTCATTAATATTTGGTATATAAGTTATGCCATATGAGAAAACAATGAATGCAAAATACTACAATATTGTTCAATGATTATTAATCAAAAGAAAGAATCCAGGAAAACTTGACATCTGAATCTAACAACCTTGGACAATTTTATTTGTGATTATGGAAAGAAATTAAAATGTTTGTGTTTATTTCAATTCTCAAAGACGTTTAAAAACCACAGGGTAATCTACTCGATTTTCCTAAACATTCAAGGCCATGAAAATGCTACCTCATTTTTCACAAACTGTCAAAGACCTTCAAAGACCACAGGAATCCTGCTAGATAAACAAGATTATATATTTTAAAAAATGAAGACACAAAAGAGCAGGATGTAAGATGAAAATTCATTTCCAGAACAATCCAAGCAATAATCAGACATGGTCTGTAACTAAAAATATAATGAAGAACATGGTAAACATAAAAAACTAAAAAACATGATAAATATATCGTCCTTGACTCAGACCAAGATAATGATCCCAATATTTAACCAACACTTACAGAGAATAATAAATGATGTATTAGATGTTTACAGAATTAAAAAATATCAATGATTCTGGTCAGGAAGGCAATAAACTTTAGATTTTGAACAAGGTCAGCTATAAAATGAAAATTTACATAACCCATATCATACAATAAACAAAAAGAATCTAACAAACAATCCAATTTAAATGTACATGATACAAAATAAAGTAATTTACTGCCTTCTTACAATGCAGTGGGAATAGAACAGTAACCGTTTACTGATTTAAGCGATGAATGTGATTTCACACAAACCTGTCTCTGCATAAACATCATCTGCAGCTTTCCGTGCCAACTTGGCAGCTTCCACATTCAACCTGTATGCCTGAGAAACAGAAAAACAAATGCATTTGGAATGTATCCTACACACTTCTGGGCTAATACAATTAGCACGGAATGAGGGAGCAGATTACAAAACATGTTACTTTGTGCTGACATGTAGGGAGTATTCTCAATAGTATTTCATTTTTACTAATAAAAAATAAGTACAAAGGACTTCAGATGCTGTTTCAGATGAATTCTATATTAAAGAATAACAAGAAACTTGATAATAATTATTCATGACTGCTGACAACTAACATAACTTAAATAAAGTATCAATTTGTATTAATTCTCCATCGCCTGTATCAATATGTGTTATCAATATGTGTATTGTTACAGCAAAAGTATCAATACATTGATAGATCAATGCATCGTTTCACCACTACTGCTACGGCTGGTTAGACTGTGACTGATGATAGTAATAATATCAGTATGATTCAAATCAGTCTCAGTAAGCCAATGTTACATTTTCTCCTGACTCAACCAATCACACATACAAGTTATTATGACATCTTTAATTTCCATGTTGAAAATATGTATCAATAAATCAATCAGCCATGTTCTGATGACCTGCATAATTTCCATACTGAATATCAACCAATCAAGCAATCAAGTTCTGATGACCTATTTAATTTCCACATTGAAAATATATATCAACCAAGTAATTAGTTATGTTTTGATGAACTCAATAATTTCCATATTGAAAACAAATTTTAACCAATCAAGCAGTCATGTTTTCATGAATTCTATTATTTTCATAATAAAAACATGTATCAACCAATCAAACAGTCCCTATTCCAGCCTCCCGCCCAGAAGCTTTCATTTTTATTAATATTAGTGGCTATGCATGTTAACTGCCTGACATCATGAAAGCTGCTTGTACCTTCACTGGCTTATAGCAAGGTCACCAGAACATGGCTGCATGTAAGACAGCCATATTATGCAACTTAATGAAAAGATTATAATTTCAACAGATGTCCATTAAAAAAAACATCATAAGTGTACATCAAACAGTATTTATCAACACCTAATCTGATTTTGCAAGATGTGAGCTAAGGTTTTTGATCATATTGATACTCACAGTGAGTCTAAGCCTTGTTTACATTCCACTTTGAATCATTTATAAATGAATGAACAAATAAAACAATGTCAAAATTGGTCTTTTTAAATTTTTATTTTGATCCAAGCACTATAACAACCCCAAAACTTAATATTTAAGTTAAGATTCTAAAATTTCTATTAGTTACATAAGAGAACCATAAATGAATTATCGCACAAATCAGCGAGTCTGAGAACCTAATCAAACAAATGCTATGCTGAACTATTCACCCCAAACAAATCATACATAGAAAAGTACAATTACAATTCAGCATTATGGTTAAATAACAAGCTGAAACATACCAAGTGATCCATTCCATAGTCAGCTTGTGCAATTTTGGTGCCACTGAATGTGTTGGTCTCTATGAAATCTGCTCCTGCTTCTAGATAACTCTGTCAAAGAAAAAGACTTAGCTGTCTAAATAACACGATTTATAACAGAATGTCATTGATACTACATCTTAAAAACTCATTTTATATTTTCAATATTACAGAGTTGTAATATTCAATATTTTCCCACCTTTTATAAGCACTATTTAGCTATAAAATAGGATTCTATGCATTATTTTCCCACCTTAATAACCACTATGCTGGGGACATGCTACCAGGTAAAGAAGGAAGACTATATCACCTAACAACATAAACTTCACCGTTTCTATTAGGAAAGCAAAAACAAACTTCACCCTGTGATTTTTCAGAGCTACAGTGAGTAATTGTAGTTGTTTAGATACTCCCTCACCCTATCCTGGTAGTTCCAGTGTTGTGTTGTATTGTGCTGTAGTTCAAGGCAAAATGTTGGCATCAAGCTATCAGGCAGCTGGCATTGATATCAATTACACCAACAAACTGTTATACAATCATAGGCATGTGTTTTGATAGCTAACGGACCATTAACACTAAATAAGGAAGACATACGCTGAACCATAAAACTGGGGATTAAATAAATAACAATGACCATAACAAAGACATTGACAAATCTGGACAAGATGTTACAAGGACTAATGGAAACAACATCCCACGACAAAATAGGAGGCTAAAGAATTTCAATTTCATTGTGGTAACCATATCTGAGGTTTTTTTCAGGACCAATATGATTTCTGCCATGATGCCATATCTGTACCATTTTCAAACATTTCCAACATGAAAACCTCATGTCAATATTAGTTGTTTTTATTTCAGGAGGAGTAACAACAAGAAGAAAGCTACTGTGGCAGCCATATTTTATTTGAGACCAGGTAGGTATCATTCAAAGTCTTTTAATTAAAACATCATGTTGAGATATGATATGATCACATGTTCTGGAGACACAGTATTAATTAGACTTTCAAGATTCTGCTTTAGTGGCCATATTAGATATCCAAGCAGAACCATGCAGGACCCACTAGATATTGTAATGACCATGGTTAGAGTCACTGACTCGGATACAATGTCGAGTCTTTGTTTCCATTAATTTGTTTTTATAAATATGGTACATATGAATATGAATTATAATGTTCACTTACTAAGCATATCAACTATATTTATCTATAATGTACATGGACTGTCAAAATCAATTTTATTATTCAAGACTTAAGTTATCATCATAAAGTTTAATTTCACATAAACGTGAGCTCGTAAACTGTTCTTTTTTGTTTCACAGACAAGCCCTACAGTACTTATTGTTACGTAATGTATGTGTTTGTAATGTTGACATTGTATACCATACAAAACTATTGTTTACAATGCAATATACAGCACACCATACAAGACACTGATTGGCTACATGCATTGCCGTGCATTCTGCGATTGGCTGAATTGTCTCATGTGGTGTCTTGGAAAGGTTATAAATAAGGGAGTGCTGTCATTGTTGTTCAGACAAGTGAGAACTACAGTCGGCACCAGAATTTAAAGTGTCAGAGGAAAGCAAAGTGTCGAGTGAGTACATTTTGGATCTTTAAAAATAGCACATTACAACATGAAATAAACAAGAATAACGGATTTGTTCCATCAAAAATAAATTGCAACATTTGTCTCCAACCACCACACCTGACAGCCAACCCTGCCCCCATCCCGTCTGTAATATTAAAATTACAGAATCTGGTTGTTCACAATAACTATAGCTCTTATTAATTTATTTTTACAATTCATTAAACATTGTCAAATTGTTCTAACTTTTATGTTGATGATATCACCCCTCTTCATCGCCCCAACCCCAAACTTTTGACATTTTATAACACATCACTTTCTTTTCCTATGTAACACCATTAAGGATTAATAAGGACCTTTAGATATGTTAAAATTTCTGTTGAAAAATCTATGTAAATATATCTTTCCATTCAGAAATAGCAGTAACAAGATTTTCAAGATGGAAGCCATACTAGATGTCAGATTGGTGCCATTTTTGTTTAAAGCCAGCTAGACATATAAACAGTCTGAAAAGCCCATGTTGATATGACAATCCATTGCTGAGGAGTAATAACAACATTTTCAAGAGGGCTGCTATGTCAACCATATTGTATGTCTGAGCTGCATAATTTTCATTTTGGACCCATTAGACCATGGAATAAATGTGTGGGGTAAATGTTTCAAGGCAATCCTTCAAGTAGTAACTTGACCTAATGTTGGGACAAATCTTTGTAAATAAACAACAAACCATCCAATCAGCTCTTAATAAATTCTAATAACAAGACGTACATTCTTACCCCAATAACATCTTCAGACCACAATACCATCTTCTAAGGCTAATTATGCCATTATGATACAATTTCTTTCAATTTTTGGTTTGCTGAGCAGATGATTCATCTGTATAAGAAAGAACTTCCTGTTGCTTTCAAGACAACATTTTAAATATTAACTAATAATCTATATTAAAAATATGGTTATGTTTTGTTCAAAGATTAGGTTTAATTTACATGTATATTATTACCTTGACATTTCTTTCCTTTGAAAGCAAAAACTGATGAATACATAATTAATATTTTGGGTAAAAAACATTTGCAACACATGTAACATCTGCAAAATAAACAAATCTCCCTCACTCTGTGTATTTTGAAGATAACGTCTGGCTTAGTTAAGCAGAGCATGTCATTGTTCCCTTTCAGATTTTTGGGATGATTAGCAAACTCTGATCCACGAAAATCCTCCTCCTGTAGATGCTCCTTCTGTATCATTGTACCCATTCCACCATCAAATATCATTATCCTCTCCCTCAGTGTTTGCATCAGCTCTGCAGCCACACCTGAAACAGCAATTATCACAAACTGAATCATGGCACCCATTCCAACATAAAATATCATTATCATCTCCCTCAGGATCTGTATTAGTTCTGCAGTCATCTAATATAGAACTCAACCTTCTAATAATAACCACCTCTCTCTTATAGCCATTGTCTATCCATTTTTATTACATAATAATAATAATATTAATAATAATAATCTAAATAATAATAATAATAATCTAAATAATAGTGAAGACTTTGTATAGCGCCTAATCTTTAAAAGCTCAAAGTGCTTTACAACATATTAATATTAGAGTCATGATGTCATTATAACAAGAGAACAAAGTGTTATTGAGTTCACTCACCCAACATATTCATCCAAACCCCCAAACAAACAGGACAGTTAGTATGATGTTTTCTGACATTGAACGTTTCTTAAAAATATTTTTTAATAATGACTGATTAGCATCAATGGTGGCAATTTTAAAGGCTTTATGCCAGGGTGCTTTCCACAAAATTATTAAGAATTCTTGTAAGAATCCTTTTAACAGCAGCCAAATTGTATAATTTATCTTAAGGTTTTTCTGCTTTTAGTAACATGCAGTTTTTGCTGTCAATGATGTCACTGGTATCAAGCTGAAAAGCCTTTTGAAAAAAAATCAAAATCAGTTCAGCAGGTTTTCAGTTGTGTTAGGTTTTTTAAACTTTTGTAATGATGGATCTGCATCTTTACTTGGTACAAAAATGAAAGGCCTTTACCCCACAATGCTGTCTGTCAAATTTGTTCCAAGTCTGTATACATTTGAAAAGAAATCACTGAAAGGTTTGTATATTTTTAGTAATGGCACCCATATCTGATGGCTGATTGACATTTTGAACAAATCTGAAAGACCTTTATTAAACAAATGCTTTCAGTTAAATATGGTTTTGCAATTTTTTAGACAAAGTCTTTCAAAGGTTTTTAATCATTAGTATTAGAAAACACCCATGCATAATTTAAGCATCTGAAAGACCTTAACGCAACTCACTTTAAATTGTTTTTATCTAATTTTACTAATGGTTGCCATATATTGTGGACATATCATCTTTTAACTCTTTACCTCATTTAAGCACCTTTGGATCCCTCCACTCCATTCTCATGGAAGCAACTTCTGAACCTGCTGTAAACATTGGCCATTTTGAACTGATTTTTGTATTGCCCCTTTGAGGAAACCCCTATATTTGATACATTTACTATATTCACTGACGTGAATGACCATTACATTAGATCATGTAGTTAGTTACTGTTTAAGGTCTAATCATAATATGCTATTTAAAATAACTGGGTTGGATTCTCCACTCTCCAAAAATAGGGGCTGTGGATTTAGTTCAATACATTCTGGAGTTTTTATGATTAGAATCATGACAATGAAAGCTTCAATAACACAGGTAAAGGCTGATATTGATGTTAGGCATCAATGAGTTTATTATTTATCATGTTCAAATGATTTAGATGTAGACAAAGAACTGGTAAATTTCAAGTACATGTATGAGAAATGGCATCTATGATCAGATTTTACTGTTAAATCTTTCTATAGATAATAGATGTGTCCCAAAAATGTAAAATGGTTAGAACTGATTTTGAACATAACATATTCTATACTACTTAACAGTTAACAGATAGACCTATGTGTAAGGAGTCAAATTTGTGTTCTGCACTGCATTTTGTAATTTTGGTACATATATATCAACTCTCTAGAAAGCCAAACAGTCTATGAGGTAAAAGGTTGACTAGAAAAAATAGGCTACAATTTGTTGAACTTGAAGAAAATGGCTACCAAAATACATGCCCTTTGTTATAATTTTTTTTCCAAACACGATTCTCGGTACAATGTAAAGAATACATGTAATACTGTACCTGCTGAAAATCTGATTACTGGAAATGTCACTAATGCCTCCTGGTGGCAAAACTATCATAACATCAATTAGGATTATATATAATGATGTTGTATATATAAGTACAGGTAATAAGCGCTTTAAGTACTAAAGTTAAACTGACTATTAGATGTGCCAATCAATTTCAGAAATTGTTTCTTCAAAAAAAAGTGCTAGGATCACTTAATCAGTTAAAAGGATATAAATAAACTTAAAGAAAACAAAACTATCAAATTGCTTTCTTTAATATTAATACATTTTTTCTTTAAAGAAACATACTGCACCTTAATCTGAGTCTGGCATTCCCAGCTTCCATCACATTCCAGACAATTGAAATATAGGTCACTGGAACTTGAAAACACATCCATTTGCTTCAGTTAGAATTTGAGTTTGGTTTTTAAAGGCATCAGAGTAAGTAAGGTCTAACTATAGGAATATGATTTTAATCTGTAGAACAGCACTGATATGGGATGCAATGTGTGTGAGATATTCCTGAAAATTTGATTTCTTATACCGATGTTAGTTGACCTTGGAACATGCTACACAGTGACATTAATTAGCCAGTCAAATGGCAACCCAAAAACAAAAATATCAGGCTCAATCTCTTATACCGTATGACATGAGGTAAGAAAGACTGGCTGGTGAAGCTGGAATTCCATGAGTGAAGAGTGCATGATTCCTGTTCCTTAAACTCTGCTGACAGCCCTGCTCCTAATTTTAAACACAATTTCTACAGCAAGATCATTCAAATTACTGTTTTTCTATAATGTTGGTTGGAGATTTTCCTAAAATTTAATTGAGGCACAAGCTATGTAATTTTACATACAAACTTTACTAAATTAAAAATGACATTATTTTCGAACGTTTACAAGTTTCAAACAAAATTTATAGCACTTTCATTGCTTAATGTCAATGGCAAATGCATTGCTGAATTCAATAGTTACTGAACACTACTATGACATGGTTCAATCAAGCCATCATGGTTATTTTTGTTGCAGTAGACCAAATAAATCTTTAGGTACACCAATACTACAATACTGTGTCAAACTATTTATGGGAACATGCCAGAATAAACGGAAACAAAAAAGGATAATACCAGAAAAAATTATTCAGAAACCAATTCTACTTACTTCTAAAAATAGTTATACCTTTATTTCCATTTATTTCAATTAATTTATACTGATGTTGGTTATTCTATTCTTTTTTTTTTATATACGGATGCAACTTGGGAACACACAAGAATATCGAAAGAAGAAAAAAAAAATCAGAATATATATATATATATATATATATATATATAGAGAGAGAGAGAGAGAGAGAGAGAGAGAGAGAGAGAGAGAGAGAGAGAGAGATAGATGAATACTGTACTTTGTCAGCAAGATATTTGCAGGAGTCAAGATCTGGGTAGTGCTAATATGCTGTTATTATCGTTTAACTAAACTACTCATTTTGTTGTGCCTGAATTTAAACATTTTTAACTTTTTTTTACTCAGCAAGTCATTATTTTCGACAGGTAAAACAACACAAATTAGTAGTTAAGAATTGTACATACATCACAGAAAGTGTTGAAATATGAAAATATAAAAGCTGCTAGGCTATTATTGGTATCATATGGAAACAGTACTATAGGATGAAATTCAAAAACTATATTTTAGTTCTTAATTCTTTGTCTGTCAGTTCACCTATATGTGCCAGTACCAATTTGTTTTGCCATTCATGTTCACCCATTCACTCTTTTTTGTTTTGTTTTTTTTACCAAGTATTTCCATTTCTCCTAGATGCCATAGTTGTAGTTGTCCTGTCAGATGAGATTACCATTTGGGATCATCTGGGATAAATTTGCACAACTTTGCATGATCTTTTTCACACAGTATTTCTTTAAGTGCCAAAAGACTTTCTATTCCCGAAAGGACAAAAAATCAGTTTATTTTTTCTTTATTCCTCTACCAAATTCAAGGATTATTTTTTTTAATGGAAGATAATGACATAACACAATGACAAATGCATTTACACAGATAGTAAATCAGGTTCAAGTTGTTGTCACCACACTTAAAAAAAGACACTGAAACAGCTCTCAACCAGGAAATTGGTCCTCTGTATGGAGAAATTTGTCTTTCCAATGTATTGAAATTACAGATTGATACAATGTAAGTGTTAGTGAGAAATTAGACTATATTTTCTTTTATTTCTTTTATAAAATTCAATTTGTTTAAAAATGAAAGATAAAAGACACATTGACTATAGCATACAGTTTGTAAAAATTACTTGTGAGAAGAGCACTTACTTGCAAAAAGAAAAGAAAAACAAAACCATTATTTTAATTACTTGTTAAACTTCCATGTTTCTTATTTTTAAAGGAAAGAATTCAGTGAACAACATTTTAAAATCAAATCATCTTTATAACATGCCAATATCATTTGACTGATCAGTGCAAACCATGACACCTTTAAAATACTTGCAATAACAATATACAAGTGCAACAACACTACCTATTTCCTTTATTGCTTGATTAAATGGAATATATTTTAAGAAGACTTAAGATAAAATTACACTGAAGTAATCCATGCATAACTTTTCAACGCATATTTACTATATTATTTTAATGATTTGCAATATATAGAAAGAGATGATTCCATTCATTAAAAGAACAGAAAGGTTCACTGATCTTACACGAGTAAGTCCATCTTTGAGTAATAATGCCATCCATTACAACAGGATCATTGGGGTTTACTAATTTTTTGTTTGCTGAATGAGAAGTTCTTGACCTTTCCACCCTTTTTCTTTTGGTTTTGGTTAGTCTTTTTCCCCGAAGATGGTATTATATGTACCACCATTCTAGTTCCATTCATGAACACAATAGCATTAGGGTTAGTTTTCTATGATTAATGGAAATCATTAATAAATAAATGTGAGTTCTTTTCGCAAGCCAATTTAGGACCACAATGTCAAGAAAATGCATGCTTTAAATAAATTAGTCAGTGTATTTTGTCATTATCATTCACATTTAAGAATATTAAATTTGATAATGTAATTTATAAAATATTAATTTTTTCCGGACCTATTTCATCTCTTTGCGAAAAGAAGTCTTTATAAGGTGTACCATACAATCTTCGTATAAAATGAAATTGTCAACACTTAACTTTTCACAAGATTTGTTCGTGCACATACAGTCGAAACAAGTAAACAACTGACTTTCATGTGGATGATCAGAATATGCTAATATTGGGCTCCAACTTGGAATACGCCATTTCTCGAGAAATTTCGCGCAACAACTTGGAATTTCTAATTGTTGCGCTATTTCTCGAGAAATTGCATGGCCGTTGGCTCCAACTTGGAATAGCAATTTCTCGAGATATTGCACGCAACAACTTGGAATTACACATAAATCTGCGTCCTTTTACTTTTGTAAATTCTAAGCATTATTTTATATTAGTTTTCAGATATATATATATATATATATTGATTTGACCTGATTATTGTTTTCTGTATTTTTTAAATAACTTTAATTGAAATATGTTTCACAAAATATTTGTATTTGAAATATGTTTCGAAAAAATATTTGTGCTTGAAATATATGTTTGTAAAAATCTTTAATAAAAATAATACTATATTTAAATATAGATGTATTTTGTATACATTGTTACTTCCTGTCTTCTGCCATTTTTTAAAAATTAATAATTTTGAATAGTATTGTAAATCTAGGAAAGGTCTTGGAACATATTAAACATTTCAAGGGACTATTTATATTGTCCCACTGAACTTAATTGGGGTTATTCCAAGTTGTTGCATGATGCTTGCATGTAACATTTTGGAATTTTGTCCCAGAATGATGGATTTAAAGGTAGGAAAGGTCTTGAGTGGAGATGTAGCAGAAAATTAATATTTGGAACATATTAAACATCTCAAAGGACTATTATTGCTGCCCAATAGGGTAATATTTCACAGCCTAGGGTGTTTAATGTTACTTCAGTGAATGTTGTATGATGCATACATGCCATATTTAAGAAATTAATCCTTTGAAATACTATTGTAAATCTAGGAAAGGTCTTCAAGGGAGTTGTTGCAGAAATAGACTATTTGGAACATATTGAAGGTCTAAGGATATTGTTATTGTTGTCCCACTGAACTTAGTTGGGGTTATTCCAAGTTGTTGTATGATGCTTGCATGCAACATTTTGGAATTTTGTCCCAGAAAGATGGATTTAAAGGTAGGAAAGGTCTTGAGTGGAGATGTAGCACAAAATTAATATTTGGAACATATTAAACATCTCAAGGTAGTATTACTGTTGCCCATTAGGGTAATATTTCACAGCCTAGGGTGTTTAATGTTACTTCAGTGAATGTTGTATGATGCATACATGCCATGTTTTAGAAATTAATCCTTTGAAATACTATTGTAAATCTAGGAAAGGTCTTCAAGGGAGTTGTTGCAGAAATAGACTATTTGGTACATATTGAAGGTCTAAGGATCTTGTTATTGTTGTCCCACTGAACTTAATCGAGGTTATTCCAAGTTGTTGCATGATGCTTGCATGCAACATTTTGGAATTTTGTCCCAGAAAGATGGATTTAAAGGTAGGAAAGGTAATTAAATATTAATTATGATCGTAAATTAGATGACATCAATACACTAATGACTCCGTGGTTGTAGATAGTTCTTATCCACTATGGGAAAAATATTGTGATAAAAGCGCTTGCTTTTTTTCTCCAAATAAATCAGATATTAATAAATTTTCTAAATCCTCCAGATTGGTTCATAATCAAAATTAAATAGTTTAATCTTCAAGAACTTGTGGAAAGAATCAGCTGACAAGATAAAGTGAAAAGTAATAAATAAAAATTATGAAGAAGGGGGAATCGCAATGATTGATTTTAAAAAATGTAATTTGTTCACTCGAAATTACAGAAGACAAGACTTGTGTTGAAAAATAATTGTAAGGAAGTCCTTGGGATGGTTACCATTGTACAGGGAATATGAAATTAAAATATTTAAAAATGATTTTCCTTATGACCGTGACTTCGGTGGATGCTACAACTACCATCAGTAGTCAATACACTATTACAATTCAACGGTTTTCATAATTTCGCTGGGTCATTCATATTCTCTGCAATCTTAAATTAATAGATGTTATGTAAACATATTTTTTTTATTATTTGCGTACATCAAAATTAATTTGATAGGTTTATAAATGTTGATTCCAAATATAAACAAAACAAGTTTCAAAGATTTAATCACTGCTCAGCAATTGCTGATGAGTTTAGAAAATATAGAAACTTCATTTTAGATGTCATTAATACAGTTTATACTATATTTGTACTTTGATGACATTGTTCACAAGTGAATGTCACAACCTGTCTTAAATTCCACTTTAAACCGATGAAAGCGAGTGGAAAATATACTTACTTTATGCTTTAACTTCGCCAATTTCGCTGACGAATTGTTGCAGAAACCTACATCTTGAACTTTCCCATCCAGAAGATTGAATACATTATTGACAAACACCTTTGTCACAGATTTATTTGTGGTCTTGTTGCTTACGTATTTTTCCGTGCAAAACGATTCATAAATATCTATGTCAACATCCTTCAGTCTTAACACTCTAATGAAACTCATGTTAAGCCAGCAGCTCGGTCTATTTATATCGGTTCGCATGGTCACGCAATTTCTCGAGAAAAAGCGCAACAACTCGGGATTCCGAATTGTTGCGTCATTCCAAGTTGGAGCCCAACATTAACATGTAGGGTACCTGTCATGTGTATAAAACAAACTTTATAAAATGTACATATTTTTTAAAGATTTTACCATTTGAAATCTGCTCGGATTGCGTAGTTGGAGGCATTTTTAAAGCTATTTTATCCCTCATTTATCTGATATGTTCTGAGGAGTTAGAGCAGCAGGTATATCTCCACGATGTTGACAATTTACGGAGTGCAGATCCAAATGAGTCGATTAGGAACTTCACACACAAGTTATCGTATCGCGCATGCGCTTAACTGCAAATAACGATTAAAGGAAGTGACGCACTGTTTGCTTCGTGGACGGTGTTTGCTTTACTGTTGACGCCTGTGGTTTTTTTCCAAAAAGAGGAAAAGTTTTAGGTCAGTAATTATACTATCAGTCTTTAAAACACGATATTTATGTTTGATAAATCTGAAATAGTTTACCTTGTTGTTAATGTAATAATTCGTAAACAAATTGATGTCCTGACAAAGTCACCACAGTAGCTGTCAAAACATTCACAGGTCCGTATTGTTGAGTAACATGTTTCCGAGGAAGACCTAAACCTGAGAATATACATTTTACGCATTTGTTAAAACAAACCACAAAATGCTTTATTTAAAAACTTTGTTATAGGCCTTTGAGTCAGTACACTAAGTTTCCTCAACAAGATAGCTACTATAAAGTTGCTCTTCAAATACCAACATATGTCAGAAAACTCGCACAATAGATACTACCGGATGAGAAAGCAAATTACAGGTATAACTTTTTCCCTAGAACTATCAACGATTGGAACAGAAAAGAAATTGACATCGTCGAGATAAAAGAAAGTAAGGCTGTCGAAGAAGCCTTACAGTTTTTTGTTGTTTTTTTTTAAATGGTGTAACGCCATTTTTCAGCACAATATAGGCTATTTATGGCGGCCAGTATTAATGGTGGAGGAAGAACCCAGAGAACCTCGGAAAGAACCACCGACCCATGAGAAGCTACTGGCAAGCTTTCTCACATACCCACATTGTCCGAATCCAAGACTCGAACCACCGCAGACAGGTGAGATGGCAGTGATTCTTAAGGACAGCGCTTTAGACCACTTAGCCACTCAGGGCCCCCCTTACAGTTATTGGCGAAATGATTAATCTTATTAACTCACAGGTTTTAAATTGATTGTAAGAGTGCAGTTTTGAATTGCATTTATTTGGGACCAAAATGTTTGGTTAGTCTGGGGCAAAACTGATAAGTTAGTAGAAGTTCCATTGCAGGATTGATGAGTAGATTTCAGGTATATTTTCATTTATCGTTTGTTTTTTATTTCAGTAAATAATAGAAGTGCTATTGTTGTGATGCCTGTGCTAAAACAACTTGTCCTAAATGATAGCCCGGCGTAGAAGAACCAACTCTGGCTCAGAATCAGCAACATACAACCAGAATAACAGCTACCACCAAAGTGCTGGAAAAACATATACAGATAGTTCCCAGCCACAACACTTCCCAGATCCAGAGATGTCATGTAGAGATCGTACACAGGAATTTTCATCTGCAGTAAAATCACTTCAGTCAAGACAGGTAGGATCTAAATCAATACCAGGAAACATGTTTATGTTTATTTTTGAAGGTTAATCTTCTTAAATTTTGTTGCAGTTGTTTTACTTGACATTTTTGGAATTCACTTGATCAATTGTCACATAGTATTGTGCTGATCTTTCGTTTAACCATATATATATATATATATATATATATATATATATATATATAATTGCTTTTATGTCACATTCTTATGATGAACATGAACAACCAGGTATTGTGCTGGGCTTTGTCAATGTCGCAAATTGCGATTTTTGTTTCAGTATTGGCAATAAAATATACCATCTTTTGATATTTTTGGTGACAATATTTTTGGCTGTTAAAAATTGTATTCACAGTCAAAGGGTTTGGAGTTGAGAGATTCAAGAGCACCATGACAGGAAAAGCCACAAACTTGCCTATAAAATTGCACTTGAATCTATTGTTACATAAACAAATCCTTTGTTTATTTTGATAAACCACCCGAAGATTTCATTGATATTTCATAATCTGCTTATGCTATCATGCCTCAGTACTTGGTGTTTTAATATAATCCAGATAGCTATACTACCTGACTTGCCATAACTAAATGACTACAATCAACCTGACAGTGGCAATTTTTTCCATTTTGAAAAGTGTACCCCCAGAAGAAAAGTCATTTTGAAACATAACAGAAAACTGATTACCATTGAAGCATCAATCGTTCTGTATATATACTCAGCAGATGAAAAAGAAATTCTGTGTCCGTCAATGTTTTACAATTATTTGATGTTTCCACAGCAATAACAAAACAAGCATTCATTTGGTCATTCAAAGCAAGTCCAAAAGAAAGTCAGCAACAAACATTGTGATTGGAACATATTTATTGTGCCATTAGTTTCCTATTTGCAACAAAATAGTTCATGCTTACAATTACCATCAATGGTAGTTTTAAAACCCAACTTAAAGTTCCAATATTTTGAAACAATAGATATCTGGCTGTTGAGTTAAATGAAGGTGGAACATCTCGCAATAATGTGAAACTTTTTGATCTTTTCACTTTTTCATTTCCCAGTGAATAGCCTCATCCACAAGGTACTTCTGTATCATTGTAGTTGTCTCCATCTGATATAATTGAGGCCAGTTTCAGTACATATACATGTAGCACATAAAAACTATACAGCCACATGTTACTATAATAATAAAGTGAATTGTTTAAGGAACATGTTTGTAGACAATGGGATAAAGATCAGTTGATGGCTACCATTCTTTATATATATGTTTTAGTTGTCATTTCTAATAGGATTTTACTGTTACAGTAATTTTTTAACATATGATCGAATACTCGAATTCATGGATTTTTCATATGCATGTATATTATTTAACACATTATTGAGTGTACTACACAAATGTAAGTTGTCAATATACAAATAGTATTTCAGACTAGAAGTCTTTGTTTAATCAAAATTTCCATTTTCTTTTCTCTGCTGAAATGCTAGTCACTGATGTCAGATCAAATTTCAATTGATTTTTAGCCCCTCTACACTTATGTAAACATCCGCTTATGTCAGAAATAGTACCTTTGTCCCGAGGATATCAATGTAAATGGATTATAATGTATTATGTACAGAGGTCTCGGAAATGCTTAATTACGCGTATTTGGATGCTAATATTTGGTCTGGGATGCAAATTCAAAGATTTGCCAGCCCAGCTTCTACAACCTACTGAGTGAGAATATGTTGATTACTTTATCATTTTAGCTGTGCTGATATTTACAATGACAGAATTTAGTGGTTAAAATAGTCCCCAGATGAGTCGGCTGTATTAATAAGAGTATATAAAAAGAACATGTTGCAATAGCTGGCCGGCAAGTTCAAAGACTTTGACTAGCAGCTTGGGTGGGAAAATGTGCTGAAATTTACGACTGAATTCAGAGACGGAAAAGATCCAAAGATGTACATGTGTTTATTATAATATTATATGAGTACACCAGAACTTTAGCTTCCATTATTATGTTCATTTCTGATAGTAGCCAAATAAATAGTGCATGTGACCTCGAAATCAAGACATAACAAGAGTTGGACAAAACATTGTTTGCAAATCTGATATTTGGGGTTAAATGGCAAACTGAAAAAGATTTTAATGAAATTCAGAAGAGTGCTTAAGTTTCTAGAACTGACAGTTTGGATGGAATAGTAGCCAAGTGTAAGAAAGTGTGTGATACCTGGCGTAGTGTTTGTAATACGACCATTCATTGCATTGACAAAAATCAGTCTCGCTATGAAGGACTAACAAGAGTTATACCACTGTCAGGCTTTTTTGTGCATCTAAAGTCACCAATTTTGGTGCAAAACCCATACCGAATTCAATTGATGAAAATAAAATTCTGCAATGCTTACCAATTGAAAAGCTGCATTTATCACCAGAATATTATGTTCAAAATAATACAAAGTTTGGACAAATATCACTCCATGACTCAAGATATGGCGGTCTATTCTGAGCAAAGCTTTTCAAAAGATGTAAATGTTTATGCATCAGGCTATGGAAACAAAATACATTACTTTGGACTCTTTCTGGCATTTTAGCCAAAAATTGAATTTGCAACCAAAACAACACATGATCCATTGTTTACATAAATGACTTATCCTTGTGCAGAATTACCAGACACACCGAATACGCTGACAGTTATACATGTCAATGTTATAAAGAATGTGAAAATTAAATGCAATGGCTACCATCAGTTCTTCTAATCTGCAAAGTTCAACATTGTCTGGTATGGGACTCCAATTATTACCAAAATGGGAGTCCTTGACTCCTAGTTTTAAAATCCTAGCGAGACCTCGGATGTAAATGGCAACATTTTGCCAATTGGTGACAAAATATTGAGTTTAGTGAGTTTTGGTGACAACTTTTTAAAACCCAGTGCCATTCTTGACAGCTCAACTAATCCCCTTTTATGTCACTGGTGGCACTGTATGACCCATGAATGTTAGTAATGCCTGATGGTGGCACTATGACCCATTTATGTCACTCATGTCTACTGGTGGTACTGTATGCCTCTTTTATTACAGTCATGTCTGCTAGTACTAGTGGTGCCTTTTTTGTCAGTAATGCCCACATGTCTCACTGCATGCCCCTTTTATTTCTTTGATGCCTAATGGTGATACCACATGACCTATTTATTTAATTAATGCCTACAGGTGGCACTGTATACCCCTTTTATGTCATTAATGCTTACTGGTTGTGCTGTATGCTCCTTTTGTTTCCATGATGTCTCATGGTAACACCATATGCCCCCTTTATATCAGTAATACCTACTCGAGGCACTGTGTCACCCTTTTATTTCAGTAATGCCTCCTGGTGACGCTATGCCCCTGTTATGTCAGTGATACCTTGTGGTGACACTGTATGTCCATTTTGCCAGTAATGCCTACTGATGGCACTGTATGCCTCATTTATCATATTAATATACTGGACCATAGACCATAGGTTTGCAGTTAAAGAATGCTGCTGATGAAATAATTCATGACATATTTTCTATATCCAACAAAAATGTCATCAGTGAAGATATAAAGTATAAGGAAATTATGAAAATAATAACTTTGGTAAGGTTATTACTGTTCAGAAAGTAGCATGGCTAGTGGCATCCCATTATTTCTGTTTAGTAAGAGATCTCTATAAGTATTGCTGTGTAAAGAAGTTGATCTCTGACTCTGGACAACATTCAGACTACCGTAAATCTTTGGAAGTTTGTAACAAATCCATATGTTGGTGTGTACTGTTTTATGATCTATTCTAAAAATGTGGGGTTCATGATTAAAAAGATTCTACTGAGATGTAAATAAGAAAAATACATAGTATGATACTTTTGCTACAGAAATCATTCTTTCATTGAAAAAGTCAGTTAACAGCACTATAAGAACCTATTAAATAGGTTTTTCATGTAAAATTCATGTTTTAGTTTCATCTTTTAATTCGGTTTCAGAGTAATCAATGTGATGTGCCTTTAAACATGATAAATGTTAATCTACCATTTGTCTGTGCGCATATCTGAGAACATAAGTGCTGACTTAAGCTGTCAAAAGTTTATTAAATGTCTACCAGATACCTGTCAATCCTAGATGTTGAGTTTCCCAGGTACATGTACATTGTACATGTACTTGATTCAAGGAAATGATATGAAATGTGAACCTGAACTGCTTTGTTGTAGGTTTATACATACCAAACCTTCAGAGGTATAAACATAATTATTAATAACAGAGGTCTCAGAAGTGCTGACTTAAGCTGTCAAAAGTTTATTAAATGTCTACCAGATACCTGTCAATCCTAGATGTTGAGTTTCCCAGGTACATGTACATTGTACATGTACTTGATTCAAGGAAATGATATGAAATGTGAACCTGAACTGCTTTGTTGTAGGTTTATACATACCAAACCTTCAGAGGTATAAACATAATTAATAATAACAGAGGTCTCAGAAATGCTTAATCCCACATATTTGGATGCCAATTTTGTATCCAGACACAATCACTTATGGTAGGAGTCCTCCATATGCAAGAAAAGGCTAGGTGGCAAATTCAAAGGTTTGCAAGTCCTGCTTCAACCACATGCTAAGTGGGAAAATGTGTTGATCAATTGATCATTTTAGCTGTGCCAATATTTACAGCGAAAGAATTCAGGGACTGGAAGACCCCCAGATGTTCAGGTGGTCACATTATAAGAGTACATAAAAAGAACATGACACAATAGCTGGGCAGCAAGATCAAAGACTTTGACTAGCTGCTGAATCGGGGAAAATGTGCTGATATTTACAATGACTGAATTCAGAGGCAGAAAGGCCCCAAGATGAACATGTAGTCATTATAATAGTATATTAGATGAACAATTATAGCTTTCATTATTGTGTTTATTTCTGAGCTAGCAGAACTAAGTATTGCACGTGACCTACAAAATCAAGACTTAAACAAAATGTCATTTGAAAAATTGGATAAGTATTTTGGGGGTTAAACAGCAAATTGATGAAGATTGTAATGTGATTTTGAGGAGTACTAAAGTTGTTAAACTGCTAGTTCATATGGAATAGTAGCCAAGTGTACGAAACAGTGTGATACCTGGCAGAGTGTTTGGAATAAAACCTTTCCTTTGACTGACAAAATTTAGTCTCACTCTAATGGCCAGACAAGAGCTATATGTTAGTGGTGTAAAAAAACAAAAATTAAACTCAATGGCAACAACTGGTTCATATGGACATTTAGCCACTTCTGGTATACCCAATAAACGTCTAGAAGGGGACTCCTATTTTTATTGAGTCCTGGATTCCTAGTTTTAAAAGCCTAGCAAGACCTCTGAATAATACAAGTGGCAAAAAGCCTAATCTGATTATAATAAGAGTAATCTGTATATTACATGCCATAATTTCAGAAAACGGTATGAAAAATGTACATTTATTCTGCCACTTACCTGGATCTGCCATTGGTTTAAAAAAAATCACAAATAGGCTAAATCCAGGTGGATTAATACAAGAATACAGACATGAAACAAAATGATAAATCATTATACACAGTATTTACTTTAAGAAGTTTAGATGTCTAGCTTTCAATGACTGGTAATGAAGTCGACAAATTATGAATGCTCTATTATATCAATGTTGATTTTTTTTCTTCAGAATTTGGAAGGCACTGTTAATTTGTCCTTTTCTGTTCTTCATCTTAACTAAATCCCTCTTCTCTAACAATTTTCAGTCATATAAATTCCACAAGTCACATCAATAAAGCCCATTTCACTTAATATAGGTACCATTGTTGGGTTTTTTTTTCAATAGAGACCAGTCCACTAAATAACTATACTTAAAAATATATTGAATGTGTGACACATAGTTTCAGATTCAAGAAAAGAATGAAACTATTTGATGTGCATGTTCAAACAGTCACACATGCCGAAAATATGAGGTCACTAGACAAAGGTCTGTAATGGATGAATGTGCAGCAGTCAACAGTCACATGACACGAACCATGAACTGTACTAATTTTTCTGTGTCTCACTCACTTCTGATGTTGACATAATCTTTGATTTGAACATGGAAATTTGTTATTTTGTTTTTTAACATGAACTAAATGGGAAACTGATGGCTGTTTTTATTACCTGGGTAATTATGAATTTGTGAGTACCCATTGGCATCTTTAGTGATGACTGTTTTGCTCTGATTTGCTGAAGTGCTTGTTGCTTTGTACAAATTAGTTAAAAAAGACCTGTTTTGTATTATCCAATTAATTATATCTTTCGCATCAGATTCAAAAAAGGATGTGGAATAATAAATAAAAGTTAAAAGGCATACAAGTCATATCCACCTAAGAGCTAGTGTTTGTGGTAATTTTTAAGGTAACCTCTTTTTCAGTTGACCAATATTATCACATAAGTAACATAGAGACATTATCTAAAAATAGGAAAGAAGCAAGTGAATGGAGTACTCTTTGCATGAAAAGCTTTGTTTTCAATGGTGCATTTCATTTTTAAAGAAGCATGTTTCTCAGTTTGTGATTTAAGAATTGGTACTCTGAGATTTGTTAAGGATGAACAAGAATTTCACTATAAAGTACAATGAAATCATGGCATCTGTATTTTACTAATATAACATTTTTGTACAAACAATAAGTTTTGACATTAACAGTTGTTGTTTTACAAAATTTAATATCTCGGGTTTTAAAAAGATTTTTTTTTTGGTGATACAATAACACTTAAATATATATCACATTCACATGTGAAAAGCAGTGAAGTGATAACATGTTTTTGTAGTTACAACATTTATATTGAAACCAGAGCTCCGAGTGGTTGAGTGGTCTAAAGCACTAACCATTACAGATCACAGCCATCTCACCTCTGTTTGCATGGATTTGAGTCTCGGGTTTGGCTAACATGGGTATGTGAGAAAGCTTGCCATTAGTTTCCTGTGAGTCATTGGTTCTTTCCGAGGTTTTCCCAGGTTCTTCCTCCACCATTTATACTGGCCACCATGTATAGTCCATCTTGTGCTGAAAAAATGGCATTACACCCTACAACAACAGCAGTAACAATTTTAATGATCTTTCAGTGGCTGGTTATATTGAAAATAAAGGTAATTTTATCCAGAAATGCAAGTAACATCATTAGAAAAAGCATTTTAGTTACCATTATTCGCAGGACAATTATAAAACAAGTTTAAACCATTAAATAGCCCCTTCCCTATCTTCTCATCCAATTGGATTGGCATCCCCTTATTAATTTTCAGAGATCCCTTAGTAACTTGAACCTTCACTTAAACTATGGTCCATGTTTTTGGACTCCATTTTGCTCAAGTTATCGAGTGAGAGTTGCAACAGTGTTCATGATGGCTATAAAGTGGATGGAAGTTGTAAGTGGGGGGGGGGGTGTTAGGCTATACATGTTGTAACAAGAATATTAAAACACTTCCAAAATTCGCAAAAATATGGTAGTTATGGCAAAATAATTCAAGTAGCATTGATTTTAAATTATCAAAATATTGAGATGCATGACCATTCTAATGTTATTGTGGCTTTGTGATAGGCCTTATAGAGAGGAATCACTGTCCATAATTCAGTCCATTCAAATATTTACTAGAAATGTTCATCAGTCCATCCAAGTTTTTACTGAGATGTCCAGTCTATTATAGTCAATTCAGGTTTCAAAACAAAATATACCATTGTACTTTGTTCTTTTTTCCCTAGGGAAATGGATTAGTGGCTACCAGACAAAATGCAGCACTCAGGCAAAGAAGTGAATTTACACAGATTGCAAAGTGAGTAACAAATCCATTTAGATACTGTCCTAGTATTTAACAAAATTGTGTAACATTACAGCTACATTTTGTATAACATAATAAATTTGGTACATATGTTTAGCTCAGGCATTCGACTTTGTATGCGCATCCAAAGTTTGGCTTTCTATTTTCCCACAATATTGCTCGACATGGCTGTGATCACGCCTGCTTAATATGTAAGTGAAATTTCACTGAACGGAATACTGTTCACTCATTGGTTAAAAGAAAATGACATCCTTTATATATTTGTAACTTACTTTCAGTTGGCAAATGAGAAGGTAGTATTCCATTCAGTGTGTTCTTGCATATTAAGTGGGCACGATCATGCCAATGTTGAGAGCAGTATCATGTGAAAATTGTCTAGCATTTCTTAAAGGTATGATAGTAAGCCAAACTTTGGATAAGCATACAGAGTTGAATGTCCTGGCTAGACATCTGTACCAAAATTATTATGCTATGCAAATCATAGCTTGAAATAACAGCATTCATTCTTAAATGAGTTGCACAAGAAAGAAGAGACGTGTCCTCCATTGTACATGTAATTACTATATTGTGCTTGTATGACAGGTAGATTGTAAGCAATGATAAGAGCCCCTGTGGAAAGATGAGAACTTTTTCAAAGTACGGTCAAAATTTACAAAAAAAAACTTTTTATGCACGTAATTGCTAATATTTGTAATGTAGATTATTTTACAACTCAGTGCTCTAAAACTTAGTAACAGAAATGTTTGAAAACCAGCAGATTTTGTAAAATTCAACACATTTTTTCCCTAGAATACATAGGGAAAATCAAAAAAGAACAGAGAGCATTGTGAATTAAATCCCAAACAGATGTAAAAGTTATATTGTAAGTCTTAAATGTATGAAGTTCCAACTGAATTCCATTGGTAATCCATATAAATTCTAAAGGGGCCCAGATTGGCCGAGTGTTCTAAAGTGCTCTCCATTACGGATTACTGCCATCTCACCTCTGTCTGGGTTCGAGTCTCAGATTCGGCCAATGTGGGTATGTGAGAAAGCTTGCCAGTAGCTTCTCGTGGGTCGGTGGTTCTTTCCAGGTTTTCCGTGGGTTCTTCCTCCACCATTAATACTGGCTGCCATGTATAGCCTGTCATGTGCTGAAAAATGTTAAACCCTACAACATATAAATTCTAATAAATGTGCTGACGTGCCTGTATTCTTGAATATGCTAATGTGCCAATGGTCTGGAGTGGCGAGAAGTTAAGTCTTTTGATTAATCACAATAATAAAATCAAATTACCCTTATCTGAATTCACTATAATTCCAGATCAATGTTGTTGTCCAAGAATATTATTGAATACTTTGTAACTTCAATGAATTATTATTTGAATAACAAAATCCATCCAAATTAAAAACTGAGCACAGCAATAATACTAATTTTGCTTCAATGTTAAAGGCAAGAATGCATAATTGTTCATGTAAAACAACATTATATATTAGCCAAGACACAGTATTAGAGCCAGGATGTAGGTCAGTTTTCTTCCTAAAACATTCACAATTGTCAACAAGTTAAGGAATTTCCAAATGAGAAACTTATATCCAACATTCAGACAGAAATAAACATTTATTTTTCTTGATAATGATCTGAATATTTAATCTATACTCATACTGAAATATAAGTTTACCAAAGAAAATGTCACTGGTCAGGCATGCCATTAACTTGATTTTGGACAAAGGTCAATTACGTAATGCAGATATATATAAAGTCATTGTAATAGCCAACAATACAAATTAAATATACATAACTATTATGAAACCATTTGTTTGGAAGTATGTTTCATTTACAATAAGAAAACATTTGTAAATTACTTCAGTAGAAGAAATAATAGTTTCTTTGGAAATTTTCTTAATACAACCGATTTTATATTTCAAAATATTGTTTTTTTATTACAGGAGAATTGGTAGAGATATTGCCAACACTTTTGCAAAATTAGAAAAGTTGACATTGTGTAAGTATTAGAGTGTACATTTATTTAGTAAGATAAAATGGTATCATGAGGATAAACTTAAGCTATTAAAATGTTACATTGATATGACATGTAAACCATTCTTGGTATGCCTAAATCTTTAGTATGCCTAATATTTACAATATGCTTTATTTGATTTTTAAAAAATATGAGAAACAAAAACTCGTTGGGCAGAATTTTGAGTACATATAAAGTTTGTAAAGTCATGCTGTTTAAGTCTTCATTGCATTCATTCAGAGTGAATGAAATGTGAACAAATAAACTTGGATGATGAAACCCACATGCTTTAAAATCCTATGGGCACATAGGTAAAATTTCAGCTTTTGCTTTATGAAGGTCAGGTATCTTCCAATCAGCTTGTGCTGACATGTCTGCAATGTTCTAAGCTTGGTCAGATCAACTCTATATTTACAATGCTTTTTGTAGAAAACTTTATATTAAATCTGGTCTATTTATCCTTACATACATCATTCTGTCTGTTCTTCTGGCTTTAGTTTTGATGCAATAACTCTCTAATTAACTTTAAATTGTATCCAGTTTGGGTATGCAGCTTGATATTGATGAGACCTAACTGAGATTGATTACCAGCAATGTCAATCAACTTCATTGTTAAGGTGACAGCATCTGATTGTCCAGAACTCAATATTAATTATAGTCCGCAAGCCCAAGTCTGGTAAATTTCATGTCGGACTAGTAGTTTTTGGACCAGAAGACTCTTGTTGTGAATTCAGTAGTTTGTTGGCCAATAAAGTTTCAGTTGAGTTAGATATTTCATCAATGAATCGTTGTGATTTTGTTTTGAAAAAAACTTGTCCCAGGTTTCAATATTTTTATGTTCAATTGGTGTTGCATAACCTGTTCTGAATGTTTATTGACAAACCCAGATACAAATTTGGAAGACTGAAGGCCTGTCTCTAAGGCAGAATAAAAGTTGATTTATTGTTTTTTGTTGTCCTGTGTGTCTCTGAGACAGTTAAAAAGTAGTAAATTTAAGAAGGTATTACACTATGGCTTTCTGTATGGCCAGCTGTTAATTTTTATGTCAGTTGTTGACAAAATCTATTGAAGATGCAACCTGTTTGAGCAGACTTTTTTTATTTGATGATAAAACATGTTTTATAGTTTTTTTTAATGTTTAACTAAGAAAAATATAATTAAAATTGTTCAAGACAATTTTTTTTATTTGGCAGTCTGTTACTAGATAGATGCAGTTTGACAACTAAGTGAATCGCTATAATTATTCATTGCAAGGAGGATTAAAATGAGGTGATAATTTGTATCTACCTTTCTGGAACTCGAGTCAGATTTGAGGCAAGAATATTTGCCAAATATATAGTTATTTAACCCAAAAGTAGGGAAGATGAATTCCTTTCATTTTCATGTTGCCTATAATTTTGAAAGAAAAAGTACTTTATTGCTTTGGATGTATCAGACTACTTGTTATATAAGAAAAATTATGTAACTTATAAAGATGGCAATTTCTTCATTTAAGTGGCAAAAAGAAAGTCCTTGTTTGATGACAAGCCAGTAGAAATACAAGAATTAACATATATCATCAAGGAAGACATAAACAGTTTAAACAAACAGATTGCACAGTTACAGGAGCTGATCCGGACAAAACAGACACAAAATGGTCAAAATCAGACTCACTCCAATTCAGTGGTTGTTGCTTTACAGGTATACATGTCTTTCTCTTCTGTCGGTAAATTATTGTTTTTAGTTGGGTTGCTAGTTATCGAGGGAGTAGTGTATACTAATACTAATTGTTACATGGTCAGCATACAACTTACTATTTACATCAACAGAGTATAATAATGCTGTTTACCACATGGTCAGCATAAATGTTCTATTTACATAAAGTGTAATAATTTACCAAATGGTCAGCATATGATGTTCTAATTACATAAAATATAATATTTTATCACATGATTGGCATACAGTGTACATAAAGTAAAATAAATATTATTGACCGCATGGTTGACATATAATTTACAATTTATATTAACAAAGTATACTACTATTTACAACATGGTTAGCATACAATATACTGTATACAATAGGTAGTTTGATAATGCTTATCTCATGGTCAGCATATAATTTACAGTTTATATTAACAAAGTATAATACTGTTTAGAACATGGTTGGCATACAGTGTACTGTTTATCAAGTAGTCAGCATATAGTGTAATAGTTACATAAGGTATAATAATACTATTTACCACATGGTCATTGTAGAATGTAATATTCATATAAAATTTAATAATACTATCTACCAGGTAGTCAGCATACAGTGTAATATCTACATAAACAAAGTTGTATAATACTATTGGCCACATGGTCAGCATACAATGTACTGTTGACAATATTATTAGTTAACATAAAATGTTGGTTAGGTTCATACAGTTAAAGCAGCGATCCTTTTTCAAGTCAATTTTTAACAAATATTATGCGCATGTAATTTGTAGAAGACGTGCTTTTAGGTCAGGCACTAATTATCTTGCAGTAACACTTGGAGAGCTCATGCTCTTTGCTCTGTTTTGCAATGCGTTAAGGTTATTATGGATTGGCTATATATATTTTCATCCACAGTGACATTTTCACAATGTGCTGAGAATCACTCTACTTGATTTAGTTACAAAATTGTCTGCACAGTGTTTTAAGTTTCTACATTGATTCCCCTCTTTTCGTGACCCATGTTTGCCATTATTCAAAATATTTTCACTGCTTATCATGGGGACAGCAAAAAAATTGTGTTCAATTATCAACTTTTCCTAAGGCCAGCAGCTTTTACATTACTTTTATTGTTACTATTTTCAGTCCCAGTTGGCAAATATGTCCAATAATTTCAGGCAAGTTCTTGAAGTCAGGACTGAAGTGAGTATGAAACTTTCTATTTTACACTTATACTTGCTGATTTTTTAAATAATTGTTTGCAAAACCTGTCATCTCTAGCTGGATTATGAATTATCTTTGTTTTTAATGTAAAATCTCTGTGTTTGAAAAGACTTTTAAATAAAGAAACTTCAGCTACTGCAAACTTAACACCGCCATCAGTGGAAGGCTTTCGTTTAAGGTTTGATGTCTTTTGAATTTGCTCTATAAAGCTCAAAAGTCCTGGCAATTGTTAACATAAAATTTAATTTTGCAGAATAACCTTTGTCCTGGCAAAAGTTCTTCTATCAAACTTTGTGGATAACATGTACTTAGGTTCAATATGGAAACCTTTAGTTTTTGGCTCTAAGAGTTACAGGTCAAGGTCATGGCAGATCTAATAAGAAAATGATGGCTTCTGTACATTAAGTTAGTTCAAGACTTTATATTGATGCCAGTGTAGTGGACTGTTAAACACAACAGTAGATATATGTGCCATTTTACGATATCTTTGTTTCATTTTAATGTCATCTTTGTATTATTTCCATATATTTATTCTTTGAGTTGTGGCACTAAAGGCTGAGGTAGCATGGAACAATGTATTAAATTAGTAAATAATAACTTTTCATAGAATTCTCATGTTGACAGAATGTGATACATCAATAGTGGCTATCAAACTTGATATATGGGTTTACATCCTCAAAATCTCTAACAAGTTTACTAATTAGCAGATACATATATTATTACAAGGTATCTTCCGCCTGTATGGCAAACTTTATTACTATTCTTGAGGCCACATTTCTGGTGAGTTTGGTCTTTGCTTGCCATCACTCAACGTTGCAATATATTATAGTGCTCTGTGTGATAACCTTTTGGGATGCCATTATTATTTGGCAGTCAGATAGAACAAGTAAGGAAGCAGGCAGCATAGGAACTACCTGCCAACTTGCCATCCCTAGTGCTCAGATTCGGACACAGTCAGTGTCATCCTCAAAAGAGAAATGACACTCAGCAAAGAAGAGAGATAAGAGGCCACAGCAATAATAGGTTCAAGCTCAGTCAAATTTCAGGAGACAGCAGTTTTCTAGGTCTAAGATGCTGTTTAATAAAGAAGGTAAGAAACTTGGTTTTTCTTTCCACAAGCTTCCTAATAACTGCCATTGACTCGCCATCCCACTGCCTACAGACAGCCTACTGGATGTCACAAGACTCCATCATTTCCATCAGAATTGGATGAACATATTTTCACAAAGTGAATGGTCAGTACATGTTGTTTCGGACAGGTTTTGGATTTCATGATAGGAGTTCTGTTAAGATTGGAGACTGCTGAAATTATACAGAAGGAGATAAGGTAGTTCAACAGTTTGGCAGTGGAGATGATTTAGAAACCGAGTTCTTTGGTGTTTTATTCCAGACTATTTAATGTGTCAAAGGTCAGTGGAAACAAACATAGTGTAGTGCCAAAGTTCAAGATGGAAGCAGCTTGACCCATCATGCATCCCACCAAAAGTGACAAATTTATGACCATTCTAGACTTGATCAGTGTGTAGTTGCACATCCATATACACCTGGCTGCACATTCCTTCAGTTTGTCTGCCAAAAAAACAAGCAGTTTCGTGTGTTCCATACTGGCCTCAACACAAGTCCCTGGCATTGAAATAAACTCATAAACTGCCTCAATACCTATTTCAGGTTGACTTATTGTCAGAGATTGTGGTGTATCTACAACATCCTCTCAAAACACTCAGTAAGTTCTATTCTGGTGAAGGCAGGAATGATCTCCTGTCCCTTATGTCACAAATCAGGAACTTGACTGGTAGTAATATTCCAGCATCAGTGGCACAACAAAGATTAACTCTCTGTAGAAAAGCCTGAACCAGAAATTGCAGTTTGTATAGATGACAGTTCATATGATTTTGATACCCACCTTTTTCTTTGATTTGACACATTCACTGGCATGTAGGGTCCAGAGGAATTACATCTTCACATCACCCTTCTAGAAATGATGGCTATAATCAAGGATTTTCATGTCTGGTAGGAGTGACTTCATAGGAATATAATTCTTATGATGTCGGACAGTTTGATGCTGGCAGCCTATCTCCTCAAATGGTAAAAGGGGGTGGGACCAAAACTCCAGACCTGTGTGTTCCGGTTCAGAAGTTTCTGTGCTTGTGCTTCCAGCCAAATATAACTGTACATAAAAGACACACTCCTGCCAGCCTTAAATGTCATAACCCACTCTATCAAGAAAGGGCCATATCCTTCATACAATATGGTCATTGATTAATATTCAGTCAGATTTGCTTCCAGTGATAGACGTTGTCATAAGGTGGAATCACAAACTGCCCACCTTTTTTCTCTCCAAAGTTCCAGATTCAGGAGCCAGGGCCATGGATGTACTATGAATCAGTTGGGAGTGGTTATAGACCTTCACCTACCTCACCCAAAACCCCCAGTCATGGGTTCAAAAATATTACAGTATCGAGGGGTCAGAACTGCAAACTGCTTGTGACAGATGCATTTTGGGTCAGGTATGAAGGAGGAGCATATCTAGACAGGGATGAATTACCAGTGATTGCAGCTGAGTAGTTTAGGCTTCCCTGGGATTTTCCTGGGCATGTCTGTTGCTAGATCAAGTATTAGTATGGACTTGGCCCAACCCATAATGCATCTATCACAATTGGTTTGCAGTTTGACTACAATTTCATATTTTGCATAGAATTAGATTTTTAAAGAAAAAGAATTCCAGTTTTCCTAATTGGTTACTCTGGCTATTTAAAAAAGACCATGTATATTTTAGGTATTCTTAAAAGAACTTTTAATTTTCCTTTATTTTAGTGTGCAATTGATTTTTTTATGTATGGTTGATAGAGTATTTAGATTGGCCTTTAGATGTGCATATATTTTTGTATTGATTTTTATCAAACTAGATAAATTGGCTTAATTCATCACGACATACATGAATTCAATAACTAGCAAGATCCATGCATATTAATGATATAAACTTGCTGGGCTTCTTACCACACTTGAAGCCACAATTTTGATATGCTGGGTTTATTATCATCGTCTTGATTAAAAACAAGAAAATGTACATATTAAATATGTCTTCATCCTTAGAAAGAAATTTTTATAATACATGTTCTGATTTTTAATCAACCTGTTGCATATGCTTCAAAAAGGTTTATCAGTGTCCTGTCATAAATAGACAAAATTCATACATAGGTTGGCTGCTTAGCTATATGAAAAATCTTATACCTTTTTTCCATAAAAGGTAGTCAAGTTTCAGGGCATACAAAATCTCTGTAAACAAAGTTTCTAACAGTGAAATTGTTTGATAAACAACATAAAACAATTTTTTTTAATCTCAACCATGAGGAAAAAATATTTGTCAACTCGGAGCAATTCTTGATATTAACATTGCTTTTTTAATTTGTTGCCTTTCAGAATCTAAAACATCAGAAGAATCGAAGGGAACAATTTTCACAATCTTCTGTATCTGCCAGTATGCCACCAGCAACATTTGGACAGCATGGTAAATTTTAATTCAACATTAACCCCATTTAAGATACATTTGGTAGAGGATACAAACAAAAATCGTGTTAGTCATTTTATTTTACGTTTAATAGAATCCTGATTTTATTTCTCGAAAACTTAGGCAGATGAAAGAGAGTACAGTTTACTAAATTGTACAATGTGCTAAAACAAAAATGTTGCCTTTCTTTATACCAGGCTTTAACATTTTGTATTGGATGTAAAGGCATGTATTAATGGTGAAGGCATTTTATCCATTAACTCTGCCAGTTTATAGAAATCCATAACAATATTAAGCAATCAATAATTCATTAATAAGCTCTCTTGTGTGACAGGAGTTCTTCTGTTGATCTGGAGTCACTTTTCTGTGGTTATTTCTGATATATACACTATATGTATGCAACATATTTTTTCAGCTTCAGATAACATGTTTTTGGTTGCAAATTGAGGTTCAATTGCCATCTCACACATCAGAATTATGGACCAACATATTGTGTTTTTTTCTTCTCCAAATGACATGCAAACTGAGGTTCAATTGCCATCTCACACATCAAAATTATGGACCAGCTATGCGGATGCAACATATTTTTTTTTCTTCAAATGACATGCTTTTGTTTTTGGTTGCAAACATACATTCAGTTACTATCTCCAACACCAGAATTATGGACTAGCTATGTGGATCAGTATCATGAATCCCATTTCAATCTCAGGAACTGGATAATATCATGCTAACCAAGATGGTGCTGTTCAATCACAATTTGACTCTACCATATACCTCTGATTGTATTGGGTCACAACCACAATCAATCATACATTATCAGTCACCAGAAAAAATAATGTTGTCCAGTTTCACCAACCCAGGTTTTACAGGCCCTCATGGATAAGTATAACCTGCATGGTGCTATTAGTCACTCCCAGCATACAATTGCCAATATTGTATTTCAGTATCTTAGAAATGTTCCTTCACTTAAGCCCTGGGTACTCAAAGGGAGCATGTACTAAACAATAGCTTGCAAGTCACTGTATTGAACTCTGGATATTCTGCGAGTTTAGCGAGTCATCATTCTCTACATTCTTCTCAGGTAGCACAAGAGACATTGGCTTCACCACCTTGATCCAATGATAACGAAACTTGCTAACAAGTCCTCTCATTATTATTAGATATTACTTTATGCACAAAGGTTGTCACACAGAGCCTGAAGACATTTTTCACCTGCTGCCACTGGAATTCAGTCATTTGCCTCACTCTACAACAACTGCCTGGTTTAAAGTTCTGGAATCAGTTGATTATTGAGAAAAAAGGAAGAATCTCCTCTCAAATTACTTCACGTTTAGGCAGATTTACTGACATTCTGTGCTGCTTTTATCAGTTAAGTGTCAACCAACAATTTGTCTTGCAAAGACACTGTCCCTTGAATTTTAGTCAGCAATTCTCAAGACCATTTTTCCATTTGGATTACCCAGCTGTCAACTGTGATATTGCAGCTTGGGGGATGACAAAGCCATCCTCAGTAGACATGGATTGGAAGTCTTTGTATTTATGGCATATTTTGAACAGATGGAAAACATTCAACCGTGAATCCCCGATGACATGTTTACATGTTAATTTCAGTTGCTCACATCATAGATAGAGCTGCTCAACATGCAATGGCCATTGCTATAACAGGAGCCATGAAGCAAATAACAGAACTAGATAAAGTGCTCTCTATCTCTACACTTTCTTAAGATCATCACAAGGACAAGCTACACTCACAGCCGTTATCATCTATCGGTAATCTCCATTTTTTTATGTCAGGTTGATGAAAAATAGCTACCATGGAGACCAGTTTCCCTCTCTCACACTCTCAGCAACAACAGAAGAATTTTTAAGGCAGTTACAAGAAAGATTGCTGTGATGCCCCTAGGACACAATCAGATGAGAAGCAGTCCTATGGTGATCTTCAACTGTTGAAAACCACAGTTCTTCCAAACAAAAATGGACAAGATGCATAGAAAGAGAGTCATCATTTTAGCCAGCATTTCTCTCCAAGAGAGTCTTCCTATCTCTAAAAATAATATTATGTTCATGCTGTCCTTCTCACAGAGGCTCCAATTCTCTGAAATGCGAACAGATATGCCATGTTGTACCCAACAAGTTATTTCTGGTGGACTCAGTATCACTTTCAGTGCACCTCCTCCTTTGTCCAATGTTGCTTTAGCTACAAATACTACAGATAAGACACTCTTCACCCTGACATCAAAAAAGCAGAATGAATCATTTCATTCATTCCTCTTGGTTAAAGATTGAAACATCATGTTGGGTTCTAAATGCAATATAGTAGGGATACTATGCAATCAGTGTGGACTTGGAAGATGCATATCTTCATGTCCACTGTTCACATGACTTCAAGAAGTTCCCAATTTGCATACAAAGACACAATTTATGAATTCAGGGCTCTCCCAGTTATACTCCACATCAGTCCCAGCGGTTTCACACATTTTCTGGACTGAAAATGGCCCATGTCTGGACCACTTCCATAATGGCAGTGACAACCACCTGGTCCACATTCTGAAAAAACATATGGTGAGTTATATCTTGGAGCAAGACATGACATCCCTTGTTACTCTCCTCAGCCTTGGTTTCCTTGTCAACAGGGACAAACCTGACCTCATGCTCATACACTTTTTACCATTCTGGGCATCAATACTTCATATAGTTAATGTCCTAATAAGATTTGTTGATTAGAAACTGTTAGTACCAATCACAATCAAAGCCTATCATTCCATGGTCACTGACACCCTTTTTAATCATGGAAAAGAACATATTAAACAGAACAAAAGACTTCTTCAATTCTTTGTCCAATTTTAATTGCTTTTGTCCAAAGATATTGACACTTTATCAAGGACATTAACTAGGCTGAGCAGGAAACCATTTTAACCACTCTCAAGAGCCTTATTGGTTGACCTCTGATATAAGACCTGCTTACTCACTGAATTATTGAGCAGTAGGCAGAATCAGCAAAATACATTCTCAGTCATTGGACCTGAACTTGTGCAGTTCAAACAAAATGGGTCAGTATCACTCATGCTTTTATTACCAGTAACATGCTCCTGTTCATGGGGAATCAGACTTTTGTAATGAAATACCTGCCTGCTCTGGACACTTCATCTCAAGATTGTCTAGAGGACCAGATGCATACTGAAGGACAAAGGTTTTGTGTCAAGGGAGATCACACCATTTCCTACTCCTCACAGAGTAAAAGTATGATATATCTGCACAGACACTTTCATTATGGATAAAGTGGAATATTCAGTTAGATATCAGAAAATAAACTCAGACCAAATTAATTTGTTTTGCATCATGGCTAATTATAGGGCGATTGCCACAAACATTATGTTTGAGTGAAACTGTTTTCTAACTTTAATCTATGCAGTGGCATGGGGTTCAGAATCACTTCTACAGCTTTTGTCTCATTGATCTTGCATCCTAAATGGCTCAACTCAATATGGTGGAACCTATATCTGTGACACAACAGGTTACCCTCTCAGGTCATTATACAGCTTCATAACGATACAGCTTGACAACTTCCAGTGGATTTACGAGAGGGAAATTTTTTCCCTTTCAAAGCCATTCCCTGATATATGGAGTATATTCTCCAGTTGGGTTATCAAGAAGCTGTCTTACATACCTTAGGGGATAGGAGATGGTATCTCCCTCCACCTCTTACCTATTCTCCTAAGGTATTATGATTTAGTGATGTATTTGAAGTAACCAATTGTTTTGGGAACAATGTGTTTCATCCATAATGCTTACCTGATAATAATACACATTGACCCACCCTTTTTCTCCCACAGTTACATCCATATTGAGAATGAGCTTTCAGCTCCAGTAGTAACTGGTGTATTAACAGGATTTTGCACTAAATCCAATAATAATGGAAGATTACTTTATCTAACTGCCACCTATGTGAGCAGATAATTTTAAGCTTTTTCACTAAAACTGTTTTGGGATGGGAGGGCTAGATTTGTGAGGTAGTAGTAGTTCTCCTAAGGTATATTGGCATGGTAGGTATTATCAAAGAAACCTATTTTATTAGAAAAATATGCTTTCATGTAGGAACTAGGAAGGGGACATTAATTTGGTGAACTAACTTGTTTATGTTGAAACAGTTGAAATCCTCCACCAATGTAGATATAAACTGCCTTTCTCAGTTAAAAGCATGATGATATTTGAGCTGTAACAAACACAAGAATCTTCAGTGACATGGTTACTTGATTTGCATTAACCAAAACATTCACACAAATGTACCTTATATCACTTTTATTATCATTCAGTTTTTGCTAAATAAGCAACACTGAAATTTTCACAGTAAAGAGGGGAATGTAGAAGCTGTGAAAATTATTATTTACTTGTCATGAATTTGGAACATTTGTTTGAAGTTGAAAATATTCAGTGATGCAAAAGTTGTTATTCACATTATTATTTATTCTGTCCCTAGGTCAATCTGTTCTCCTGCAGGATGAGGCTAAACATATGGGGGCCACAGGTGGTCATGTGGCAATAGACATGATGGATGACCACACAGGGGCAAATGACAAGTCACGGTATCAGCAACAATTGCAGCTCATAGATGAACAGGTTGATACCAGTACATCTCTACTGGCTAATATTTTTTTATATCCCTTCTTCTAGATGCACTAGTTTTATATACTTCACCTTTCTATCCATTAATGTTGCCTGTCCAGGCTGTAACTCTTATTTCATGCATCTAATATCACCAAACTTGTAGTGTACATACATCTTACAGAGCTGCCAACCCTCACGATTTTGGCATGAATTCACAACTGTTTGTTGTTTCATGTGATTCATGAATTCACTCCGCATGCAAAATAATTCACAAATTCCCTAATTCTCCATTTTAAAAAATATTTAATAAAATAGCCAATTTCTCATTAAGCACTAGTCATGATATTGCCAGTTGCCGAAATGGTCTGGTATAACTGGTTTGTGGTATTAGTGAACTATAACTGATAGGTACTGTTGGTCCGGTAGAAAGCATTTTAACATATTTTAATCCATAAATATAAGAATAGTTTTACAAATGCTTTTAAGAGAAACTGCAGCTTTACTGGAATTTTGTTCCATGAATGCGCCGGCAACGCAAATTGAATTACTATTTGACAACTTATATTTAAAATGTCTTCACCACCAAGGAAAGATATAGTCAGAGTTTCCTCTGACCCTTGTTACCCCATTTTAGCTTTGGAAATTTGTTTATTGTCCATATCACATGACTAAATGACCTCATTGGCATGTAGGTTCCAAGATTTGTAGTCATGTGACTCTGACAACAATAGACAGATCCAGTTCAAACTTCAGCAACAACAACATTTGTCTCTCCTGTCAGCGGATTAAAGATGAATCCTATGCTCACAAATTTTGAGAAAATAAATCATATTCCTATCGATTTCAAGCAGGTATATCTCTATGAAAGATTGTTCAAGTTTGCTGGACCACCAGCTTTTTGATGGGGAATGGACTCTGACCCAATATTGCAACATAAATGTCCAAATATATAAAATGGTGTGGCAAGGGTCAGAGGAAACTCGGAATAGTAAAAAGAAATATTTTGCAGAAAAAGTAAAGTTTAGTAAAAAGAAATTCATTGCACAAAAAGTGAAGTTTATTTTGGAGTATGCCAAATATTTATCGTGCATTCATTTGTTCCAACAAATATTCGCAGACTCAAGGATCACCTCATGAATTCATGTCAAAATTCACAAATTTTTATCACCATTTTCACAAATTGTGAGCCTGGAGGGTTAGCAGCTCTGATCTTAGTATAAAGTTGTTTTGTACCAAAACTGGATCAGTGTGACCTATTTGCTAGGATTTATACAACATTGCATACAAAATTTATCATAAACACAGACCTGCCAACCCTACTGAAAAAATCGGGAGAATTCCGCACAGCAACAGCAATGCTGAAAGAGCATTCGTAATGGTCAAAAAACTCTGAAATAGTCAAAAAGCCAACCTGTCAGCATCAACCCTGTAAGCTATCCTTGTTAGCGAATTTGGCACCTAAGGACAAATAAATTATGAACATTTGCAGAAATGCATGTCCGCAACATACAATTGACTGAAATAACAAAAATAGACATCTTTAGCATGATATATACACCATATTCTTTTACCTCCTGATTGTTTACCCTGCCTCCTAATTTTTAATGATGATTTTCCTGATTTTGATTTCGTCAATGTTGGCAAGTCTGTAAACCTGTCACCAGTGTAATTAAACTCTGGGTTAGCGTTTTAGTTCATGAATCCGATGTGTACTTTATTTCTGTGTTTAATCACCTTGTCTTTAAACTCCCATCCAGGTTCTCTTTAAATTCTCATCAGAGTTCTGATTCCAGTACCCCCATTCATCAGTTGCCACAAAAATGGCATGTTTTATGCATCATAGGCAGTGTGTAGGTCATGCACATGAACTGTTACTGTGACTGTGTTTTCAAGATCTGTGCAACATTTCTAGCAAACTGTGTCATAATGACTTGTGCCAGTGAAGAGATATCTCGAAAAACCCTGTTCTTTATTGCTTAGGTCATACATACATTTACTCATGAATTTAATTCTATTACCAAGAGATCATTCTGTTGGGTCAATATTTAGAATCTGCTAGCGTCATAGTTCTGCCTACAAACTGCATATAATTAGTTCTGTTTTTCAACAGATGACACACTTTTTTTGGCAATGATACATTTTTCTTTAAGTAAGCATGTACATTTTATAAGACTTATGAAGTGTTTGATTATTTTTTTAATTGATTTGAAAAGCTGTGAAAACCTTCCAAAAGAACTCGTTATTTAAAACTAACTTTAAATTTATATTTTTTAATAGCTTGGTTTGTTGTTATCTTTAAGGTATATAAGTTATTTGGAAGGTTTAAAATTGTTTATGGATGAATAAAGTATAACTTGTAATCTCAATTTTTGTATGAAAAATGTGTCCCAAGATTCATATTTTGTTTATCAATGACCTTTGCTTACCTTGCTTTGGGATGAATGTATAAAAACTATTACAGTTTAAGGCTTTTATAAATATCAAAGGATATTTTTAAAAAATCTTTGATTTTAAATTATTATTACAGGATTCATATATACAAAGTAGAGCAGAGACCATGCAGAACATTGAATCCACAATAGTTGAGTTGGGTCAGATATTCACTCAGCTGGCACATATGGTCAAGGAGCAAGAGGAAATGGTGGCAAGGTATAAATCTACATTTAGCTGCAAAATCATTCTTGAGTCACATGCATGGGTGAAATGTTTATTAGATGCATTTTGCTATGATAATAATGGGTACACATTTTATTTGCACAGAATTGTATTGATTGAAACAATTCAGAGTTTTACTGTCCAATTTGAAAACTATGCTGGTATTGGCCAGGCGAGATTTTTAGCAAGCTAATATCAATGTACACCACTTCCAACTACCTTCTCTCCAGTTGACCTTCCAGACCTGTTTGCTAATTTCTTCCGTGTCAAAGTACAAACCATTAGAGATAAGTTTCTGAGAGGGCTGGATTTGTGAGGTAGTAAATAGTTCTCTACGGTATGATGATTGAACTGGATAAGTATTCTTGAAGAAATATTTTGCTTGAAAAAAATATTTTTTAAGCAACATTAAACTTAGCCAATATTTCTTTCTGAGTATTGATTAAATATTCAGATCATTATTGATGGATGTAACCATGTTTAATTCTCATCTGAAAAATTGATATTAGTTTTTCAATTGGAAATTCCTAAACTTGTTGACAGCTTTTAATTTTTTAAAGAGGAGACTAACCAACATCTTGGCTCAATTATTGTGGTCTTAACTTAAATAATGTAGTTTACTTTGAAAACTTATTCTTGTCTTAATATCTTATGCAGAACCTGTTGTGTTTTATATTTAATTTGGGAAGAATTATTTATTAAAATTATTTTTTATTGGAATTACAATATGCCTAATAATATTATTGGATTCAAACATTAATTTTGAATTGCAGTGAATTCAGACAAGGACATTTTGGATTGTATATTATAATGTCAAAAGACTCTTAGCACATTGGCTATTGGCACACATTAGCACAATCGAAACTACATGTATATTGACACATTTCTAAGTGGAATTTAATTGGAATACCACTGGAATTAAGTTGCAACTTCATACATTTGGACTTGTGAACTTTTAGAACTATTTTGAAATTTTGTTCACAATACTTGTTTCTTTTTAAGTTTTCACTTTGAAATCTAGAGAAATAAACTGTTGAAATTTTAAATTTTTGTTGTTTTTAGCTCTTTTTCTGTTACATAGTTTAAGACCTTAGAGTTGTAACAACAATATATCATGTCAGTTCATTAAAGTAATGTTTTTTTTTTTCTTTTTTTCAGGATTGATTCTAATGTGGAAGAGACTCAGATGAATGTTGAAGCTGCACACAGTGAAATTTTGAAATATTTTCAATCAGTGACATCAAATAGATGGTTAATGATAAAGATTTTTGCAGTACTTATAATATTCTTTATCATATTCATTGTGTTCATGGCATAATCAATCATGTCTTTATTTATTGATCTGAATTGTATACAACACTTCAAGCCTGAAGCAGGACTTCAAGTCATTTTCAGGGATGGGCACAAAATTCAATTAAAAACTCAATTGCAGTGTTGATTTCATTGGAATATTGTCATTTTGTAAAAATCTGTAATGTTTTAAATTAAATGATTCAGTAAATTTCCTTTCCAAACAATCTGAAATATTAATGTTTTTTGTTTTATCCGGGTTTGGAAAAATTTGATGTTTTCAGAGGTAATATGGAAAATTTGACACAATGCACTATCAAATGTTCACATATTATTTATAAGGTCCAATTTAGTTCATATCTACATCACATCCATATGCTTCATGTATCAGAGACTTTAATTTGTGGGAAATCATAGGCATAGTTCACTTTAGAGAATATTGTCTAAGAGGTATTGTGGATTACTGACTTTTATAGCACAGTGGTATTTTTCTCTTGTGATATAAGCACATTCTGTTCAGTCATATTTTGACCGCCACTTGGTTTTAAAGATGTGTCATAACATCTGCCTGGTTAGCTAGTTAATGCACAAATCTTGTTCCCCTTTCCTCCACAAAAAGAATAATTAATTAGTGGGTATTTTATTTAGATGTATTTCAGCTCTTCTGATGAAAGATTCACAGGGTCTTTGAAAGTATTTAATACTGTTTAAAAAAGGGCTTATTTTTATTTGTTCCAGATAAATAAAGAACTAAAATGTCTCAGAAGATTTTCATGACTAGCTAGTAGTGTAAGTTTGTAGGGTTGGGGGGCACTAAGTAACATTATAGTTTACACAGTTCAACAGCTGTAGATATGGAAATTATGTTTATTTGTTTTAAAAATATGTTTCACCAGTCCTAATGACAAAATAGAGGATATAATGGGTGCATGGACACTTACCAAACAGAAAGTAGCATGGAATCTACACATGTGTCAATGTTGCACTTGAGATTACAAAGGTCATGGTATAAGCTTATGTTTGAAGTATACTTTCTTGATTCTATTTAATTACATCAATGGCCCATTGCATTACTGAAGTGTAGATGTAGTCATTTTTTCAAAGGTTGAAAATAAAAGCAGGTTCCTTTCTGTAGAAAATAAGATTTTTGATTCCTAGCCTTGAACCTTTTCACAAGGTCTTTATCAGTCAAATGACATCTGGAATGGATTCACATTATCATCAAAATGTTAATCACATGACAAAATCCTTTGCTACAGAAAGGTGTCTAGTTTTAGAATGATAAGCTGCAAATGGCTGTAGCAGGTAACTATTCATTTAGCATTTTTGCAAGTTTTTTTTTCATTTAAAAAAAAAAAGTGAGTCTTGTAATTTGTATGCATCCATTTTTCTGTCTTTAGTTTTCTTGTCAATGTTTTTTGTTTGCCTCATCTGAGTTCTAGTTATGAAAATGTAATATTTTAACTATGCAAATTTGCTACAACTTAATTTTTCTGAAATGATGCTGTAAACAATCATTTTGTCTTTGAAACTGCTTAATGTTAGATTGTTGCAGTTGTACTGAAACAATTATCTTCATACCTTAGTTGTGTGATATCATTATACTCTCCATCTTTCTGTCCATTTATCTGTGGTTTTCCACATCTATTAAAGCACTGGGTGGAAACTCAAAAAAACTGTTCTGTTTCCAAAGAAGGGGTGTAATCAAAGATACAAGAAAAACAATTTAAGAAAAGATGACATTGTCAGATTTTTTATGGTAAAGACTTTACATATGCTGTTAATGTATCATATATGATGGCTTTTGCATTATGACCCCAAGGTCACTGATTGTGGAATGGGTGAGTACTAGGTGAAGTTATGGAGGGGAAATTTGGTGTGCAGGGGAAAAAATGGAGATTTAATATGGTGAGCCACTGCAGGTGCTCTATTTAATTATTTTTTTATATGCATGAAAGTTTCATAATCATTGTTGATTGTCTCCAACATTTCAAGCCCAAGTATTTTTAGACAAAGCAATATGCATCAAATTATAAGGCTTTACTATTAATAAGGAAATACCAAGGAATTTCCATTAATATCATCATATAAAGAAATACTCTCAGGATATAGACATTATTCAATGACTACTTTGCCTTGCATTAAAATTATAGTGCATCCTTTAAGTGGAATAGCCCATAACTAGTTAAATATATAACTTTAAATTCTCGATGAAGGGAATTATTAGAATTATGTTATAATTTATTCAAAGATTTCTTCCTGATGGTTGAAGTGAATGCAGAAAATGAAATAGATTCTGAGTATGGTCATGAAAATTTTCAAACATTGTAAGAGGTTTTTTTTTTAATGAAACAGCAGATAACCATCTTTGTGACTTTTTAAAAATATTTTCATAACTAAGATTTAAATTTGAGGGTAAATTTGATTACTGCATGAAATTGCGTTGTCGAAGGTTGATGTCTAAAATATGTTTTAAAGTGTGAATCTGATTATGTGCAAGAGACAGAAAGTGAGAGAATTTGCTTGTGAATGAATCTGCATTATCTGATGAAATTTTTAATAAATGCATACACTACACAAGTTATTAAACCATCTATATTGTTTGCAAGAGTTTGTTATTACCTGAATAGATAAAACTTTGCTGTAGTAGGTCTTTTGTTAACAATCATGCAATATTTATGTGAAAAATATAGACTAACACCTCAGAGAGTATCAACCAGTACCCACATGTTAAGTTTGGTTGAATCCATCAAGCTCAACCAGGTCTTCTTTTCCCACCATTTGTGCAAAGCCTGTTGATAGTAGATTGGGAAGGTGGGACTCTCATTAATCCATTCATGTGTGTCACTAATTAGATGAGGCATTTGGCTACCTTAAAAAAGTCATAGGATGAAAGGTTATGATCCCTGCATTTTACAGAAGCATGGAAATATTGTGATAACAGTCCATACATGTGTAGAGCCATATATGGGCAATGATCTTTTACCCTTGCCCTGTAAAAGCAAGAATCATGACACTTGGGTCAGTGATAGCCTGCTGGACACGGGAAGCATTGGTTAGTGATGGCCTGCTGGACACACAAACCTTTGATCAGTGATAGCTGGCTAGACACATGAAATATGAGTCATTGATAGACTGCTAGACACAAGAAATGGATTTGTGATAGCTCTGTAAGTGTAGAATTGTGCTAACAAGGGCGTGGGGGGGGTATCACAGCCCTTGTTTGGGGTGGGGTGGGTTGAATATGGGTGATTTTATTATCAAACCAGTTGTATATTTCACGAATTGCTATATACACCCGTAACTGGGCTTGAAAATACAAATGCATACATCTGACATTAATATAGCCCAACTGACATCAGGTTTTAGGAGGTACTTATACAGAGACCTATCCAAGATGTTCAGACTTTGGTGTGGAGGTCAAAACATTTAAGTGTGGGCATCATTCAAGGTAGTTTTTATGTATATTCAGAAAATGGCTTGATGAATGTCTATTTATATTTGTGTTGTTTATTATAACTGAATGAGGAAGAATCACAAACCCATAAGAAGCTACTGGCAGGCTTTCAAACATACCAGTATTAACCAGGCCTGAGACTTGAACCCAAACAGACATAGGTGAGGTGGAAGTGATCTGGAACAGTGTTTGCTTTAGGCCACTCGGGGACTAACTTTAAATGTTTTTTTGCTTACAATCCATTACAAATACTCCTCCACCACCATAGAGTCAATACCTTTTACCTTAAAATCCATGTCAGATTGCTAACAACATGTTTGTTGTGATGAAAATGAAATGCAAAGCAAAATCTGGTAGGAATTTACCATATTGGTACAATTTTCTATGTTCATCAGCTCAGTGAAAGTAAAAAATGCACACATCAGCTGTTGACTTGACCCTGAGGTTAAAAATGTCTTTTTTTTCAAACTTGTTCACAGTAGTGTGAAGTACATGTGAAGTGAGTGATTTTAGACACCATACCATAATGTTCTGTGACTAGCAATGCAAGGAATGGTCCTTGTTTTCTCTTCTAATCATGAAATGCCCATTTGATTTGGACCACCATGCCATCATGTTTTGTGATAAGTATTAATGCAAGGCATAGAAAAGCATTGCTGACTAAAATTGATGCCAGTTTGTCTCAGCCAGATGGAGGGGCCAAGCTGGGTATCCAGTGCCTGGATTAGGGCATGGGAAACCCACAGCAACCAGCACATGAACCAGCCAGAATGCAAAAATTTTTGTGAAAATCCATAGAGGCTAGTAAGCAGCATCAACATGGTGACTAGTATGACCTTCATATCCTCTCTGCTTGTGATTGTAGGCTTAGCAGACCATTTTAGATGTCCAGAGGCATCAGGGTCCTTGGTTTCATTGATGTACTCCATGAGTAAATCCTCAGGTGTGAAAAGGAAAATTATCAGGAACTCTTTCATTGCATTGCATACCACAACATGGAGATGAATGGAGAGCTGGCCCAGGTTTGTTTGGCACAGACAAATCAGGTAGATGTTAATAACCACTGGGGGAAAAGACAGTGACAAACTCCATGATGATGCCTTGTTTTCTCAACAAATCGTGTTGCCTACCAGTCAGTATATCCATAGGACATGTGCATCTCCAAGTCTTATGCAGTATGTCATTTGGTGCAAGAAATATTGGCATGCTGGGGAGAGTGGCAGTCACAAGGTGGCACACAAAGGACTTATCAACCACATCCAGTGCTGCCAGGAGCTCTGTATGGGCCTTCTCTGCCTGGAAGACCAACATGTATTTGGCACCTCACTGAAGGACCAGGCTGCATGCTCCATATATGCAAATCCTTTTCATAGCCACCTTGGTATTGTCACACGTGACAAAGATTAGCTGAAATTCTGTCTCTGAGATTTGCAGCACTCAGGACATGTGATCTGAATGATAAAGATAGACCCTGGGGACTAGAGTGGGGCCCAGCACTTGCACTTGCATTTGGGTGTTTAAGGCTTATTTCAACCAGCTCTGCAGTATCACTCCGTTCTCATATATTTGAGAGGTTATAACCCCTGTCTGAAGTAGCTTGGTTAGACTGCTTTGCAGTGTCCATTGCATATATTATACCTGATATATTCTCTGAGTGGGAGAAAAATCATTATATGCTATGCCAGCTATACTGAGAGATAAATTGGCATGTTCATTTATATTTGTGTTGTTTACCTGCTATATTCTCAAATTTAGAGAAAAACCTGTCAGTGGAGTGCATGCATATATCTTACATCAGTGCCAGTCTCTCACTGAAATGCAGGTACCCTTGAAAGCACCATATACAGAGGCTGGTGCAGCCTAGCTCCTTGATGTGACTTCCACCAACTGGGCAAGCAAGCTGGTGTACACCTTTTTAACTTTGCTTCATTTGGTACAAGCTTTCTGGATTTGAAGTCATCACACTGGTTGCAAATGCTGTTATCACCCGAATGCCTGAATTACACTTCTGACAGGGCTGTTACTCTACACACCTATTCTTTGCATTTTCATTCTGGATGATAGAGACACATATGATGTGTTGATATGAGAGTCCAATCAAGCACACTTGCAGTAACAACTTTTTCATGATACCTGTTATGGCAGTTGGATGTCAGATTAGCATAATTTTCAATTAGGGCCAACCAGACTTATGGTCCAAAATCCAGTGCTGATATGAAGAAAAATAAAAACATGATTTTACCTGTGCTGGCACACTACAGATAGTAGGTACTTCTTAGAGAGTGATAAGATTTAACCAGTGCTGGCACACTACAGATATTACATACTTCTGAGAGAGTGATAACATGATTGTACCTGTGGGGACACACTACAGATATTACATACTTCTGATAGTGATAACAATATTTTACCTGTAGGGCACACAACAGATATTACATACTTCTAACAAGATTTTACCTGTGGGGCACTGTACAGATATTATAAGATGAAGTTACATGGATTTGCTACATGCACAATAGAATGTTGGCATACCTCTTGACTACCTTCAGGTACTATGGCTGAAATTTCTTTACATACTGTATCTGTGGAAATTATACCGGATGTAAATAGACAGCTAACTAAAATTGCACCTCCCTTGTGTCCCCAAAACTCTGCATGAATCAGTCTTAATTACACTCTGTACCAGTTATTAAAACCAGGAAAGCAAATTTTGCCAGAGTGGACAATACCAGTCTTATAAGTGCAATTAATAAATTACACATATAAAAAAATTTTAAAAAGTTATGGGCTTGATTTGTTTAAATACAATTTCTTTGACATCCAGAAAGTGAAAATGACCCAGTAGAGCTGTACATTTACTGATAGGTGCACATCTTAAGACCAAACTGTGCTATATACCACAAATTACACCTATCAATCCAATCTCAAAACTCCTGCTCTATACCCATAATTACACCCATCAATCATATATAAAACCTATGCTCTATACCCATGCTTACACCCATCAATCATATATCTAAACTCTATGCTCTATACCAATGTTTACACCCATCAATCATATCTCAAAAACTATGCTCTTTACCCATAATTACACCCATCAATCCAATATCAAAACTCGTATGTTCTATACCCATAATTACACCCATCAATCATATATTTTAAAAAACTATTCTCTATACCCTTAATTACACCCATTTATCATATACAAAAACTATGCTCTATACCCATAATTACACCAATCATTCATATATCTAAACCCTGCTCTATACCCATAATTACACCCATCAATCATGTATTAAAAAAAAACTGCACTATACCCATAATTACACCCATCAAATATATATTAAAAACTGCACTATATCCATGATTACACCCATCAATCATGTATCAAAAACTGTAAGCTCTATACCTATAATTACACCCATCAATCATGTATCAAAACTGTATGGTCTATACCCATAATTACACCCATCAATCCTATATCAAAACTGTATGCTCTTTACCCATAATAACACCCATCAATCGTATCAAAAACTATGATCTATAACCATAAGTACACCCATCAATCATATATCTAAACTCTATACTCTAAACTCCTATGCTCTATACCAATAATTACACCCATCAATCATATATCAAAACTGTATGCTCTATACCCATAATTACACCCATCAATCATATATAAAACTATGCTCTATACCCATAATTACACCCATCAATCATTTATTAAAACTATGTGCTATACCCATAATTACACCCATCAATCATTTACCAAAACTGTATGCTCAATACCCATAATTACACCCATCAATCATATATAAAACTATGCTCTATACCCATAATTACACCCATCAATCATTTACCAAAACTGTATGCTCTATACCCATAATTACACCCATCAATCATATATAAAACTATGCTCTATACCCATAATTACACCCATCAATCATTTATTAAAACTATGTGCTATACCCATAATTACACCCATCAATCATATATTCAAGACTGGACTATTGTAACTCAATTCTGTCTGGTTCATCTCAATATCTACTCCAGAAGTTTCAAAAAGTTCAAAACACTGCTGCATGGATCAGCTTTAGAGTTCCTCGATCAGAGCACACCTCACCACTGCTCTGTACCCTACACTGGCTATCAATTGGATACAGAATCAAGTACAAAATTTGATCTTGTGCTGTGTTTCACTGACAGACTCCAGTCCACCATACCTATCTGGCCTCACCCATGTGTAGAAACCAGCAAGATACTTACGCTCCACTTCTGACGAACGTATACTTATTATTCCCACTATGAAAATGAAGTCATATGGACATCGTTCATTTGCATACCAGGGCCAGGCGATGTGGAACGAATGCCCATTGAAATTAGACACAACGACACAGTGGTCCCTTTTAAGAGTGATCTTAAAACTCACCTTTTTCGACTGCAGGAAAAACTTAAGAGACCTAATAATGTTTTGTATCTTATATGTTTTCAGCTTGTTTTTATGTTTTCCAATTTCATGGTTTTTGTTATATGTTTTTCTGTAGTGTAGTCATATCATTATAGATGTAAAGTGCTTAGAGCTTCTACAGATTAGGCGCTATACAAAGTCCTCATTATTATTATTATTTGTTCCATTTTCCTAATGGGTAAATCATGGGTAGCTGAAATTTGTTCCATTTTCCTAATGGGTAAGTCATTGGAGGTAGCTGTCATTTGTTCCATTTTCCTAATGGGTTAATCATGGATGTAGTCATTTCTGTAGTGTTCCTAATGGGTAAATCATGGGCAATAGCTGAGATTTGTTCCATTTTCCTAATTGGTAAATCATGGGTAATAGCTGTCATTTGTTCCATTATCCTAATTGGTAAATCGTGGGTAATAGCTGTCATTTGTTCCATTATCCTAATGGGTAAATGGACGTAGTCATTTGTTTAGTTTTCCTAATGGGTAAATCATGGGCAATAGCTGTCATTTGTTCCATTTTCGTAATGGGTAAATCATGGGTAGTAGCTGTTATTTGCTCCATTTTTCTTATGGGTAAATCATGGGTAATAGTGGTCATTTGTTCTATTCTCCTAATGGGTAATTCATGGATGTAGTCATTTCTGTAGTGTTCCTAATGGATAAATCATGGGCAATAACTGTCATTTGTTCCATTTTCCTAATGGATAAATCATAGGCAATAGCTGTCATTTGTTCCATTTTTCTAATGGGTAAATCATGGGTAATAGCTGTTATTTGTTCCATTTTCCTAATGGGTAAATCATAGGGCAATAGTGGTCATTTGTTCTATTGTCCTAATGGGTAAATCATGGATGTTGGCATTTCTTTATTTCTCCTAATAGGTAAATCATGGGTAATAGGTGTAATTTGTTCCATTTCCTAAATCACAGGTAATAGCTGTAATTTGTTCCATTTTCCTAAATCATGGGTAATAGCTGTAATTTGTTCCATTATCCTAAATCACGGGTAATAGGTATAATTTGTTCCATTATCCTAAATCACGGGGTAATAGCTGTAAATTGTTCCATTATCCTAAATCACGGGTAATAGCTGTAATTTGTTCCATTATCCTAAATCACGGGGTAATAGCTGTAAATTGTTCCATTATCCTAAATCATGGGTAATAGCTGTAATTTGTTCCATTATCCTAAATCAATAGGTGTAATTTGTTCTGTTTTCCTAAATCATGGGTAATAGGTGTAATTTGTTCCGTTTTCCTAAATCACGGGTAATAGCTGTAATTTGTTCTGTTTTCCTAAATAAGGGGTAATAGCTGTAATTTGTTCTGTTTTCCTAAATCATGGGTAATAGGTGTAAATTGTTCCGTTTTCCTAAATCACGGGTAATAGGTGTAATTTGTTCCGTTTTCCTAAATCATGGGTAATAGGTGTAATTTGTTCCGTTTTCCTAAATCACGGGTAATAGCTGTAATTTGTTCTGTTTTCCTAAATAAGGGGTAATAGCTGTAATTTGTTCTGTTTTCCTAAATAAGGGGTAATAGCTGTAATTTGTTCCGTTTTCCTAAATCACGGGTAATAGGTGTAATTTGTTCCGTTTTCCTAAATCACGGGTAATAGGTGTAATTTGTTCCGTTTTCCTAAATCATGGGTAATAGGTGTAATTTGTTCCGTTTTCCTAAATCATGGGTAATAGCTGTAATTTGTTCCGTTTTCCTAAATAAGGGGTAATAGCTGTAATTTGTTCTGTTTTCCTAAATCACGGGTAATAGGTGTAATTTGTTCCGTTTTCCTAAATCACGGGTAATAGGTGTAATTTGTTCCGTTTTCCTAAATCATGGGTAATAGGTGTAATTTGTTCCGTTTTCCTAAATCATGGGTAATAGGTGTAAATTGTTCCGTTTTCCTAAATCATGGGTAATAGGTGTAATTTGTTCTGTTTTCCTAAATCACGGGTAATAGGTGTAAATTGTTCCGTTTTCCTAAATCATGGGTAATAGGTGTAATTTGTTCCGTTTTCCTAAATCACGGGTAATAGGTGTAATTTGTTCTGTTTTCCTAAATAAGGGGTAATAGCTGTAATTTGTTCTGTTTTTCTAAATCACGGGTAATAGGTGTAATTTGTTCCGTTTTCCTAAATCACGGGTAATAGGTGTAATTTGTTCCGTTTTCCTAAATCATGGGTAATATCTGTAATTTGTTCCGTTTTCCTAATAGGTAAATCACGGGTAATAGGTGTAATTTGTTGTTTTCCTAATAGGTAAATCACAGGTAATAGGTATAATTTGTTCCCGTTTTCATAATAGGTAAGTCATGGGTAATAGGTATAATTTATTCCTAATAGGTAAGTCTGTTTTCATAATAGGTAAGTCATGGGTAATAGGTGTAATTTATTCCTAATATGTAAGTCATGGGTATTGTTGAGTTGCAAATCGTTTCTAACAGCATTGTTTCAGTTTATTATGGTAAAGAGTGTAAAGGTTTAAATTTTTTAGTAAATGTTGCAGAATAGGCCTGCCAGTATTTGGCAGAAGATAATAATGTACCATCCAACATGGATTAAGATACTAAAACATAAAAAGTCATGAAGTAACTGTTTTCGGAATATATGCAATCAGCAGCATTGGATAAAATGTCTACACCCTTTAACCCAGATTTCTTGGCCATCTTTTATATTTCTTATATTTGGCTGCTAGGCAGAGGTCAAATAGGGGCTCAATGTCAGGACCTTTTGGGCTTACTGTCAGTTAAATCCCTTTTCCAAGCTTACCATTTGCTTCATTAGTTATTTGTGATGGTCACTGTTTGCCACTTCAAGGTCAAGTTAGCACATTTTAATCAGCACCTGCTAAACATTGTTAGTGAAAAGCCAATGTCGATACAATGTCCATTTGAGAGAAGCATCCATAAGAAGTGAAGTTGTCTACTTATACATGGCCATTTACTAGCTAACTTAGCTCTTCCAGACTTTTTAGTCTAGTGGTATGTGTGTCTGACTGAGATACAGATGAACTGGGTTAATCTCACAACCATGATAATTAGAATTTATCTCCCCTCCTGTTACTGAAGATTGTTAAGGAAGTAAGATCAGCATCATTTTGGTACTGGTGGTACTGGTTCAACTACAAATAGCCTGAAGATCTAAACGTGGATGTTGATATGAGCACATATTTCAGTTGGGTAGTTTTTTTTTATTAAAATGGTGGCCATTTTTAAGAAGTGACTGTCACACTATTCATTGATCTGATCACTTGTTTAGAAGTAGTCGCATTTAGAAGATTGCCTCTATTGTAGCTATTATGAGGTCCGACTCAAACTAATTAACATCAGATCAACACTTTCCAGGTGAACTTTGAAATAGCCAATGGAAATGCAGCTTTCAGAAATCTTAAAGTGAATCAAATCATTCAGCACACATTGATGCTCTTCATTCATACTTTCATTTTCCCAGATGCAAAGATCTACAACTTCATCTGATTGGCAGATAAAATTAGTGATTATGGTAGTAACATAGCTCACCAAGACATGACCCCTTAGTGGTCACAGTTAGATCTTTATTTAGGAAAGTGGAGATCTGAGTTTAATAATATTGGGTCAGGCTGAGACCATTTCTCAAATCTGACCAGCTACATAAACAAGAAAAAGTATTTCCATGCAAATGCAATGACAATATGACCATTTCATCAGGAGAAGTGTCTAAATTATCCATGTTAGCTGTCATGTAACTATGGACAATCTGCATGCCAAAAGATGTCTTTCAATAACAAATATCACATCCATCTGACCATCTGTCCAGGAGTAATTAAATTTCAAGATTGCCACTGGTGACCATCTTGGATGTCAGATCTGCAACATTTTCAATTATGACCATGTAGATGTCATAAAAGTTATTTTTGTTAAAACTCCAAAGACCATTCCTTATGGGGAAGTAGTGCTCAGAAAAGACTTTCACAGATAATCCCATGGAGGTTATTGGTTTCTGATTAGCACCATTAGCATTCAGATCTACTTTTCATAAGAAGTTCGATTTTTTTAAAGTAAAACCCCAGCTTATATAACCATCTGTTCATAAGGAGTAACCATACAATTATTTCAAGATTGGATGTACATGTACAAGTTTTAATTTATGACCAACTAGACTTCAAGATAAAAATGTATAAGCCATTTTTTGTTTGATCCAAAGTGGATATGATGCTGAAATCTTGACCAGAAGGCCACAAATCTTGCCATCAGATTAGATCAGCTACCATGGTGTTGGCATTTTACTCAAATTGCCTAGGCACCAAATAACTTGTGACACCTAATTGTACCCATCACTAAATAACTTGTGTTGCCCAACTGTACCAATCACAAAATAACTTGTTGCCTACCTGTACCCATCACTAATAACTTGTGTTGCCCAACTGTACTGATCACTAAATAACTTGCCCAACTGTACCTAACACTAAATAACTTGTTGCCTAATTGTACCCATCACTAAATACTTGTCCTACTGTACCCATCACTAAATATTGTTGCCTAATTGTACCTATCAATAAATAGCTGGTGTTGCCTAATTGTATTTACCACTAACTTACTTTGCTTAATTGTACCCACCACAAATTAACTTGTTACCTATCACTAAACAACTAGCTAATTATACCCATCACTATATAACTTGTGTTGCCAAACTGTACTCACCACTAAAAGACATGCTTCCCAACTCTACCCATCACTAAATAACGTTTTCAACCTAACTGTATTCACTACTTTATAACCAATTGTACCCACCACCAATTATTTTGTTACCTTACTGCATCCATCACTAAACAGGTTCTTACCTAATTATACCCATCACTACATAACTTGTGTTGCCTAATTGTATCAATTACTAAAGAAATTGCTGCCTAATTTTACTTTCACTAAACTTACCTTACCCAACTGTACCCAAATAATTTGTGTTGCCCAATTGTACCCATCATTAAGTAACGTTTGATGCACATTTGTGCCTATCTTTTCATCTCCATGATATGAAGGCTAAAATAAATTGCATGTTGCTTAGAAATAAGACTCTTTCAAACTATAAGAATTTATTATTATGAATATCATTTTTTTTATTCATGTAATATGAACATTAGATTTTATATCAGTGAAGAAAATACTGACAGAAAATAAGAATTTTCATATATTTATTTCCATTCAATGGAACAATGTAACAGATCAATATTGCTAGTTTCCCACAAAAATTGAGAAGTGAACAAAATGTATTACTGTACTGTCTGCATGTAGAAAACAACAATGGTTGGTAAACAAGATGAATTAATGAATATGGGACAGGCCTGTGGGATCACTAAGGTTACTACTGGCAAAACAGTACAGTCCAATGAGTTGCCATTAACACGAAACCACACAAAACATTCAACAAGACTGCATACTTTTCAGTATGCAGTGGTGTCTAAATGTTGTGTATTCTTTGTACTTTTATAAACAACTTGTTTAATACCAGTATGCAGATAGATGAACAATCAAATGGAGTTTGTCAGTATTCACACTGTTGACCAATCAACATGCCAGTGGATCATATTTTGTCAGTATTCAGATTGTTGACCAATCAATCATGCCAGCTGATCATATTTTGTCAGTATTCACAATGTTAACCAATCAAACAATCAATGGATTGTACTTTGTCAGTATTCAAACTTGGCAAATTAAACATGTCGATGGATTCTATTCTGTCAGTATTCAGACTATGATCAAACATGCCAATGGATTCTATTTTGTCAGCAAATCATATATTGATCCCCCTAGAGCAAAGGCTGCATGTGATGTTTATCAATCGGATTGTATTAAGCCCATGCCCAAGATAATGTTAACGTTCCCATGAAACACTCTTCAAAGATGCAAGATGTGTAGTCTTTTCCATGCAGGTAGTAATTCTGTCAATTTCAACAAGTAACTCTGGTCCAATCACTACCAATACACCACTACAAAATGTCTTTAAAAAATGAACTATGAACAGCGAATGAGTGCTTCATTGCAAAATTAGTACTACTTTGACTACGAGTATAGTGTAGTGTTTGCAAGATATGGAAAATACCAGGAACAAACATTCTATGCATGAACCGAATGGAACTTTGGATTTCCTTGCATCTAAATCTCTATTTAATTTTGATTTGAATGTAACATGCCTTTCAAACAAACTAATAAATCTGAATGCAGCCTGACAGAATGTAATATCATTACAGTAGTGTATACTGGGTTCAAAGTTTTGAAGGTGTTATGGCATAAAGCAATACCATCACTCGAGCGTAAACTCTGCCCAAATTTGAAGATATAAGGCATAAAACAACATAATCACACAAACCCTACCCAAATGTGAAAGTATGAAAAGTAACATGATCTAGAAAGTTTTGACATATATTAAGGCCACAAGTACTTTTTAAAATAAAACATAAGTGATCTTGAACTTAGTATATTGTTAATTCATCAGCTGGTAGCTGTCAATTTTTCCACAAAAAAGTTCCACAAGAACAAAGTATATGATTTTGGGTGAGCATTTGATCATGTACACTAAATCCCTAATTGTTACAAACCTGACATTGTCCATTATATTAAGGATCTAAGTATTCTCAATTTTTTGTTCCAGACTTGACAGTGTCTGTTTTACTAGGGATCCTATTATTCCAATTCAAGGCTATTTTTCCTAACTTAAACTCAATCAAAACAACTAAAAAATAAATTTGAGCATGAAAAAAGAAATAACAAGTCTAATCAGGATCAACGTTTCTGTCCTCTCTCTTTCCTGCTTATCTATTTGTAAATATTGAGCAAAAGAAAAATAGATCTACAAAAGCTAGAGTATCAGCAATGGGTACATTTCAAAGTTCCACTCCTACAAATATCATTAAGTCATCATATTATATGAGACACTATAATCATTAAACCTCACCCCTGACTTGAATTTTCCCACAATGGGAAAGGACATTGGTTGATCACAGTTGAATTTTCCAAGAAGGGACAGCACATTGTTTGATCATTGTTAACATTTCTAAGAAGGGATGGCACATTGGTTGATAATTGCTGAACTTTCTAAGAAGATATTGGAAATTGGTCAATCATTGTTGAATTTTTTTAAAAAGGATGGCACATTGGCTGATTATTGTTGAATTATTTTAATGGATGGCACATTGGTTGATCATTGCTGAATTTTCTAACACTAGGATATTGGTTGATCATTGTTTAATTTTTCAAGAACAGATGGTGCATTGGTTGGTTGATCACTGTTTTCTCGAGGTACAACATGAACATGGAATTGACCATACATATTTGCTTAGGAGTCAAAAAGAAAACTTCACAGATCCAGATCTCCTGTTGCATAATGTGCAAGATATGGGTCTATGTTATGACTAATTAGGACTAATTAGACCAATGTGCAAGATATTGGTCTATGTTATGACTAATTAGGACTAATAAGACCAATGTGCAAGATATGGGTCTATGTTATGACTAATTAGGACTAATTAGACCAATGTGCAAGATATGGGTCTATGTTATGACTAATTAGGACTAATTACACTAATGTGCAATATATGGGTCTATGTAGTTTGTTAGGACTAATTAGACTAATGTGTAAGTTATGGATCTTTGTTAGGACTAATTAGACTAATGTGTAAGACCGCTTTGGTGGCCACATGGTTAGAACGTCTGCCTCAGATGCAAGAAGTCGTGGGTTCAAACCCTGGCCGAGTCATACCAAAGACTTATACAAATGGTGCTCAGCATTAAGAGGTTAGTGTTAGGACTGGTCAGCCTGGTGTTGGGATAATGTGACTGGGTGCAACATCATGCTACATGTCTGCAGCTGCAGCATGATGCTCCAGTGCAAGACATCACTATAAACTGTTACACTGCAGACATCATAGTGATATGACTGAAAAATTGTTAAAGCTATGTTAAAAAATCCAAATCACAAACACACTAATGTGTAAGATATATGTCTATGTAGTCTGTTAGGGCTAATTAGACTAATCTGCAAGATATTGATCTATGTTAGGACTAATTAAACTAATGTGTAAGATATGGGTCCATGTTAGAACTAGTTAGACTAATGTGTAAAATATGGGTCTATGTAAGGACTAATTAAGACTAATGTGTAAGATATAGTTCTATGTTAGGACTAATGAGACTAATGTGTAAGATATGGGTCTATGTTAGGACTAACTAGACTAATTGCAAGATATGGGTCTATGTTAGGACTAACTTGACTAATTGTAAGATATGTGTCAATGCAGTCTGTTATGACTAATTAGAAAATGTGCAAGATATGTGTCCATGTTATGACTAATTAGAAAATGGTCAAGATATGGGTCCATGTTATGACTAATTAGACTAACTGTAAGATATGGGTCTATGTTAGGACTAATTAGAAGAAAAAACAATACAGACCTTATCTACCAATGCATTTTACAGTGGCAGATCAGTATCTATGCTGTTTAGAGTTGGATCAGACTTATAACCAAGTATATATAGTAGCAAAAAATATAGTTCCACTTTATTTATTTCTGCTTTTTATACTGAGGTAGATAGATGCTGGTTTTACATTTCTTGTGATGAAAATTAACATCAAATTAGATGCATTACTAAATATCTCACTCCAAAATGCGTGTTTTTACAAAACACATGATAGCTGAACTTACAACTACTTGTGGTACTATTTTTGTCATGTCATATTATCTCGTACATATTTAAAATTTGTGTGAAGTCCGATTTGATCAATTTCTGATATTTAACTATTTTCCATCTAGTTTTAAAATCCCACTTAAACAACAGCAACCTTATGTGAACCAATGCTCATCTTCAGGAACATGCTGAATGAGGATAAAGTCAAGATTCAAATCCTATACAAGTTTTTCAGAAGTGTGGTAAGAGCATTTAATATCTGATATGGACAAACATTTGCGTCAGACAGACCAATAAAATATCAAACAAAAAAAGAACAAAAGAAAAGCAAATGATCAAACTAACTAATAGTATTTAAATGGAAAATCCTTTGTACATTATCAAGGGAAAGTTCTGATTATTTTTGTATCCTTTCATGAAAATCTCCATTTTGGCCATGTACATTGAGAATTTAAAAGTCTTAATTACATAAATAAAAACTGGTAGCAATGACACTGCAGACATCAATTCTTTTTATATATTCTACATAAAAAACAAAAAGTTTACTAAACATGTTTGAATACTGTTAAAAATATATGTAGACATTTAATCGCACAGGCAGATCAAGCCTATGGCAAATAAAATCCCAATAATGCTATCATTAACTGTTCTAAAAATTTAGAAAAACTCTAAACAACTAGTTCATAATATCTAACAAAATATAAAACTAACCCCACTAACTAACAAAACTACATTTAACAAAAATAAGTTCATAAAACTATTAACTTAATTAGCAAAGAAATCTAAATAATGCACTATGAATGTCATGTTGATGTCCAACACAACTGTTTTAAATTTGAAAAATGTATTTTTTTAAGTTTTGATTTTTACTGTGTAGTCTACATAAGAAGATATTTTTCCTCTTTTAATAGCCTTGCCTTGTAAAAACGTTTCCTTTCTAAACTTCCCACAACATGGTCACCAATCTCTCCCATGACATGGTCACCAATCTCTCCTTTCAGTCACCAATTTCTCCCATCACATAGTCACACATCTCTCCCATCACATGGTCACCAATCTCTTCCATGACATGGTCACCAATCTCTTCCAAGACATGGTCACCAATCTCTCCCATCACATGGTCACCAATCTTTCCCATCACATGGTCACCAATCTCTCCCATCACATAGTCACACATCTCTCCCATCACATGCTCACCAATCTCTCCCATCACATAGTCACACATCTCTCCCATCACATGGTCACCAATTTCTCCCATCACATGGTCACCAATCTCTCCCATCACATGGTCACCAATCTCTCCCATCACATAGTCACACATCTCTCCCATCACATGCTCACCAATCTCTCCCATCACATAGTCACACATCTCTCCCATCACATGGTCACCAATCTCTCCCATCACATGGTCACCAATTTCTCCCATCACATAGTCACCAATCTCTCCCATCACACATCTCTCCCATCACATGGTCACCAATCTCTCCCATCACATGGTCACCAATCTCTCCCATCACATGGTCACCAATCTCTATCATCACAGTCACCAATTTCACCGATCACATGGTCACCAATCTCTCTCTTCACATGGTCAACAATCTCTCCCATCACATGCTCACCAATGTATCCCATCATATGCTCAACATTCTCTCCCAAGCACTATGCATTGCTAGTTAAATAAAACTGAGGACCTTTTACGTTAGGACTAAAAGTTTTGGCCAAACACTGTCATTTCTCAAAGGAATAAAAAATTAGGTCAGCAACTGTAGTTCCATTTTGTAAATAGAAGATTAAGTTACTCTCTTAAAGGCCCTATTCAGAAGAGCAGACATATATGCAGATAAAACAATGAATTGTCCAGGAAAAAGGTAGCAGCTCTCTAAATTTCATAAAACTAAAACAGTGATTTCACCTGCTGATCACTTCTACTTTGCTACTTTACTATGCAATGAAATTAATTGTGTGTATATCTTGATAAGTAGATATATAACATATGTGCATCTGAAGTGTCATACAAATGAACAAAGACCTGACACAAAACATGGGAATTGTGAGGCAAATGTACACATACCTGACACAAAACATGGAAAGTGTGAGACAAATGTTCACATACCTGACAAAAATTGGAATTGTGTGGCAAATGTACACACCTGACACAAAACATGGGACGTGTGAGGAAAATGTAGACACCCCTGACACAAAACATACATATGCTATTCTGTACAACTTTACCTGCCAAAAAAGATATAAATCTTCATATTTTACAAATATATTTGAAACTAATGAAAGTGAAATGATGAATGGGTCAAATCACATTATTACACTTAGTGAATTTGATACTTACAGAGATGCCCATTTTTACTGGACAATTCATTGCTCTGGATTGCATTTTTCTTCATAACATGTTAAAAAACCATTCTCCCCAGTTTATGGACAACACACCATATAATTCATGTTAGAGTTGTAATGTAGCAAAACACCATACAATGATTGGAAGTGTTGTAATGTAACATCACACCAAACAATGCATGAAAAAGTTATAACATCACACCATACAATGCATGGAAGAGTTGGAACGTAACATCACACCAAACAATGCATGGAAGATTTGTAACATAACATCACACCATCCAATGCATGGAAGAGTCATAATGTAACACCACAACATATAATGCCATGCAAGGAAGAGTTTGGTGGCTGTCAATCATCTTGCATTATGTTTGATAAAAGTTTATGGACATCGAACCATACAACACATGGAAGAGATGTACCATAACATCATACAATACAATGCATGAAGAATTACAACACCAAACCATACAATGCATGGAAGAGTTATAAAATGTAACATCACACAATACAATGCATGGAAATGTTAAAACATTACACCAGACAATGCACTGAAAAATCATAACATTACACCATAAAATGCATGGAAGAGTTATAAAATGTAACATCACACCATACAATGCATGGAAGAGTTATAACATTACACCATACAATGCATGGAAGAGTTACAACACCAAACCATACAATGTATGGAAGAGTTATAAAATGTAACATCACACCATACAATGCATGGAAAAGTTTGGTGACTGAATAATCTTGCATCATGTTTGATATAAGTTTATGTGAGAATAATTAATATATTGATTCCACTTTTGTACTCATGGGAAAATAACTATTTTACTCTCTATCTAAAATAGTCATCCATTCCTCTAAATGAAATAAAATGAACATCTTTCCATTGATAACCATACATCTAATGGTAATGTCTGTTGGAAAAAAACAATTTTCTGAATTGTTCAACAAGACAGAACTCTATATAAAATGAACATCTTTCCATTTTAACTATAACTGTAATGGTAATGACTGATGGAGAAAAAAAAATGTCTGAATTCTTCACCAAGCCAGAACTCTGCATAAGATTTTAAATGAAATAGGTAATTTACTCCTCAGTTTGGAACTAATCTGAAGTTTCAGTATGCTATTTTGTCAGCACCATACTACACAAATTTTGTTACTAGACTGAATCCTAATAATGAAGATGTTCTTATGACAATGCAACAAATGGTGTATTTTAATATATATATATATATATATGCAGAAGGTAATGTCCCTCACCATAATTGAGCACTACCATTTCAACTATGTACAGAACAGCCAGAACTTGTCCTGATTGTATAGTTTACATAGATTGAGTTGTAGGAAAGCAAATTTTTAAGTAAATTATGTTTCTTCAACAATACTTACCCAATCACATTAAGAATATTTGCCTGCTACCTCACGAATCCAGTCTTACTAAAAAGATGAAAATTTGTCATTCCATATATATCAATAGAAAAAGAGCAATAACACTTGCTCATTACTGCCTTTGATACCACCAGGTATTGCCAGTTTTTAGCTGAGCAAGATACTAATGAGGATGTTTGCATGTTGGTTAGTTTGGAGAATGTTTAAGTAATGTGACTCGCTAAGTATTTTCACAGAAAAAAATTTTACTCAAATGATTGGGGCCTCGAGTGGCCGAGTGGTTTAAAGTGCTCTCTGTTACAGATAACTACCATCTCATCTCTGTCTGCATGGGTTCGAGTCTCAGATTCAGCTAATGTGGGTATGTGAAAAAGCTTGCCAGTAGCTTCTCATGGGTATGTGGTTCTTTCCAGGATTTCCTCCACCATTAATACTGGCCGCCTTGTATAGCCTATCACGTGCTGAAAAATGGCGTTAAACCCCATAACAACAACAACAACTTAAATGATTGCTTTCTCCTTCAAATAATTCCCAAATCACATTACATTAGGAAAATAAGCAAGAGGAGTGTATGCTGAGCATCCGACCTCTACCTCAGATATCCTTCTCAGGATTAGTGGCTGGATTCCCCATTTGAAAGATAAAACATTCTTCTAATGATACAATAAACACAGCCCAGGATCCTTTGACCTTGATCTCATATATGGTTGAGAAGATGAATTTGCAATCTTCTCACCTTAAAACATTTTCACAGATGAATCTAGCAAAGCTAACAGGCTGTGTTGATTCATTTAGTTGGGTCTGATGGCCATCTGTGCTGCTGTCACCAGCCCTACCAGATCCAAAGTTTGTCTCTGTAATGGAAAATCTCCGAGTTAACACTCTAAAAGGTTGACTCTGCATGCCAGCCGACAGCTTCTATAATATCTCAGAATCAAACATTTGACAGTGATGCTAGTAGAGATGGCTCAAATGACAAGAACAGTAATCTTTATGAAGTGACTCAGATCTTGTGGGGTCTCATTATCTTGCATAACTGCTGGTCTTGACTTGTATAAGGAAGAGAGGGGATAGATGACAACTTGATGGTTCCCAACAAATGGTAACCGGTTTTTGGCTATGAAGCCTGGTTGTGTTAGCCTTCAGAGTGGAGGTCTTCCTAATTGTGAAATTCTCTCAACAATCAAATGTCTGAAGTGTCTGTCTAACATGGATGTCCTGATAAGAGCCAAATGTATAGAATAAGAGAGCGGTCTGGGCAGGGAAGGACTACCCATGTGAGTGGGTGCTAGAGTGGATTCGGGTTGACCAAAATCCTCTTGGATGTACTATAACAAGTAGATTGGTGACCCAGGGCAGGTCCCATCGGAGAGGGACTATCAAAATTACCTTGCCATTCTGAATCTAAAACTCTTAGGTTATTTTTAGTATCAGCCTACAACCCGTCCCAAATGGCTGACATTGCATCCAAAGCCCAAGATATTAGGTCTAGAACTGGACAGATATCGGTGGGTAGCTTGTGATTCCACCTCGGTGCCAAGAAGCATCATCGGGCATGAACCGAGTAGTAGGTGCAACTCCGGAGAGTACAGTTTGTTTCATTATCGTATGCGAAGCAAAAACTTTTTGTGTACTGTATATATCGCCTAATAAGATGAAATTTTTTATTATTAACTAAAATTATTAGTATTAAAAAACTTTTTTTTTTAAAAGTTCGATATTTATTGATTTTTTTTTTATTACTTGTAACCATTTGTGCGCGTATTATTTGCCGAGGCAAATACTTCCGAATAGTAACGAAAAACTGGATATTTGGCCGAAGTGAAATGTCCGAGGCGATTTCCAGTTAGGCCCTAGGATCTACCAATTCTTTAGCAGCATGGGTGGAAGCATTCCAAGTAAGAATGTTTCCTAAATGGTAGCTTAAAAGTTAACTTCAGTCCATTCCATGGTGGATTTGAAAGAGTTTCATTGTTTGCATTGTGTGATGAGGCCTAAATGGGGCTAGAAGAAATAACAAGTGGTATGAAGACTCAATTCCATCCTCAGTAAAACTTCACTAGCTCTCCCTTGTAGTCAAACAGTGAACATTCGGAAGTCCAGCTGGCGTCACCTTGTGGAAACAAGGGGAGGTAACAGGCAAGAGTTATTGTCCTTTGTTTATTGATCTCTACATACACAAAAAAATCGTCTGTTAGTAGGGCTGGATTCATGAGACAGCAGGCTATTATTCCTAATTTAATGTAACTGAGTAACTTATTTGAAGGAGAAAATATTTACTATACTTATAGCAGAAGAAATGCACTGTCAAAATGCTGAACCTGTCTGGCATGCTTTGAATGAACTTAACATTAATAACATTGGTTGTTTAAAATACATACAAGTGCTTTTCTTGAAACCTGTAATAGTTGTAGTATGTCAAAGCTGTATTACTTACGTTAAAACAGTTACCTACTCACATACATGGAACTGCAAAATGCATAGATCCAAATTTATCATTGCAGTATATCCTGGCAAATCTGGGTCTATGCAGTTTGCAAAGAGAAAACAGTGGAACATAAATGATTTGTTGATGCGATGGTCTCTGTTTACAGTTGGACCAAACTTACAAGCATGTACCGTATATACTCGCATATAAGCCCGTTTGCATATAAGCCGACCTCCCTCCAAACTGAATCAGTAAAACTGTTATAAAATGCATGACCCACATATAACCCGACCCATAATTTCTAGACTACCTGTACATCACAAGATGCACAAAGTGAGTTCTGAATACTTTTATTTAGGCAAATCACATTATTAAATAAAATGAAAGTAAGAAAGCTAATTTATATGTTGAAATAAAAACAATTCTAAAGTGTTAGTCTTAATGGAAATTTAATTAATCCTCATTCTAAAATCATGAATTATATAAGTTCAATCACTTTTAGAATCCTTAAAATCGGGTTCTGTATCAGACTCGCCAAACAGTTCACGAAACTCTGCTTCTGTTACAGGCGTGCTTTCATCATATACATCGTCATTGTCATCATGGTCATCCAATAGTCCGGTTCTTAAAATGAGAGCACCAGCCGGCTGATACAACAAATTTTGAATCTGCCAACTTATATTTATTATTTTTCGCCATCTGCATAGCACATAGACAAATTGCCGCCATTCCCATACTTGCTTCTCGTTCACAAAAATTCGCGTGCTGCAGCGCAGTTATTTGCTTCTGCATATTCAATAACGTTAAGTTTGAATGCTTCATCATACGCAAAACGCTTTCTTTTACTTTCTATACTACTCATTTTATCCGATTGAACTGAATATAAACTTCTAAAGAGATTAAACTGAAATAATTTCTTATAGTGGTAGTGAAATATTTATATATCTTACCCTGTAATTATTTCCACAGTTGATTATCAATTTGTATTTGATAATTATTTATCATTGTTGTTTATTTGTGTTTTTTTTAAACTACCGGTAGTGTGATTCAATTGATCAAAATATGACTGGTTTCAGCATGGACATGATTCAAGTATTGTGACAGTTGATAACTTTGAGCAGAAACCATGTCCACTACCATATCTCAGTAAACGATACATCTGAGAGTCTGCATATTTGAGTAAAGTCATTGGCATTGTGCAACAAAAAAAAATCCCTTATTATTCCCAAGGCATTTACCACAGATTAAGCATATGGTAGCTATTGTGCAACACTCTACCGTTGAGAAACCACTTTGCTTTACAAACAACCAATCAACAGTAGTATATAAACTGTGTCTGCCTATTACGTCTAAAACACCTATCCAAGAAATCCAACAAATTATATTGTTTTACAATTATTCACGCCGACTTGTATATTGCAATGTTATTTAACCCTCCTAAGTGTGCGAGCAACAAACCCCTATGGAGCCTCTCGCTATTGTTTCTTTAAGACTATCATACATGTATTTCTACTCTCTATCAAAATGTTTGTCGTATATACCTTCAGTATCGTGATTCTTTTATTTTTTTTACATAGATTCTTTTCATATTTACACTGAAATAGGCTAGCGTGCATTTCTATGAAACCATAGAGTTTAATTATTACTGATTAGCTGAGGGTTAAATACTTGACTATTTGACTAATATGGCAGTTCTTTTGGAAAATACACGTATTTCTGTAGTTCAAATAACACGTATGGCTGTATACCTTCAGTATCGTAATTCTTTTACATAGATTCTTTTCATATTTACACTGAAATAAACTAGAGTGCATTTCTACGAAACCGTAGAGTTTAATCATTACAGATTAGCTGAGGGTTAAATACCTGAATAGAGATTACTAATATGGTGGTTCTTTTGGAAAATACACGTATTTGCGTGGTTCAAATAACACGTATGGCTGTATTTTCGGGTGGATGGACATCTGTCAAATAGACGTCAAGTACATTAAAACATGTTTATCACTCATTATCCTACCACTTATGTTAGAAAAAAATATGTTTTACTTCACGACAGGACTAATCTTATCAGCCATGTGGCATCATTAGGAATGTGATCTCATGTTCGGCGATCAACAGAAACAATAAATACTGGAAATCGAGGGGAAAAAAGCATTATAAATTTCAGATTTGGAACTTGACCCGCAGATAAGCCGAAACCCCCCCCTTCTTCCAGGCCTTATTTTTTTCCCTAAATTTCTTGGCTTATACGCAAGTATATACGGTATGTATATATGGTATATCACAAATAAAAAAACTTTCAAGCTGAAATTCGTTTTTTTTTTAAAAGGCATCATAGTTTCAACAGTTTATATTTAAAAAATGCATTTCCATTTTTTTCCTGTTCTTTTTCTATTTAATTTACATCTTTAAATGAAAACTGAGCAGTAAAATTAGTGTGAAAATATCCGTTGTATCCCTTTGTCAAATCCATTTCAAGTAATGAACAAATCTGAATTGATATCTTCTGTCTTCATCTGGTAGCCTCTGTGCAACTGGACTCACAACCTTTGACCCCCAAACTAAGCCCTCACAACTATAACAATATAGCTGTGTAATGCTGAACGGATAGTAAAGTCTGAAGTGATCGTCCTGAAATATGAAAAAAAGGAGGAGAATAATGTGAAAGAAAAATATTATTAGAAATATTCAAAATATTTGTAGCAATACTGATGCAGATCTACAATAAATTCTGCCTTAATAGGTACATCTGAAAAAAAGAACACCTGTACAATGGAAAATCGTGCCTTAGCAAACATCTAATTAAAGAACACCTGTACAAATGGAAAATAATGCCTTAGTTGGCTCATCTAAATAAAGAACACCTGTACAAATGGAAAATTAGCCTTAGCAAACATCAACATAAAGAATAAAATGCATATACAAATGGAAAATCCTGTCTTGGTAGGCACATCAAAAAAAAAAAAAAGAACACCTGTAAAAATGGAAAAGTAAGCCTTAGCAGAAAGATCTATTTTAAAAAAACCTGTACAAATGGAAACTTATGTCTTAGCAAACATCTACATAAAGAATAGAATGCATATATAAATGGAAAATTATGCTTTACTAGACACATTAAACAAAAAAAATCACCTGTACAAATGAAAATCCTACCTTTGCATACCCATCAAAATTAAGATCATAAACTCATAAATAACATTGGATAAACCTTTTTCTATGCATGGTCACTGTCAATCAAGAATGAAAGTTTGTTGTCACTTCCAAGAAGTGTCCTTAAAGACATGTTTTACTTTACAATGTATCAATTCAAAGGAATTCATCGAAGATTTCCACCACTTCTTATTTCTAACACTGGAAAAATATAATGGATTTATGTCCTTCCCTACTTTACTTTGTGTAAACTCAAGAATGGAATTGTGTTGCATGTATTCATTTCAAAAGATAATGTGCCTTCAAACAAACTTTCACAATGATTTTGGCATCATGTTCATGGTACACTACTCATTTCCTCATTTTCCTAGTACTATTACAGCAGAGACTGGGATGAATGGCATTACAAACATGTATTTCTGTCAGCTTTTTTTGCTTGTAAACATTGTAACCAAAGGAGTAATTTTGTTATAAACACTAAGGTAGCACCAAACAGTTTCTTATATGAGCAGGCAAAAGTCAAAATTTTGACTGAAGAAATATTAATACAGATTCTCCATTTTCAAACCTCGTTTTTCCTGTCAAGTATATATAACTTGATGTTATAAGGAAATATAACAAGTGCAAAGGCATTTTGTACGATATAGTTTTGACCTATAATGTGTACGAGTGGCAGGCCATTTTCTCATAGCTGTTTGTTTTCCTTCTTGTCTGTAGTACAAAGAAGTTAATGATATTCTCTCTGCTCGGAATAGCGGAAAGATTACAGTCCTCTTTAACTTGTCTGCAGCATTTGACACAATAGACTATGATATATTGTAACGTGCCAAGGGGTCAAGGTCAAATAAAATGGAATAGATGGACAACTCACGTCTTTTTCAGTTACTAGATCTTTCCAGTGAATTGCAATGTCAATAAATGTTGTGTTCACCACAATGGTCCTATTTAGTTAATAAACACACAAAAGAAAACAAATATAAATAGTCAACACAGTTTATTATATGACTTCCAGGATAGTATGTGTTTGCCCACAAACTTGAGGGCTCAAAATGCTGAAATATAATATTTACTAATTTTCAGAACATTTGTTTTGATAAAGCTTATTAAAGCACTAGTTTCAGTGGTATATTGCATGTAAAAGTCAGCATCAATGTTCCCTTTGTCCCAAATTAATCTCATACACACACAACAACAACAATAACAAAAATAAGTTAGTATGTATCAAAATGTGTTTGTATGACGTACCGAGGTGATAAGGATATTTGTGCATCCAATCAATGTTCGGAACCAGACCCGGGTTTGTGTTTATAGTACAATGGTAAATGTGTTAGAGGCACAGTCTGGAACCGGATGTTAAGTGTGTCGCATTCTCGACTGAGACACAGTTTGTCGTTTTGAGCGACACAGTCTTGCGCAACCGGATGTCAATAGTGTGCGCTTGAATTGAATGCGACAATGTGTGTCGTTTTGTGACAACAAAGTGTGTCGTTGTGTCGGGTATATTATTTCGCCATCGAAACGACACAATCACTACAAATTGGATGGGAATTTTATATCTCAGAATGATACATGTAATTGAGTAGGAACTTCGATAGTGCCAATCCGAATAATAAATTTCCAATGGATAGCAGACGGCTGTGTTGATGACGACACAGTGACAGTGTGTTGTCAGCCTAATCACTTTATGGGGACTTTCATTTAATATAACAAGTTAATAAACGTGAAACAATATCAGAGAAACATTATAGTAGTCATTATGAGTACTAAATTTAATATGTCGGTAGTAAGTAGTCTACCTTGCTATTAATGCTTGAAATTATCAGATGGGATGACTAGAAACTTTTGTTCTGTTTGTTTGATCTTGAGACCTTTACTGGAGTCCAGCAGAACCACAACTGCCAAAACGGCGGATCTCGCCCCTATTTATAGGTTTTGGGAACACACTCGGGAAATTCACGACAATGTTTTCACGAAAATGACTATATATGGAAGAATTCGGAAATATTAACTTGAGCGCCCCCTAGTGGAAAGCCGAGCGCCCCATATACACAGTAGTAAACATGGCGCCCGATTTCAAACGACAAAAATAACAATTATTTCACAATAAATAATACAAAGATTCACATTGATGATGAACAGTTTCATTATGTTGGTGACACTTATGAACTTACACGAGTATTACCTTAATTCTGGAGAGAACAAAAATGGATACAATTACCTATTTTTCTCTCAAAATATACTGTAAGTAATAACAATTTACAATCTTATCATGTACACTCTGGGCTTCAAAAATCTTTACCCAGATGATTAATATTTAAACAAATAATTTTTATATGATTTACATATTGTATCAGATTACCTTTGTTTTGTACAATGGTCATATAACAAAAACTGTTACCACAGTTACTATTATTTGCATTGGAAACAGGCAAAACTTTACAACATGAAGGGAATGTAAACAATAAAAGAAGATTATAAATTCCCTCAAACATTAATTAAATTTACAATTGCACTTTATAAAATTATAAGTTGACAGGTAGTAAGGATTGTTTCAATATTACTTCACCGTCTCCAGCATGATTTTCGCATTCCTGATACAACCTTACTTAAGTTCTACTTAGTCAACAGGACACAAATTGCATCTTTAAATGGAATACAATCCAGCTGTTTTTATCTATGTTGTGGTGTTCCACAGGCTTTTGTTCTTGGACCTGTTCTCTTCATTATATACACTCAGCCACTCTCAAGTGTCATAGATAATCATCTAATGTCTTTTAAACTGTACACTGATGGCACCCAAATATACAAATCTAGCCACCCAACTTTATGTTGTATGCAGAGGGGACAATTCTAGTGCAGAACACAAAGTTCTGATTTGCAATATGCATGTGAGTAATTTTATGTGAAATTATTTCCTTCAGTGCCGATTTTCTTCATCAAGGTAATATCTGCCATGCAACTGTCACTGCCTTATATATGAAATAGCTTAAATTTTGTTTAGTGTAGTTCAGTATGGGGTTGAAAACTGCAAGTTTGAGTGATTTTAACATTCTGTGTGGCATGACTATAACTGAGGTAATTGCATAAAACATGTTCAAATGCCTAAAAGAAGGCAGTAATCACAGAAAAAAACGTCACGACTGAAAAAGAATGCACAGTAACCGAGAAATTTTGTTCAGACTTTGCAAGTGAACTGGAATTCCTGAAAAAAATTCTGGAGATATTTAGATCATGGTCACCTTAAAATGGCAAAGTCAAATCAAATTTTGATCATGGTCACCTTAAAATGGCAAAGTCAAATTTAGATCATGGTCACATTAAAATGGTACAGTCAAGTCACTGTATACATGTACAAATTAAGAACTTCAAAAAGAAAATATGAGAAAATAGTATGAGTGTTGTCCAAAGTAAAGTGGATGCATTTTATGCAAATGAAAGACAAGTTTTCAGTTGAGAGCTACATAGGTGATAGAAATTATAACATGATTCTAATTTGGAGGAAAAGTTGTGAGTTTTTTAAAACCAGAATGAATTTCCCCAGGTAAGTTAAGCACTGTCAGAGGGTGGTGTAACTTAACTATTTTATGTAACTTCTAATATGTACAAGTATATGATGGATATCACAGTGAAACAATCACTCTGCACTATACTTGAAGAAAACATATGACATGATGACTTATTTAAAGTACAGTAGTGTAGTACTTTTCAAGATTCTTCCACATTTGTTACTGGTTTACAAGCGGTTGTGGGTTCCAAAAACTTATAAAAATGGTACTAGTTTCTGCCTCACTTCATGTCTGCGGCATAATGCCTAGTTCTAGACATCATTATATATAAATATATATATATATATATATATATATATATATATATATATATATATATATATATATATACACACATGTATCAGTCAGATCTAGACACATTCTTCACATTTATGGAAAGTCTGAAAGCCAATTCCATCTTAATCACCACATATTTACTGAGGTCAATGATTGGCCAAGTTTTTTCTCTCTCTCTCTCTCTCTCTCTCTCTCTCTCTCTCTCTCTCTCAATCTCAATCTGGCAGAACATCCAATATAAAGGGAGAAAATGAAAATGAATAAATGAAATCCATAATCCATCCAAAACATTTTGGAATACCCATTCTTTTTTCTGACAAATGATTGGAAATTTCTAATATTTTCACTGACTGCAACTGATGCATTTATTTCATAGGCCTGACTCACATCTTGAAGTGGTGGACATTCAAAAGCCACCTGCAGATTTCCTTACAACTATATTCTGTTCATTCCATTGTTGCATCTATGTAAGGCATTGGTGGCATCCTTACACCCACTGTACAAAGGTATCCTCATCATCATATATATCAACAGGGCTCAGGAAATTTTCTCCCATGTACTTGTCCCTGGGACAAGTGAGTTGCAAGAGCTACTTGTCAATGTCCTCCTTATACTCAAAACAGTACACTTCTCCACTATACTGTTTATCCATTAACAACATGCAAGCTTGATAATATATTGGGTCCAAACCATGAAAAAGTGTTCTAATACATGGCTCCTTAGAGAAACATATAAAAACTAACAATGTAATTCAAGAAATTGCAGTCACATACATAACCATTTGTTTCACAGCATTGATAATATTTACACTGAAACCTATCAGGAACCTTTACGAGTTAGATGTGGGAGAAGTTAAAAGACAGAAAATGTTAACATTTTATGATTTTTGTTTGGTCATTGTTACACTTAATGCAGATCACCAATATTTTTAAGACATATTAATTATTAGCATTACATTAATACATTGTTATACCAAAGGAAAGACTTTCACAAATATATATTTATGTAATTTCTTTTCAAAAGAAAATGTAAGTAGCATGCATTTGAAACAAGAATTCCAACCATTTAAAGTTCTAAAAGCTTGCATATTAATTGATCCATTTGAATCAATCCTCCTTTCTAGAGCTACTCAACGTGTGCCATAAAGAGGAAGATTACTGACTGACCAAAAGAACTGGAACATTTCTTGGTCATACTCCAACAAGATTTTGATCAATGAGCTGTTGTCTGGACATTGTCTAAAACTTGGTGGCATTACAACTGGGCCAACAGCAACATTGCCTGACCAGATGATTAATTAACAAATGCTGTCTTCTCCAAAGTCTAACTCACTATGATGTTCTTTCTGAAAGGGATCACATTTCTGAATCAATATGACACATTACTGAAAGCGGCACACTTCTGTATAACAACTACATTACTGAAAAGTGTCACTGTAAATGCAAATACAAAATCTGAGGGCTCGCTGTGAGGCTGGAAAATAATATGTTCATAATATTTACCCATTTTAGTATCAAGCTGACATCAGCTAGCAGAGAACCTATTGTCATTTCCTTTGCAACATGTTCTAGGCTGACAACAAGCAGGCAAACAAGGCAATATTTAAACAAGTACTTAGAACATTTTTACTCTGCCCTGACAATCTTTACTAAGTAAGGATGAGTGGTTTTCCTGAACCTGATCCATGTTTGAATGAAATGTCCCTTAGGGCATAGATGATACATTGCTAAAGGTGCTGTATCCCAATAGCATTACTGGCCAATAAGTGGTAGAGTTGATCACAGTGATGGAGTTAAAATCATATTATGGATGGGTGGACTGGCTGGTTGGCAGCTGGAGCCGCTTCATATGGTTGAAAAACAGGAATCTGACACAGATCATCAAGCTAAGGGGAAAAGTCAGTTACAGACCTGAAAGCCAATGCTTGGACTGGGGAGTGGGGGTGGGGGCTAATGCCTTGAAATAGGGGTATACTACCCCAAAAGGTCCAAGTTATCAACAGACTGTTTACCAACTGTAGGGGTATAAATGGCTCTGAATTCAGTAAATGTGTCATCATCAGTTCTTCTACTAATTAACATATTTGTAACTCTAGCAGTGTCTGAGATGAACTCAGAGCCAGCACCTCCACTGCCCAAAAGAGTCTCAAATTCTGCAGATGTGATAATTGATGTTGGCATCATACATGAACTTTTCATTTGGGGTTGGGGAAGGACCAACATGTCCTCCAACATGTTTAATTGGTAATATTGATGGAAAAAGGGCAAAAACTCCATCAAAGCTAGATGTGAAAAGAAACAGCATTTGAAGGTCATATCTATATATAATAAGTAAATTGTATACCACATGATGTCCATTTATATGCATGGGTTGCAGAACTAAGCTGATTAGAAGAAATGCAAACAGACAGACAGATGGACAGATGATTATTATAGGACCCAAAGAATGTGACCATAATGTAAAACAATTAGCTCTTACCCTTGAATACTGATTCATTTGAAAGCACATGGACTGTTTTGAACACAGACTGTGGCACACATGTTTGACGTCGAAGTATTGTACATTCCTTAAACCCTGGCTTCCAGTCTTTCCTAAACAAGAGAGTTTCTTGTATTAACAAAGGTAATGAAAAACACAGTATAACAATAATAGAAAACCTCTTTGTTTCTTTTTATTTAGCAAGAAAGTCCCAAAATTTAACACCAATAATGACCTCAATCTAAAGTGTAGACAGGTATAATAGAATATAGAAGTACACTGATGCCAAAAATAATCATCATTTGAAAGAGGCCTCCTCTACAACAATAAGAACATTACCTATTAAAGAAAGTGAAACTGCAGTAAAAATTATCAAACTTATTTTATTACGACAAATTTATATGAAAACAAATACTGTCAAATTGTAGACATCATAGCAATATGACTGAAAAGATGTTAAAGCTATGTAAAAAATCAAAATCTCACACACACAAACATTCAATTTGTAATGCATAATTGACTATTGTCCATAATTGAGGATACGAGTTGGGCCTCTCTGACTAATGTATCTTTTACTGTGAACAACATATTACATAGATAATTCTTGCCTATGATTTTAGATTATATTTTAAGATCATCATTACATGGAAGTAAACATACTTACAGACACTGAGTTCAAGGTCTAAATTTTTCTAAAATTAAAGAATGTTCTGGAAGCAATTTATTTACAAATTCGATGGGAAAATGTTGCTCATCCTGGTCTTGTTATTGTGTCTTACCTTCTTATATAAATGTTGTTGACTTATTTTGTTTGCTTTTTTGTTTTTTATGGTTTAATGCCATTTTTCAGCACAATATAGGCTATACATGGCGGCCAGTATTAATGGTGGAGGAAGAACCCAGAAAACCCCTGGAAAGAACCACCGACCCACGAGAAGCTACTGGCAAGCTTTCTCACTTACCCACATTTGCCAAATCTTAGACTCGAACCCACGCAGACAGAGGTGAGATGGCAGTGATCCGTAACGGACAGCGCTTTAGACCACTCAGCCACTCGGGGCCCCATGTTGTTGACTTAAGAATGATTCTTAACATCAGTCTTCAGAGAAAACAATTCTAGTTGGGTTTTAGATAATATCTGAGAGGATGATATTATAGAAGAATGAAAAAACATTTGGATTGAGTTTTATTACTAAGTCTATATGTTCAAAAGCAGGTAAAACATCTTAAATAAAGGTGAACCTGCTTAAAAACTTAAGCTTAACTTGTGCCGTTAAGAATATTGTCACCAAACAAAAGCATGTAGAGGTAAATATGAAATGAAAGCTTGAGTAGGTCATTCATGAAGTGGATTCAAGGAATACTATATAATTTAAAATTAAGAGAAATATTGGTAGACTGTTTCATTTTATACAGAGCAACTACACAATGGATAGATAACAATGCAGTTCAATTAAATGTCCACCTTAAGCAATGAACAGTTATTTCCAGGTGAAGCATGATAGTTTTCTTTCATACGGGGATACAGATGTACATTATCAAATCAGTATATGGTAAGCACTATAAATGTGGTACAATACATACCATTTGGACATATTTTGAAACAATAGCAACAAATAATTTAGTTTCAAGCAAAATACTTACTTTCTGGCATCTCTTTCATCTATTTCAATAAGGCTATCAATATGGAGGGTCTCATAGTCATCTGAAATAAATGTAATAAGTACCAGCTGACTTTTCAATTATACTATTTATCTTGAACTCTGCCCACCCTCGTTCACATTGGAAAATCTTTCCTAATTTCACTAAACTCTGTCCACTCTCATCTGCATTAAACCAATTTCACAAGAATTTAAAAAATTTACAGATATATTACTATAAATAAAACTAGCAACTTAAAAGTTTTTGATCAATTAAACATTACATATTCTGCTACAATGAATCCATTATTGTAACTTTTTAAATATATTATAGTACAGCTTGTGGAATTCATCAGAATTCGGGCACACAAGCTGATCTGTGCTGCATAACATTGCCATCACTTGAGCCTGCTCCATTAAAAACATATATACATATGACCCTGACACTCAGATTACTCAAAAAGTTCACAAGAAAATGATATTAAATTTCAAACTGCATCTATGGGTGACTGCTTCAGATTAAAATCCCTTTGCTGGATCCCAGGTATATTTACTGGAAGAGCCCTGATGCCAGACAACAGCTGAGAGCCCAGTTGCCTGATAATTAGTGTATGCATTTATGCAAGGCAGCAGCTGTAAGCCCACTTAAGTAACGAGATAATGAAGTGACAATTTTACGACTCTATGGTCTTAAACTAAGTAACAGAAGAGCAAAAAACAAAAAGTTTTGTAAAATTCAACAAATAATTTATTTCCATAGAATACAGAGTGAAATTTTATTCAAAAACTTACAGTATTGTGAATTGAATCCCAAAACAGGTCTAAAATTTCTATCACAACTCCAATAATAAAGAGTTTGAATGAATTCCAGTGGTGTTTCAACTAAATTCCAATAATGAATGTGCTGATGTGCCTGTAGTCTATAATATGATAATGTGCCAATGGCCTGGAATATGGCAATGTGTTAAGTCTTAATGTAGCACAATACTATAATCCAAAAGGTCCTTGAATGAATTCACAATAGTTCCAAAATAATGAATTAGTCAAAGAAGTATTAATGAGTACTTTATTTCCAGTAAATAATTAAATAAATGAATGCACCCAAATTAAAAGTTGAACACAACAAAAGATTCATTCCATTTCAGATGTTAAGGTTAGAATCATATATTTTGAATTAAACAACATTAATATAAAAGGCTAAGACAGGTCAATCTCCTTTCTAAAACATTCTAAATTGTCAACAAGTCTAGAAATTTCCAATTGACAAACTAAAGTCCTAGACTCATATTCAAAGAAACATATTTACTTTTGTTAATAATGATCTGAATATTTAATCTATAATCATTGAGAAATATTAGCTATATATGTTACTAATCAGGCAGACCCTTCCCTTGATTTGGACAAAAGTCAGTTACAATTACAAAATACAGAATCATTGAGAAAAACAAACATATATATATATATATATATATATATATATATATATATATATATATATATATATATATATATATATATATATAACACTAAGCAAAGTTGAATAACATGGGAGAACTTACTACTAGTAATTATTTTATTTTATTTGCATTCAATCAAACCATTAAATAAATTGTTTCTTACATAAAGTACATAGGTACCCAAGCGCTACACCAAGAGTGAGAGCTCACTATTACTTTGTTTTTAAAACCAGTGTTTTATTTAGAACTTCTAAAATTGGAGATACATGGTCACCAACAACTACTGGTAACTACAAAATCAATAATAATAATAATAATAATAATAATAATAGTAGTAATGTCGTTATTTAAAGAGGATAACTTGAATACAACTAATCATGGATGCAGGAGGTCGTGGGTTTGATCCCCAGTCAAGTCAAAGACTTACAAAAATTGTACTAACAGCTGCCCTGCTTGGCGCTCAGCATTAAGAGGTTAGTGTTAGGACTGGTCGGTCTTGTGTCAGAATAATGTGACTGGGTGGGAAATCATGTGACATGTCTGTGGCATGATGCCCCAGTAATAGACTTCACTATAAACTGTCACACTGCAGACATCATAGCGATATGTCTGAAAAATTGTTAAAGCTACATTACAAATTCAAATCACACACAACTAATCTCCCATGCACCCTTTACGAAAATCAAATCTCTCTCTCTGTCTCTCTCTCTCTCTCTCTCTCTGTCTCTCTCTCTCTCTCTCTCTCTCTCTCTCCCTCCCTCCCTCCCCCCATTTCCAGCTCATATATATATATATATATATATATATATATATATATATATATATATATATATATATATATATACACACACAAACACACACATTCTCTTTCATGAAAATAACTACTGACATGTGGATACAACAGCAAATCATTCAAAATGCATTATGATAATAGGGAAAATTTAATTGTTTGTGTACAGTAGTAATAGGGGGATTTAAAAAATTGTGTAGTAGTAGGTGAATCTAATTGTGTGTGTGTGTGTGTGGTTAACACCAGACACTGGGGTCATGATATAATCTCCCTTTGCATTATGGCCAGTGGAGCTAAAAATACAGTCCGACTCAGACTCTCATTCATTCAAGACTCCTTTCTCCTTCTACACTGCCAGGTAGAAATTCACCAAACCTGGGAGGCAAGTTGCACAAATTGTAACTAGCTTTTAAGATGTACATAACATTTTGCCCCCACTTCTGTGGTTCCTGGGAGGGAATCAAAGGTCAAATATTCATAAATATTATGTGTCATGATTCTCAAGGATTTGTGGAGGTGAGGGAGAGGATAAAATATAGTATATACTCTTCCATGTCTGCTATTATAATCAGTGTATGAATGTATGTATTTACATATTCATGAAAGTGACTAAATACAAATAAAAATCAATTTGTTCTGGTTTGGACAATGTGATTACACCAGGACTCCACCAATTTCAACCAGCAGGCCCTAGAAAGATGTATTTGATTTATTTCTTTTTATTATAGATTTAATGGCACTTTTATCATTTTAAAGAATATATTTTAAATAATATAAAATATGAAGGAAATGGAAGCAAAACCTAGCCAAGGTTTCGGAATGTGCTGCATAATTATTATGAACGTCATAAAATGTGTCAATCATTTTTATTTCCATACAGTTCTTGCAATTTCATGCTTTACATTAAAGAATGAAATGTAAAAATTAATCTATTTATATTATTTCCAATGTACAATGGTGGTATACTATGTTTCTAAAGGACTGGTGCTCTATCAACTTACATGGTATATAAAGTTTTGAAAAGCTGATCTAACAACCCTGGCTATCAAGTTTGGGGCTGGTGTTCAACTATAGTAAATGAAATTTCTGAAGGTTTGGCATGCTAACATCTTTGCAGTACATCAAGTTTCTGAAGAGATGATGTTCTAACATCAATGGTGTATCAAGTTTCTGAAGGGTTTATGTTTAATAACTTCTGTGGTATATCAAGTTTTCTGATGGGCTCTTGTTAATATTTGGTTGTGCAGGAGCTGAGGGAAACTGGGAAAACCTGAAGAAAAAAACTCTAGATAAGCAACAAGTAAACTTTCTTGCACTGAAATAGTAACTGAATACAGACCAATGAGGTAGAAATCAAGTGTGTTATAATAAGGAGCTGACAAATGATCAGCTCACAAAAATTCAACTGTTGTTTATAACCTTTAGACAATACCTAGCTATCATACTGGACTATCACAATGTTTGTATAGAACTATTTCAAGAGGGTCCTGAAATGTGCCCATGAAAACTACAGGGCAGGGATTCAAAATAAGTTCTGTCTTTAAAAACACCTTGCAAGGATGAACAAACCCTCTCCTTTGTATAGAACTCTGGTGGTCAAAATGTTTTTTTCAGAGCAGATTTTATTTTCAATTTAATTCATCAAGTTTATTAGCTAGTTGTAAACTTGCTTCTGAGACTGAAATAAAGTTATTTCCAATGATTCTTACCTGTTCCAATATTCCATTCAAAGGTGAAACTTGTCTGGTACAACTTAACCAAAAGCCTGCTGTAAGATAAAATTTAAAATCACAAGTTCATTCATATACTGTCACAATATCAAACAAACATGGCTTCTTAAAGAGAAATCTCTCAAAATCACCAACAATAATTTATTTGGTATAAAAGTGAAGTAAAATATGTCTGACATGTCAAATCTCTACAACCTGAAGTTAGGGGTGGTGGTAAAACTAATTTGAATAATGTCATATTTAACTGTTTCTATTGTCTTGCTTGCCTTTTCTAGGACATAATCACATTTATCCTCATTAGAATAACCTTTGTACTCATTAAAACATTCCAGTCTCCCAGAGGTCAAATCAAAGTTCTTAAAAGTCTTGAGAAGAAAAAAAAAACAGTGCAACTCATACATCATAGGCTCATCCTCTCTTTCTTGGACCAAGACTATTTGTGGGGCACACAAACACTTTAACACATTAACCCCTGGAGGTTTTTGTTGTTTAGTAATGTGAGTTCAGACTGGATCTGTGCCCTTTCTGTTCTAAACTTTATATAATGTTCTATCGTTGGGAAGACAGCTTTTAGTAATGTGGATGACAGTAATTACATCCTGGAAAAGGCTAGCAAGGAAATATTACTGGTAATGTATTACTGTTATTAAAACAAATCTTTTTTAAGCTTAGAAGTTAAATTTTTCCACTGTGAACAATCTTCTTTATGTTGTGCTCTCTACATATATACAAGTCATTAAAAAGGACTTACATTCATATGCATTCATGATTTAAATATTTGCCAAGCAAGCCATAATTTAGGTATAGGTGTAATGGAATTGAGTTTAATGCTTTAATCAAAATAGTTGCAGGTAACTGTAAATGCAACATTCCTGTATTTTTCTTCCTCATATACTGCTAACTCAAACAACCTCAGACCATCAAGTCCTAAATTGCTAAAGGCTACAGTAAACAAGTGCACATGCCAAGCCTAAATAAATGTACTTTAACCATAGATGTTCCTCTTTTTCACTCAGAATCAGTAACCATGTCCATATAAACCTAAACGTAGACCGCAATGACCTGAATTTTTGTTCGGAGGGGGGGGGGAATAAATTTTGTTTATCCATTGAATACTTATCTAATACTTTAGGATTAGAAAATTTACTCTGTGATCTGTCAAATCCAGCAATCCTACAATTGGAGAGATTCATCATTCCTATCTATATAACATTCAGGCTACAGGAAGAAACAGTTACCCATTACCCATCCATATCCATATGGGTTAAAAACTACTGACACACAACGCTTAAAGAGACATGTTTGATAAACAAGTGAAAAAGCAAATAAACAACCACAATGAGCACCAACGATGCCATGTTGAAGCACACTGTTAGAATAGTGACATCAGCAAATGTGACAAGATTCATGAAAAATAATTATCAATAATTTAAAATATCATTGTAAGTAATAACATGTACATTTATATTTTAATTGACATGTAATTACCATGCAGTCTGAAATAAAAAAAATTCTCTTATCCTATCAAAATACATTACACTGTACTGACTTTCTAGATGGATCAGTTTAACAAAAAAATGATATTCTTGGATTTAGCAAGGCCAAGCAAGTGAAAGCTCTAACTGACAAACATCAAGCTGTTGTATAGCCACTTATAGGTGGTCAAGGGGAGATAATCAGTGAGACTTTCTTCCTTCTTTCAAATAGTATTGATGGTAAAGACTAAATCTTTGTCTGTTGAGGACATTTGTATGTGAAAGGTAGAGAAGGAGTTTATTCCTAACATTTATGTGTTAATGGAATCGTAATACAAGTGCAGAGGTCTCAAAAAAGCTTAGTTACACACATTTGGATGCAAATTTTTATCTAGAATGCAGAAAATCATTTATACACGAGTCCTCTGTACACACCAATTTGCGTGCTAATCCTGCTTCAAGCACCTGTTGAATGGGAAAATGTGTTGATCAGTTTTAGCTGTGCTGATATATACAATCAGAAAATTCAGTGGCTGAAAGACCCCAGTACATGTTGTCATTGTAAGAGTACATCTGAAGAACATGACCCACAAGGTTAATGGCAAGTTCAAAGACTGCTGCAGAGTGGTGAGAAAATATGCTGATAATTACAATGATTGATTTCAGAGGCAGAATGACCCACTGATGTACTTGTGTATAAGTGTACATCAAATGAACAACTTTAGATTTCATTATTGTGTCCATTTGCAAGTGTAGCCAACTAAGTAGTGCATGTGACTTCAAAATCAAGCTACGTTGAGAGTTAAACAAAATGCTATTTGCAAATTTAGATAAAAATTTTAAAGTTAAATGGCAAATTGACAGATTCTAATGAAATTCAACAGAGTGCTATAAGTTGCTAGAACACTAGTTCGCTATGTGTGATGCATAACTTAGTGCATGGAATAACACCTTTCCTTGGCCTGACATGGACGAACAACGGCTACATGTCAGTGCTGTAAAGTTAGAAAATTAAACTTGATGACAACCACTGTTTCTACTCATCTGGAGACATAGCCATTTCAGGCATGTCCAATTAGCTAATTAGCTTCTGATAGGGGACTGCAACTTTTGCTGGGAAGACTCCTGTTTTCTCCAAAATTGGAATCCTGAACTCCTAGTTTTAAAATTAAAATGAGACCTCTGAAGTTTAAGTATATAACTTTGCTGTTTAAGAATATAACTAGAATTTGAATGGGGTGGAGGAGGGAAGAGGAAGGAATTAAAAGATTCCTTGATTAAATTATTTAAGCTGGGTTTTTTTTAAAAGTAACTGTGTGAATAGTTTAATAAGGTCAAACTTCTTAAACGCTTGCACAATTTGGCATGTCTCTAGTCAACTCGTACAAGTTGTACATTTTGGGCCCCAAGTGTCCAATCGGTCTAAAGCAATCTCCTTTACCAATCACTGCCATTTCACCTCTGTCCATGTATGTTCGGGTCTTGTGCTCAGTTATTATGAGTATGAAAGCTGCCAGTAGCTTTCCCTGATGCGGTTGCTCTAGCCAGATTTATCCTCCATAATCTACACTGCCTGCAATACATAGTCTATCTTGCACTGAGAAAGGTCATTATACTCCAAAACAACAACAAAGTCAAAAGTAGTATATTCTTACCTTCTCCTAGCTTTTTTGATCTGGCTGATATCTTCTCGGGCATGAACCAGAGTATAGACTTGCCCTAACACAAATCCCCTGTCAGAACACACCTGTATTTAAATAGAGCAAACTGAATGTACACAAATCCCCTGTCAGAACACACAAGTATTTAAATAGAGAAAACTGAAAACTGAATGTACACAAATCCCCTGTCAGAACACACCTATATTTAAATAGAGAAAACTGAATGTACACAAATCCCCTGTCAGAACACACCTGTATAGCATTTAAACAGAGAAAATTAAATGTACACAAATCCCGTCTGAACACACCTGTACAGCATTTAAATAGAGAAAACTGAATGTACATGAATCCCCTGTCAGAACATACCTGTACACAAATAAAAAAAATCCTATTGACCAAATCTTTACTTCTTTATCTAACATAAATGAGACAGTCTAAAAATAACAACTGTCATCTTAGGACCAAAGTAGACGATGCCACACTTAAACTGACAAGACAGTCACAAAAAATTACAAGGCTTGGGCCTGAATGTTGACCCCATAATTGAAACATTGCTGTAAAATGAATGACCTTCACCCCCCAAGTCAAAAGGCTAGGCATCCATGATGCAAACTTAAATGTCTAAGTTTTAGAATAACTCAACAATAGTATTATTGAAACCCATCAAGAATTTAAGGAATATAAACAAATAAATAATAATCTTAACCTAAAACATTTCACATATAACATACATACTTAAATATCAATGTCAATGAAAATTGTACTCGTGTTTAGTAGGGATTGTCTCATGAGAGTGATACACAAAACTTTTGATAAATGTTGGAAGCAATAAATGTTTGCAAAAATACGGAAAATTCAAATATTTACTGTTGTTATTGTTCTATTCCTGTTCAGAAACACATATTATTTTATAAATGGATTAATACTGTCAACATTATGGATTTTAATGGATTTTATTACAATAGGATAGAGAAAATTCTAGGTTGTCAATTTATTTCAAGCATATTTCACTCAAAAATTAAATTGCATTTTTCATCCATCCATCTAGTTTGGCTTGTTTAATTTTCAAAAGTTCTACTCTAAATCAATGATAATAAGTCAAACCTACAGAGAGTGCAAAGATGCAAAATACACACCAAATTATAGGAGTCAAGAAATAGGCTTTTTATAGCCCTGAAAAGAGGGTGAGTCGATTTACAGCCAAGTGGTATTATAATCAATTATATACAATATATATGACTGTGAATGTGACCCAGAATTCAGACAGCCAAGTGAGCATGTCGCAAAATAAATTGTATTAGTTTCACAATAATTTATTCCAAGAATCAGCAAAGGACATCGAAGGGCCCCAAGAAAAATGTGTTAAAGAAAATATTTAACTTAAATCTTAATGAAAAATTTCTCTGGCTGCAATCTTGGCCCCAAACAAAAAATAAATCCAATGTTTTAGTAAACTCATGTTATGCATATTGAATTTGTATTATTTGTTGGTTTTTCTTAATGATTGTAGTGCATTCAGACAAGGACATTTTGGGCTAATTTATTGTGATGGATAAAAAGACTTAAGACCAACATATTCCAGGCCATTGTCACATCAGCATGTACAAGACTACAGCCACATCAACATATTCAATATCAGAATTTATTTTGAATATCACTGGAATTTAACTGGAACTTTATACATTTGGAATTGTGATAGGACGTTGAAGACTATTTGGGATGTAATTCACAATACTTTAAATTTTCACTTTGTATTCAAGGGAAATAAATTATTTCTTGAATTATACAAAACTTGTTGGTTTTCATTACTTTTTGTTATTTAGTTTGAGACCATAGCCACAACACTAATAATACTTACCTGATCATATTATATATATATATATATATATATATATATATATATATATATATATATATATATATATATATATATAATTAAAACAAAGCAAAGGGAAACAACTCTTATGGGTTAACTGCCTTTACTATATGTGGGTGGCTACTACCGTGCTACACCATCTAAACCAATCTGTACCCGAGTGAACCTTAATATATATGGAAGGGTGCGGGAGGGATTATCTGTAATATGATAAGGTAAGTATTCTATGGGAAATGTAATTTACTAAAGAATTTGCTTTTTCAATAAAATACATTACCTGGTCACATTACATTAGAAGAATAGGTAAGAGGGGGATGAAATGTTGAGCATCCTACCTCTACCTGTGTCACCCAAAAGGAACAGGACTGCATTGGTAAAAGGATGAATTCTCATAATGTCAGTTTAGCACAACAAGAGACAATTTGCTTACACATGTGTGTAGGATCCACACTTGATTATTGTCTTGCCATCAAAATTTTCCAGGTGAATCCAGCAAATGTGGAAATTTCATATCTGGATCTAAGGCTGTACTTTCATCAATGTAGAGTGGTTACTGTTAGTACAGCTACCATTCACCTAATGTGATGCATGTCTCGTCTTTGTGCAGCCATGTCACGTGTATGGAAGCAAGCAAAGGCAGACTGGTAATGCCAGCCAGCTGACTCCATTATGTCCCAAAATGAGACATTCCAGTCAAGGTCAGGTTGATACAAGTCACTCATATTTCATGAGCTGAAGTCTTCATAAGTGTACCTCATACCTGATACTATGAGAGTTCAAAATACACTGATTAATTAACTCATTTTGCCCAAGATGCCAACACTTTGGTGGTTATGTTTTGCATTCCTGCCTTTAGCAGTAAGATTAGTCCTTTACAGTTGATACAGATACTGTTTGTGCATTTCAGGTAACAACTGAGAGTATGTACAGGGTCTTCAGTATAAATGAACCATCAGAATAGAACAGACCTGCATATTGTTCAGATCTATGGATACTATATGTAGCTCATTCACTCTGTGTGCTAAAGTATCATCATAACTTGAATGATGCTTCCCTTTGTTGTAATATATAGACAGATGTTTTTCTGTTATACCATGAGAGTGATCAGAGGTAGCAGAATACACTGCCTTAGCTCCATAATAATTCACTTTGAGTATGAGCTTTATAATGACTCACTTTGAGTATCAGCTTTATAATGATTGACTTTGAATATGAGATTTACATTGATTAATTTTGAGTATGAGCTTTTTTACAATGATTCTCTGAGTATGAGCATTGTAA